>CAVLJG010000005.1:30369829-30733388 GCA_963669975.1 Acanthoscelides obtectus
AGGATTGGAACTATATTCAATCCTTGCATTTACCTTGATAAATCCTAAAATTTTTAGCACATTCCCAGAATAAGATCTCAATTTAAGATCGCTTTCCATCATTGACATAGATGAAAAGTTTTTTAAATCTGCCTCAGATATGACAGAATAGGCTGATCCGGTGTCAATTTCCATATACATAACCACATCATTGATTTTAAGTGAATTTTTAGTGGTTTCTCGTGGTTTTTCCAATTTTGAAAATATCTTTTGAGATAGTTAAATCAGCTCCGCTCACTCTTCGCTATCAGATGTTTCTCTGTATCAAGATGGTGCGTGACTCCTTGTTTTGCATTTTCATTTCTATGTTTACCGAAACTATGGTTGAACTTCGCGCACACGGCACTGACATGCCCCACTATACCGCACCTGTGACATTTCGATTTCCGAAAGAAACATCGGATATCTTGGTGGTTTGATTTCCCACAATGGCAGCAACAGCTGGAACGTGGCCCATGGTTACGTTGCCCTCTGCCTGAAACTTTGTGAACTGCTACCAACGCCATCGACGAGGACTTTGCTTCCTCCACCATGAGAGAATTTTTCTCTGCGGCCTCCATATTTAAGGCAATCCTTACTGCTTTAATGTAATTTAAATCTTTCTCGGTGAAAAGTTGTTGACGAATGCTGTCACTTCGGAGGCCATATAGGAATTGGTCAGTTAAGTGGTCTTCCAAACTGTCTCCAAATTGGCATGTTTTAGCTAGTTTTTTAAGTGCAGCTGAATATTGCGCTAAAGATTCGCCGGGCTCTTGCTTGCGTAATCTTAATTTGAATCTTTCTGCTCTTTTGGACGGCTCTGGTGAAGATGATTTTTAACTAACCTGAAAAATGCCTCGTAAGTAATTTCCTCCGGTTTGTCCGGGTTACACAAATCGATCATCAGCTCGAACATTTCTTCCCCGACGACAGCCAACAGTGTATTTACTTTCAATTCTTCTTCGATTTTATTAGCAATGAAGTACTGCTCAAATCTGGAAATGTAGGTATTCCAGTTCGACCCACTTAACTTAAACTCCGACATCCGTCCGATCGACATTTTATTGTTCAATTGGCGTACAACTGCGAACGAAAAAAAAAATCTCGCACAACTATGTCCGTAAAATATTTAACTTTTCCTCGTCGCCAGTGGGAGTGCGAACCAAACACCATTTACTTCATAACTGGTTTATTTCTAGTCGAGTCGACTTCGACCCACTAGTTGACAAAAAACATACAAACATAAATACGAGTTTATTCCTAAACTCTACAGTGACATTGTCATTTTTGACATGTCGGTTTTTTATGATATTATCTAGGTTCTTCCTACAAGACCTCAACTTGGAACTAGCTGCCGTTCATTTCATGCTCACTCGTAGCAAGCGCGGAATGAACTATTTGCACATTAGCCTGCTCAGGCAACAAGTTAATATTTTATCGGTTTTTTGACAAATATAGGTTTTTTACGTATAACATATAATAATTCTGCCTGCCTCTTAAATTGACAGCGTGTACTTGTATGAAGCCAAACAAGAAGCACCTACCCACCCGTTCAGGCTGCGCAACTTTTGCATAGAACGGCAATGTTGATATTTCGAGACGCTGGGAGGCTGTGTTTTCTGCTGCTGCCACGTAAGGGCTGTCAGTACTAGGATTGGCGAACCCATCCGTGGATGACGTGTCACTTTTGATTTATTTTTTATACTGCAACTAATCTCCAAAAAGTTGGACAAAAGCCTAAGAGTTGAAAATGTGATATGAAAGCTGATATCCGAAGCTTTTTTCCGGCTGCTGATTAGGAATCTGTTAACAGAAGTGCTGTGTTTTCAAACCGGCGCCGGCGGAACCGGTACGTCTGCATAGTCTATATACGTACAACAGCTTTGAAATAAAACTGTTTTCCCCAAAAACGTTTATTTCTATTAAAATAAAACTAAAATACATTGTTATAGTTGAATGACTAGAGTTATTCAAAATATTGCTCTTGTGTTATCGCGTAGCGCTCAAAAAACAGCAATATTCTATTTCGGATAGTTAATATGATGTCGAAAGTTATTTGATAAAATAATTTTCTAGTGAAGTTCTTGATGGGCCTGGATCTCACGGTACTAACGTTGTGAAATGACACAATAGTACAAAAAACATCCGCTTGAAGTCTTAAACCTCGTTTTGGAAACGTACGAGTACTGTATAGGGAAATAGCGACGCGAACTATTTACATTCAATCTGTACTTTGAACATTGCTGATTTTTTGTAAAAAATACTCGAATCCAGAGCTAAAAAAGCTTGGTTATCGGAACTCATAATTCAGATGACATTCACATTTCTATGGCAAATAATAAATTAGAGCCCAGTTTTGCCAATACAAAGGGAAAAAGCATAGCACTACATAGTCTAACAACAAACATCATGTATAGTGTTATGATAGAAAATAGGTTCCTAAAGCTGTAAACAAACGACAGTGAAAAAATTATCGTTCCTCATTCGTCCTGGTTTCAATCCAACAGCAGTTATTTACTAGATTGATTGAATCGAAAAATCCACTGTAAATCTGCCGTGTGGAAAGCAAAGTAGTCTAAAAATCTGATATTACCATCTAATATGTTCAACATTTTATTTTCTATTTAGCTTCTTTTTGCTTTTTGCGTACAACGGTCACAGAAATTATTATGAGTAAAAACACAAAGGTGTAACATTCGTACAGGATGTCCCATTTTAAGCTGTCCTCTTGAACATTTCGGAAACTGCACGTCATAGAGAAAGAATTTCAAAACAAAAATTGTAAATTTTTGACCATGACCTTCACTACGATATTCAACATCATTTCAAGGTCAAGCAAAAATATTCAATTGGAACACCCATTTATTACACCGCAGTTGGAAAGAAGATGGAATTCGACATCCAAATATAACCTTGATCTTTACCATAACGATCACCTTCAAGGCCATTTCAGGCTCAAATAAAGACATTGAGAACAACTTGCTCTAGAAAAAATGTTCGAAAGCACAGTTGTGCGGTCTTCGGAGGCCGCCCAAAGGTAATCTTGACTATGCTCTTGACTTTGACCATGACCTTGACCATTACCTTGACCCTTACCTTGACCATGACCTTGACCTTGACCATACTATTTGCTTCAAAATCACGTCAAACTTTTCAAAGGAGACCCCCATTTTTGTCAACTGACTTGGAAACTGGCTAGGAAAATGTTACGATCCAGTCTGGTTCTATTCGCCATTGTCCGGCAGAGCAGTCCGTGGGACCTTCGCTCTTGATTAAAGTATCGTAGGTTAGTAGGTCTGTCAGGTCTGGTCGTCCAGATACCAGATGAAGTCAGGGAGAAAGAAAGTCTGGTCTTGACCTCAAAGTCAAGATCAATGTTATTTGTCATACAACTGCTAGATTTTTATGCAAAATGCATTGTGCTGTGGTACACTTTTGCCAGAGACAGTTGTTTTCAATGTCTTTACATGGTCTTGCAATAGCCTTGATGGTCATAGCGATGGTCATAATCATGGTTATATTCTTTGGCAATAAAGAGGAGCTCCATTGGAAGATATCCATTGAAACTTGTTGTTGAAACTTTGTTTTCTAGGTGGAGAGATTAAATTGGAATCCCTATATGATGTATATATTATCATGTTACTCTGCATTGTATGTTGGGTCGAACGAGCCAGATCTTCCTGATTTTTCAGACATTAAATGGTATTCAGAACATGTGCGTGAAGGTCATACGTGTTTCAAATTGTAAAATGTACCAAAATATTTACGTAATTATGGGAGGGAAAGGGATTTACTTACTTTTGCTGACAAGGGGGGGGGGGGAGGTGATTAATATTTGTGAAAATATCTGCTTCGTAATACTTGATAGGGAAATCAATGAATCCTTACCTCAAACTGCACTGAGTACTCTTCAAGTGACCGCTAGCTTCTACTTACCAAATCATGGTTTAATTGGAGAATAATCGTCATTTTTCGTTAGTATAACCGAAAATGCATGTTTGAGGGCCACATTTAACGCAACGAAGAAGTACCCGTAAAGTTGTAAGTATATTTTGTCAACTGCGATCTGGGGTAAAGTACCCTGGAGTTTGATTCTGCCTGTGCAGTTTGAAAAATGTGACAAAATGATTCCCACGTATCTCCGTATAACGTGTCTAAGGTGCCTTTTTACATCAGGCCTGGTTCTGTATGCATTTAGATGGGAATAGATAACTCCATTGTGGATATGAAATGAAGGAGGGCCTTCTGTTGGTCAAATTTAAATAGGTATTGGAAATCCTGGTGTACAAAAGGGAAGAAGGTAGGAAAATTTTTAACGCTTTTCCACTTCGGTATTGGTTATAGAGTCCTTCAGGGATGCAAAAATATTCTTAAGCGGTGGCGGTAAACTAAATTCTCTAAAACGGGACCGGACTAGGAGCGGTCTTCTGATTTTCTATATTTGCGCAGCTAGAATTGTTTCTACGATACTATTTAAACTAGTTTAATCAGGTACAGTCACACACATACGTCAACCTGATCAGGAGGAGAGCAAAGATGCCCAATATGGAATGCCATTTTGTTTTAGGGATATAAAGACAAGACGAAATGGAAGTGGTAACAGTTCGATGTTCTATGCTATATAATCAGTCAAACATTTTTAGCTAGTCATTAACAGTGAGCGCAAGTAGGTGAGACGTCTAACGATCGCCACTACCAGTGGCTTTCCAAACTGATTTTCATACGCATCCCATACGATGAAGATGGCAGAGAGTCCTTGCGTCTATGCACAAAGATGTCGTACCGGACCACTATCACGGTCCACTGTCAAGCGGTCGAAATGCCAAGTATTCATAGAGAAACGAGTAATGGCGTTTATACGCATATAGGCATGGGTAGACACGGCTGAAATGGACATGTTTGCTGTTCGTCACTCTAACCATGACCAACCGCACCATGGTTGGTCTATCAGCCAGTGCGAAAAATGAACCTGTCGTATGAGTATGAGATTTGCTGACAAATAAATTTGTTGACAAATGTAGACGCCCACTGAGGAATCGGGAAGCGAGCTAGACTCGTGACAACATCACATGACAATGCTATGCATAAAACTGTCTCTTTCTGACTTAATTCTTGGATATTGTTGATTGAAATTTTTCGCGCGAAACAACCTGCTTCCCTTCTCGACCATTGATGGGAGGCGATGCGGAGGGAACCCGGACATAATTTTGTCATTAACACGCCTCAAATGTGTCGCGATTCGACGTTTTGCGTCACACGAGTGTGAGAGCTGTCATTTTATGTACCAAGGAACTAAGCCAAAAAGCTCGCTTTCTTTCTCTTCTCTTCCTTTTCTTCACGAATGTGCTTGTGGAGTGTCAGATCCAGCCGTAATTGAAGCCAGTCTAAATCTGATTGTGTATCGCTCCCATTTGAAACAATATCTCAAAAATTGTACCGTATTTAGATAATACCCTCCTGCATCGCGGTGTAGGTAGTTGGAGTTGCTTCAAAATCGATATAGTGCCAGTGCTTCCTTTCGCGGCAGGGAACGTTAAAGGGAATAAAATAAATAAAGTGGAATCCCCCGAAGATTTCTACCAGAATGGAGATGTAGGAATTTCCGCGGATTCCGTTATTAATGGGTGTAGGCGAGTCTGGCAAGCTCCAAGGAACAAATTGAGAATTGTTCGGGGCTTTTAATAAGCATTAGCGTTTGTACAGGAAATACGTGATGCGAAAAGCTGTGTTGTCAGTATTCTGGGATCGTCGTCCAAAAGCCAGGACAGCATTTATTTGTTGATGCTCATTTTGCTCGATGTGCCAACAGGCTAGTAGAGATTGCAATAATGGAAAAATTCGAGTTTACGTATGTTCCATTGACACCTATTGTGATACGTAATCACAAAGCATGTGTCTCTGACAGTCTTGGATCATAGCCGGGCAATCGTTTCGCGGCTGATGGGGAAAATAGTCTGATTCGAATTTTTTGCATGATCTTATTCAAAAAGACTCCTTTCAAAGGATTTGCTAATTTCACAAAATTTTTGTTCGTTCTGGCGCCTTCAGATTTTTTGGGACGCTCTCTGCAAAAAGGTGCTTTATACCGGGTTTACATGCAGCCCACTTCCACGGCAGTGAGCAAGGAATTGGGCAGGGCTAGATCTATATGCGCCTGGAAGATTATTATGGTATGCTTCACATAATGATCACAAAAAAACATTAATAACATGATGCGTGGAATAGGTTAAGCGAAGGATTGAAAAACATTTCAATAGGAGAGCTTAAGTCGAAAAAAAATCGCAAATGGCGGCATTTCGGCCGCTATGAAAAAAGAAAAACGCTTCGATTGGGTGCAGGAGCGGGTGCAGATGAGGTGTGACAGCCCATTTGGTTGGATTTGATGTAATGGAAAGTTTTTTGGAAGCAGTTTATGGTAGGTTAGAAGGGTGGAAGCGGCAGTGGCAGCGGCACTGGCTGCATGTAAACTCGGTATTAGAACTTCTCCGTTGCGGCTGCCTCTCACGGTTCATCTATCTCCCACTCATGTGGAGCGTACATTGAGCGCGCGATCAATTAACAATTAAAAAACAAATATTCAGGAACATTGAAAAAATTAAAATGTCCATTTTCTTATCGTTTTTCGGGGTCAAAAATGACATACACGTATTCTCAAAAACGTTGAACTTTAGAGAAAAGCAGATTTTTGTTCAGAATGTCCCAAGAGACCTAAAAACGTTTTGAGTTGTTTGCAAATATGTAAAAATTTTTGACGCAAATTTGGTCCTGGCAACACGCTGGTCCGCTAAAAGGGGCTCTTATTAAATAGGATTATGTGAGAAATCTGAATCAGAGTATTTTTTCCATCAGATGCAAATATACTACCAGAAGCAAAGGCTGTCAAAAATTGGGTATGACGAGTTTGGTAGGGTCTCCGTCACTGTCACTGTAACACATTCTAACAATAACTTGAAAAAGTAGAGCAAGCAATAAAAGCATGCACGTTGCGCTATTCAGGGGCATTGTCTTAAAGGGACTATCAGGCAAAGGATAGTATTATCTAGAATGTAACTAATACGAAACAGCACATTCTTGTGTAAATCATGATGCTGTAGGAAAGACTTGCCTCGTCTCGCTCTTCGAAAAGTTTAGACGGCTGATATATTCTCACAACATTATCTGTTGGAACTGTCCTTGCCCTTCAGGGAATTTCAGTAGAACATTTGTATCTGACCCTCCTACGAGTACCCATTCTAATTGTTAGATAGCTGGTGACATCAGGATCAAAGGACAGCTAGTCACTGTCACATCTGTATGTATGACATCTGTGAAAGGATCATATACAGTGGATCAAAGTGGAGCAAGGGAAAGAAGCGTCATCTATGCTCATCAGTTTCATATTTAAGGACGAGGCTAATTAAGTGATAAAACATTCAGTGATATGAGAAACAGGAAAATTTACTACTTTGTCGAAAATGGATGCATTGACAAACTGTCAGAAAAAACATCGATACATGATAGTTTGAAGCCCCTTGTTGATGATAACTACATTTCTGATCTGCCGATCTGTCGGAATTTCTTTCTTCTAGCTGTTCAGGTTTAATAACTATTGCTCGAATTCAATAAAGATAGATCTGTTTATTGTAATAATAATAATAATAATAATAATAATAATAATAATAGTTATAATAGACCTCCTAAAACTTACCCTGGGGCTGCCTAATCGATCATACCTATCCTAGTCAATAAAGCGAATTACAGTTATCGAGTAAATCGCTTTCCAGGCATTTCAATCTCTTTCATCTTTTTCAAAATACAAAATCAGAAGATATGGTCATACGTTGACCTAGCATAGTCTATCGAGAGCTCAACTGACTGATACTTGCGTATCTACATACTAAAAAACGTTCCGCCTATGGCTTACTGAGAGTGGCATGTCCCTTAACAGCGTCAACAGCAACATAATGTCTGGACATTGAAGACCACATACATTTTTAAGCTTTCTACGATATAAATAGTCGCCACGATTAGAACTGGACCACATTAAGAGGGCGGTAACAGATGTCCATAAATCTTACCAGAGACTGTCACAACAATTTCCTATATTCTTATAGGGTACAATCGACGCAAGGGAGAGGGTATAAAGTGATGACGTAGCGGGCATTAACTTAGGCTGTTCGAACTCTACCATGGTGTTCAGTTCAGTGGTGCGAATTACCTGACATATGAGGCTAACTTACCTGTAGGAGATACGAGATAAGAAATCTAGCAAGCCACGGAATAAAAGACGTACAATTTTTGGATAATTTCATTTTCAATATACTTCCCCCTATATCATATTCTCCTTCTTAATAAAATATTTCCTCTTGACTCTCAAAAAATCCGGACTATAGGGAGCATGGTCTATCTCAAATAATCTGCATTTCTGCACAATTGATGAAGCGAATTTTGGCAGGCTTATGCACGGTCGCATTGTCATGCAGCAGAAACACTTCTCGGTGGAAAAAATCGGGTCTTTTCGAGTTGATTGCTTTACTCTGTCAGCGTGTTTGCATAGACGCATGCATTCATTATTGTACTCTTTGGCATATATTTGATGAGAATGATGCTCGTGATGTCCCAGGAAACTATTGCATATTTCCAGCAGAGACTTGGGTCGGTGCTATTTTGGGGTGGAGACCATTTATGAACCCACTGTTTGGATTCTCTTTCTGTCTCTGATCCCAAAGATGCATCCAGGACTTGCTGCCCGTCACAAAAGGTCAGAACCGTTGGTCAACGTTTCCAAATAACTTTCTCAAACTTCGAACCTTTCCAATTTCTGTTCAGATGTCCACAATCGTGGAACTCACCTGGCTTACACCTTACTCATGTTCACATTGTCATACAGGCAGGTTATTACAATACATTCAATGCTATACAAATGTTAGAGACATCCACATGATTGTCAAAAACCTTAGCTTTATCCTTTTGAGTCATTGATCAACTGTTGCAGTTTGAGTCTTCGACTTCTGCTGATTTACGCCCCAATCGAACTGTTTCGACAAAATTTTTATTTTGAAATATGATGGTTTATCATCCCAAAAGACAACAACCATTCTCTCAAAAATTATTTTTGAATGATGACCCTCTTTGTCAGAAATTTAGTGACACTGCCGTACTCAAATTTTGAAATACCTATTTTTCCTTACAACTCACTCTATAACTTGGAAAAGATTCATCAAAATCAAATCAAATTTTGCAAGCAAGGCTGGAACATATGTCTGTTCGACATATTGTGCTTGTACATTTTAGTTGTTAGGTAGATTTCTTTTCTAGTGTCCCTCGTATTCTTATGCGACTGTGAAGCCAGAAACCATTACTGTTATAATATAGAAGCTCCTGTCTGTTATGTAACGTTTCCAGGGAAATAATTTAATTGGAGTTAATCTTGCTGCTAGTTATTGTAATGTATGCAAATAATATTATCGATTTTATCCTTTCTTGCATGCACTGAGCTTTCGATGTTATCACGGAAGCTTATTATCCGTTCAAAACAGGCACCAGAGACCCATGAATGGATAATGACTACATTTGCAACTTATGGTCTTACATGATACAGCATGGAAAGCTCACATGCAGTCGTGTCAACTAATTTATTTAATTACCCCTTTACGATCTATGATCGATGTGATGAGTGTAAGTAGAGACCTTTACATAATCCACTCCCACATCACCAGCCATGTTATAGACAAAGCTGGAACCACATTGAATGATTAATATTTTCTGGATCGCAACAAACAATACGTACTGCTATTAAAGGATTTCCCATAGTTCATAACGTACATCGTGTCTAAAGAAGAACCTATTTTCATTGCTGCATCCAACTACACTAGAATAATTCCGACATGATTGTGGTTTAGTGATTTTCTTCTTTCGTTAAAACCCGCGGTCACTCGCGCGGTTAATTATTACGTCGTTACGCGCGTATTAGATATAATCTAACATATGAATGTATGTTAATTTTATATAGAAATAAAATCCACTGCAGCGTTTTTTGTTAATATTTATTAAAGAAACATAAGTACATTCGTTAAGTAAACAAAACTTCGCATTTGGACCATTAAAAGGAAACATTAAACAAACATAACCGTAACAAAAAAAACTAAATGAACAAAATCGAAGTCAACAAGATAATCAAATAGTGCACTCAATCTATTCGTCTTCCTGTATAATGCAATCTTGGCATAAAATTGTAGTTTTTATCGTATGTTCCTGGCATGTCATGGTCGCTGTGTTCTTTCGAATTCTTCCCAAAGTACAGGGTGCGGCAGAGAGGATGGACGTTTTTGGGATGGGTAGTACTCTCCGCCTCCGTCTACGAGAGAGGTGGGGAGGGTGCCGTTTGACTCGTGATATTTTACCAGTTGCCGTTATGGAGCCTTGGACGGTGGAGCACCGCGTTTTCGCGTATGATTGTTTCGTCCGAAATAATGAGTCAGTCATCGTCGTACAGCGTGAGTTTTGTCGCCACTTCAACATTCATCGGAATAGAGCTGTTCCTTTTGAAGCACCACCCTTCGTTGGATTGAATCACTTCGCAGGCGTGGTGAACTGATCAATAGAAGACCAAGAGGAGCGCCGCGAACAGTTCGAACTCCTGAAAATGTTGAACGCGTTCGACAGGTCTTTCTTCGCTGTCCGACTCGATCTGCCCGGAAACATGCTGCTGCACTTCGCCTTAGTGATCGTTCGGTAAGGCGAATTTTGCATATGGATCTCCGCGAAATTCGCGTGGAAGTCGCCCAAGTTGAGAGAGCGATGTTGGAGAGAGTCTACGCGAACGTCCAAGAACGCCTCCAGCACTGCATCAACGATTTCGGCCATCACATGCCTGATGTGATTTTCCACACTTGATTGTCTCAAATGATATTTCCTTGTAAACCTCATTCCATCAATAAATCTGTTTTCGAGTAAAAATTAACTATTTTATGATTTTTTTAAAACCGTCCATCCTCTCTGCCGCACCCTGTACTAATAACCTTTGCTGTTCCTTCTCATATGACATTTTGAGAAAGTGCAGCTTCAAATACTTCCAACAGGATCGCTCGCGTAGGTAGATATTTTCTAACAACTTTGCAAAAAACATGAACGTAATAACTCGCGAGTTAGATTCCGCTAAAAGCCACTAAAAAAAATCTTGTCGACAGCAGGCAAAACCCAATATTTGGGGGGAGGAGAGGTACTACGATATATGAAATAGGAATTCAGAAGGCACCAATTGTCATGTGCGACACCAGTACTTTATATTTTCCAGTTTACGAGTGTGAACCTGCAAGAACCTATTCACTTTAAAGCGACGACATAATAAAGAGTGGCGTACTTTGTGTCGCATGTTAGACTCACCAAAGGCGTAGGCTGTAAGGCTTAGAAGAACATATGGTGATAGCAGCATCGCTTTATGCCAAACTAAAAAAATGTGACATTGTTTTGAAGTTTCAATCATTCCGAATTCATAAAAGTAGGAGTAGCAGAGTGAACTGAACGTCAGTGAAACTGAGCAGCAGAAATTCAGCCCTCTCAGGCCAATATCAACAGTCGTCCCTGCAACTGTAGGACGCCTTAATGGCCTCCTAGAATCTCATGGTCTTATTTCTTCTTCACAAATATTTCTATACTTCTTCTATTCGTGTCAGCGTCAGCGCTCTCGTATTATGGAGTTATGTTTTCTTTTTGAACTGTAGGGAATTTCAGGCTGATAAAACAAACGATATAAACCGAAAGCATGAACAATTTGATGCAAATAGATATTTGTGACATAACCTCAGAATAGAGCGCTGACACGGAACAGTAGAAAACTATGAAGATCAAGGAGGCCATAAAGGCGTCCTACAATAGTAGACTGACGATACGGCCCTAAGCTACGCGCCCACTGAGTGAAATCGATGCGAAGGGACCGCGGCGACATTTGCACTTGTGTGTAAAGGAACTCCGCCGGTGAGTTTCATTTCTCTTCTCTTCCATTCTCCTCAATGAGCATCCACCTTCAAACTGCTATTATTTTTTCAGACAAAGAACGACAAGTAGTCTTGTGGAAACTTATTTGGAAAACAAAGGAGGAAAGGTAACCCGAGTGACGTACGTCCCAAATGTATGCGAATCGAAAACACCTAAGTGAAAACATTATTTCCATCACATCCGGATACAGGCGACATGCACAATACTGTCTTTCACATGTCACATAATTTTCCGCAAGACTTCGTGCCTTTCTCTGTATGTACACATGTTCGTGAAGTACCACGGCAGATAGTCTTAGCTGACCTCCATGAAGACGTTGGTTGATACCTCGTCAACACGAGTTTTCTGACCGAAGTCACAAATGTGCCTGTTGGCTCCTTTTGGTGGCTTGTAGTTGTGTTTCCCTTTCCATCCATCTTTTCCTTCAAATTACTCCCGCATCCAGATGTGATATGCATATTGCCCTTTACTATCTTCTTCATAACACATTAAGGCAGTCCATACCCTAACAGATTAAACTGCATTCTCCAAATTAAATATTGTAATTATGATCCCAGTATTTGAAGCAATTATTGAAAAAAGGGAACACGACTATTTTCAACTTTCTGCAATACGTATGTTACAAAGGTCATAAAATGAACTCATATAGATAATATTCCAATTTTATTCAATACACTAGTACAAATTAATTTTATTTTACATAGTAGAGACTTGCCTTTCATTTGAAACACCACATTTAGCAACTAAATCATTTAAATATACAGAAATTAAATCCGCTTGTCCCAACAAACGACGGAATTGTTCGGAATATGTATTGGCTCAAGGAATTTTTTCCTACAAATCAAAAATAATGAGTATTTATAAATGATCAATGGCCAATGATCGACCATGGCGAAAGTAGGTGATGAATATCTGAAAAGGCGGCCATGCTGGGTCAACGTCGGCTGCGAACTGATTTTTTTAAGTGAGCCATATTCTTATGGAATGTTGTTGAATAACATTTCAACAATATTTTCATAAGTGCCGTAGTCTAAAGCTACGTGATAAATTTGGAATGATCTGAAAAGCTAGAAGGATGTGCTAATGTTTGAATTTTTTTATACTTGAATCATCACGTGATGCTGTAGGGAGATACAGCGGAAAGGTGGGGACGCCACACAGACTCCAGCGATGAAAATTTGTGTGCATGCAACATGCACACATTCTGGCCCCGCCCTGGAGATTCGCCGGGTGGTACCTCCGCGTTCGGCATACATAGACCGTCTACCACCTACGGACAATGACAACATCTATAGCCAAGAGAGAAGATTGTCTTGGGACGGGATTCGAATCCGCGCAAGGCACGGTGACTGATTAGTAGACCCAAAAGCGTATATCACTACGCCACTGCTGATAAGCTATTTACGACAATGGACATCAAAGCACGATAAGGTCGTGAAAAATAGGCTACTTTTCTATAAAATCTGCTTTTAACAGTTTGACCTCTAACCACACCAGCGCTGCCTAACGTGAGGAAAATTTGAAATCGAACTCATTGGCCTGACCTTTGCCACTCATCCAACAAATGTATTTTTTTCCAAATATCCATTTTATTCCTTTGAAGTTGCCGTTGAGAATTAACTGACGGAACTCGTGTTTTGGCCTCCGGATTATATATTTTTAATTGGGTACGTTGGCATACCATTTTAAGTATTTTTCGATACACCCACATATCAAATGCTTCTGTCCTAATGATCATAGCAGTGTTCAGAGGCAAACTTTTACAATCATATAAAATTTGAAAGCCTTTCACGTTATGCAATTGTAATAAATTTGTAAGCTTGGGCTTCACTCCCACAGAGAAACACCTTAATTTGTCCATCTTTAACTTCATTCTGTTTAATCTTCGTTGCTAGGTATTGCAAGGTAAGTGCTCTGCTTACCGTAGCATTTCCGGTGACCAATATTAATTGCACTACCTAACATTTGCTAACAGTTTATAACAATAATATTTATACAGTGTGTTCGCATCATAGTACACAAGTCAACGCGTTATTTTGTAGTAAGTTCCTGAGTTTCTGAGATATGGTTTCTGCCTGTTTCATTCAACTACTGATTTCAAAGGACTGATCTAAATCCTTGGTTGAAAACAGGGGTTTCGTCGTTTTTTTGGCGGTCTTAGGTTTTTTACATAACACCCCTGCCGATCTGGCGTGATATAAACAACACACGTGCTAACCACTCCGCTACCCAGGCCCCTAAGAAGAGGATGCCTAAGCTCATATGTTGTAGTTGAAAGTTCACATACGACAATTTTAAAAGGTAATGAATGGTTTTAATCATACCGAGGCCACAGCCAAGGTGACATGTACTTATGTATCATACTTAGCTCTACGAAACGGTTTAGATAATACTTGTGAGTCTATTGTAGAACATACAAACATTTGTGAAATTTTCCACATAAGTCGCAGTACTAAGGTGCCAACTGCAGCTCAACGGAGGAAGACCAGAAGTCATAGATATGGCGATTCTGAAAGAAATCGACCTGCTCACGACCATCGGCGCCTTGCAAGAGGGAAGTTCAGACTACAACCCCATCTTTCTTCATTTGGGAGATGGGAGAACACCTGTGGAACAACGAACAGTGAAGAGAGTGGATTGGCAGCGATTTAGAATCAGACTACACCATTTACTAGGACCACTACTACAGATTGACAGCCCTGAAGACGTAGAGGAAGCGGTCACGGATCTAGAAAGGAAGATTAAGGCTGCGTTAGAAGCTGCAACCACCGTGGAGGACATAACGCAACAAAACAGGTTCAGGGACCTACCTGACGAGGTAAATCGCAAGATCACTGAAAGAAATAGAGCCCGAAGAGTAGCCCAGGAGACGAGAAGCCCCATGGACATCATGGTGGCAAACAGACTGACAGGCAAGAGACGCCTTGAAGCAACGTCATCAGAGCACCTGGGATAAGAAACTTGAAGAACTATCTCCAGCTGATCCAGGAATGTGGAACTTGGCAAAAATCCTCAGAAGCTGAAGACATCCCATCCCCCCAATACACAGCGAACAGGGGATGGTGTACACAATCGAAGAGAAGGCAGAAGCTTTTGCTGACAACCTTCAGAGACAGTGTACTCTCAATACTCACCCCGATGAAGACGAAGACTTCATCGACGAGGTGATAAGAAGATCGAGGAGAGCTGTAAGAGGAGGAAGAGCCATCGAAGTCATGACCTCTCCAGGCGAGGTAAGGGAAATCATCGGAAGACTCAAGGTGAAGAAAGCACCGGGTGTAGACAAAATTGGGAACAGAGTTTTGAAGAGACTCCCGAGGAAAGCGATAATGGCAATCACCAACATTGTCACGCCATACTGAGACACCGATACTTTCCAGAACACTGGAAAGTAGCCGAAGTGATCAACATACCAAAACCTGGGAAAGACCCAAGGTTCCCCCAAAACTACAGACCCATAAGCCTGTTGACGGCACTGAGCAAGATTGCGGAAAGGGTAATCGAACGAAGACTGAGGAACGAAACTGAAGAACTCCGAGTAGTTCCAGACGAACAGTTCGGATTCCGAAGCGAACATTCAGCAGAGCACCAGGTCCTAAGGCTGGTCGAGATGGCAACGAAATCGTTCCAGACTCGGTGGGCCGTGCGAGCTGTGTTCATGGATGCCGCTAAGGCGTTAGACACTGTTTGGCATGACGGACTGATCTACAAGATGGTAGACCTCGGATACTCAACAGGGATGATCCAACTGGTGAAGTCCTATTTGAAGCACCGTAAATTCCGAATTAGGATTGGTAAAGCAACTTCGACGACGAGGACTGTGAAGGCAGGAGTACCGCAGGGAGCGGTTTTATCACCCCTGCTGTATGCAATCTACAGTTCAGACATCCCGAAGACTCCACAAATGCAACTGTATGTGTATGCGAACGATACAGCATATGCGGCAGAAAGTACGAGACCCCGCATGGTTACGGAATATCTGCAACGAGCGACTACCAACCTAGTGGAATGGTGCATCGAGTGGAAGATCCGTCTCAACCCTGAGAAGACCGAAGCGGTACTGTTCCGAAAGAATCGAAGATTACCTCAAACCAAAATAGAGATGACGACCACAAGAATGGAGAGAGGCTGGAGAAGAGACGAAGAAGTTGAGGTCGTTTGGAAGGACTCCAGCACGTACCTTGGAGTCAAGATGGACCAAAAGATTGCTCTTCCCCCCACTCCTCAAGGGTTTGAGGTTGCCTGGAACAGGGGTGGTGGAGGGTCCGCACAGGGTAGGAGGGTGTGTGTGTGTGAGCAACTGCAGCTAACCTGGCGTAGAACTTTGCGAAAAGAGGCATTTGTAACCAATCAATAGATGTATCATTATATCATGCGGGGGATTCCTTTTATCCTGGAGCATTTTATGATACCAGGATACGTTTTGAACATTAGAAATTCTGAGAGTTATATAGCAATGTTACCCATTCATGGTCTCGAAGATACGATTTGAACTAGTTAAACTATTTGCCCGAGTCGTAAGGATAAGTGTTTTGCCAACCATTCAGGCACAGCTAGGGACTTCAAATATCTGACCGAAAAGTAGTTGAGAGTTGCGTCAATCGGATGAGATACTGTCAGGCGAGCTCTGGCAATTATACATTGTGATTCATCTTCAAACGTCAGTGTACGACCTCTCAAATAAAACCAAGAGTTAGTCTCTGCTTCATAACAGATTCAAATTACAAACTTTAAATGGCCCAATCTACACAACAATGTAGCCCCTCTTCACTTCTTCGAAAGAGTGTCGGTCTTGAGAACGAAAATACGGGTCTCCGACCATCCTTAGCTCGTCACATACATGACCCTCCTTAATTCAAAAATCGCTCGCACGCCAATCTTCGAGCACTCCACTTCGTACGGCGTCTCTCCTTCGCCACTTGCGAAAATTACTCCCTTTTGTAGTGTTCCCCTTTGATCTCGGCCACCGATCAAAGAAAAATGTGTAGCTCTAATTAGAGCTCTCTCTCGCTCTCTCTGAATTCGCGGGAGAGATACTTGACTAAGGCTAAAGCTCTCCACTCATATACGGATATCAAATAGATAGTAACAAAAATAGGTATTTACTAAGCATACTAATTTAATACTGGGCACTAATCTATAAAATCACTAATTTTTAGCAAATTTAAATGTACACGGTTCCGCGCTCTCGTCGGCTGTTCTGCAAAATTACCTGTTCCTGATTTTTAAAAATAAATGTGAGTACATAATGAAGGAAAGAATTACCTTATTGGATTACAATATTTCGATAAAACATAAGAAAGCAGAAAGAACACATACCACATTTTAGCTATTGAATGTGTTATGTATTCTTGAAAACGTTTTAATCTGGCAACGCTGAATCAAGTGACAAAATTGACAGCAAACGACAATCGCGGATCGCTGCAGTCGATGTTATTTCTTCACGCTTCCGACAATTTTATCTGCTACCCGCGCCTTGTTGCTTCAACGTACTGAATATTTCCAAAACCATAAAAAATCAAATCATTTTGAAAATAGCTTCAGGCTCACGTGACTTTAATTCTCTAGCATATTGCGTGTAATACATGTATGTTACCCGTAGTATTATAGAGCTCATAGGGTATAAGAATGAAAACATGAGCGTAGTATTCCACTCCAAATGTGTAAACTGGTAGAACGAGGGTTGCGGGGGCTACTAATTATGTCGAATTTCGTCGACTGGTGACCCAGTGTTTCAATGGTGCTTCGTCAGGGCAATACTACTGGTAACGCAATATGATTTTTTGAAGAACCTAAAACTGGTTATTCGTTTTAAATAATAGACGTCATCATCATGTCCAGCAAGTGCTGTATTATTGACTTCTGCCATATGACGTCATCGATGTGTGACATTAGGAGGTCATTTTCACGTTACTTTTATGTCATTCAGTTCGTCATTTTCTGTCATTGTATGGCCAGTTTGCAACGCCACTTTATATCTTACATTGCTATCTATCTTACATCCTGGTACAATTGCTTGCATAGCTTACAGACCGTTAGTTATGCAAATAAGCCGACTATAATGGGCCATTCCCAATAAAGAACTTCTGAGTATCAGAGACCGTTAAATATTGTCGTCCGTACATGTTGGTGGTAGGCTATTGCCTAGCTACATGCTGGACTCATCTGGTCCACTATAAATGACTGTTCAAGACTGCCAGGGATTCATTGCTGGAAAAAACCGAATAATTGATGAAAGAACTGCTTGCTACTTTTATTCCCAACAATATCAATTATGGACATGTTAGATATCAGTGTGCGACTAATATTTCCTCAAAGCTCCTGAGAATCTAACAAGCATGTAAGTAAGTGGGCCGCTTTAGACTCAATTCGCGTAAGCCAAGCTTAACAAGTTAACTCGAAACGGAATAATATAATAACTGGCTCGACTTTATTAGTGACGTGAAGCTTGGATGGTGGAAAAAGCTCGGTCCTTTGTGAAGCTGTCTGGAGTATTTCCTTTTATCGCACGTTTTTGATCGGACCGTTCAATGAGAGCTCCAGGTCCTTATAATCAAATACTAGAGTTGAGCTATAGAGGGTGTCCCACTTTAATCTCTCCAACTAAGTATATAATTCTATATAGGAAAGACTCAAACACAAGTTGAGAGATCAAACTGATCGTAACCTTGTCAATGACCTTGGCTGTGATCTTCAAGGTCAAGTGCAGATTTTCAGATGAAGCCTCCCTTTTCAGCTCGAAATTGGAAAGATGAAAAAATTTTACGTTCCGACCATGGCCTTCAGCATTACCTTGATTACTGCTTCAAGTGCAAATCAAAGGCGAAATCAAGATAATAATACTCAATTCATTTGCTGAAATACAGTTCAGTGTGGTATCATAATTTCAATCGAAAAGGATGTATTTTTCCCCCCAGCTGGACATACATTGAAAACAATTTGACACCTGGTGAAAGTGTTCGACGGCACATGCGTGAGGTTTATGGGGATTGCTCAACGGTGACCTTACCTATGACTTTGACCATTACCTTCAAGATTAACTAAAAACTAGCTTTGATTTTTATATTGTAAATGGAAAAACCAGGACACTTTCTCAGTTCCAGTATAAAAATGAAAGGGTTACTTTGTAAATTTTGACTTTACCTTGAAAGTGATGTTCAAGGTCATAGCCAATGTCATGTTTGGGGATTCGGGCAAACGCCACAACTGTGTTTTGAAACATTTTTGCTACAGAAAATTGATTAAAGTCTTGGTTTGACCTTGAAGTGGCTTTGCAGGCAATGGTCAAGGCCATGGCCAAGGTGATGGAAGGACGTAAAATTTCCTCTTTTCAAGTTCGATGTAAGAAAAGACTGGTTCCAAATATTCCAAATATTCACTTGACCTTTGAAAGTCCTAGGCAAGGTCATTGTCATTTTGCCTCTCGAAACCCTACGGTTTTTGTTTGAAAATTTTTTAGAATGAGCAGTATTTGAAATCTTTATGAGGGAACAAGGTGTATTGTCATAGATTTTGGTCGGAATTTCAGCTTCTTCAATTACCATTTACTCTCATCTCAGCACTG
Organism: Acanthoscelides obtectus; assembly: GCA_963669975.1. Lineage (NCBI taxonomy): Eukaryota > Metazoa > Arthropoda > Insecta > Coleoptera > Chrysomelidae > Acanthoscelides > Acanthoscelides obtectus. Next base: position 30,389,388 of record CAVLJG010000005.1, read on the forward strand.
CCTTATGTTCGACAGTGTGAAACTGACTGATCTTCAAAAACGGATATTTTGGAAAAGTAAGGTCAATACACAGTGAAATCTGCGAGGACGAGATGACGTCCAGTAGAGGAACACATCCCGGCTCCCTAGATTTCCCTTCTTACAAAGAAGATATTCCAATTTGCCAATTTGTGTCAATGTAGTGGCGGAAAATAAGTGAGCAGAGGCAAGGTCAACATCTCCCTGGCTGAACGTGCATAGTAAGGACTAAGAAACTGAAAATATATTGAGAAGGAGAGGACACAGAAACGTCAAAAGATTGGTTGTTTGTTCTTATAAATGCCAGAAGGACGAGTCACATTTTAAGCAACACTTAGACTTGCAAAAACGCTGGTCTTCAGTATTATTACCTAATATCTTTTGACGGCCTGAGACGCTCACCACCTCTGTCTAGTTTACCTACGTATCAGAATAGTAGAGACACAAGCTTTTGTATAACCCAAGGTATACGAGTATTAGATTCTCAAAAACCTCACCGCATAATTTTAATTTTCCAAGAGACAATAAAAATAATACAGTTTTAAGGAACTTATTGGGCTTAACATAGCATTTCGCGTTTGGAAAGATCGAAATGTCTAACAACTTTCACAATTTATTAATGGTAATAGTAATAATAATTATAGATCTCAAAGCACTGGTCTGAGCTTATGTTGTTATAGCGGGAAATGGGGATGAAAATAATCAAAAAGTCATATCGTTTATTGCTTATTACTATATATTCTATAACTACACTTAAATCTTGAATTATATTAACAAGACACATCTTTTACTTTTGCATGATTCAAGATCCCCCGGACAAAGCGAATACCCTTGGATAATCTAATTTCCAGTTTTACATCCAAACCACGAACCGGCCATCGTCAAGAGGTACACTTATTCGTTCGATCTGCTCTGATAATCGGCTATAGTAGAACAAATTGTAATTATTCAAAAAAAAGCCGACTTGCTGTATAGGTGCTGTGAAAGTAACACCATCTTTACATTGTCTTATTATTTTTATTATCATCTGATTTACTCGCGAAACATTAACAATCGAATGTGAAATAATTACCATCCACAAAAAGCCGAGATACCTGTGTCTGGGCTTCACATAACAACTAAAACATACATAACAATTCTTAGTTGAACTACATAATTTATAGTGCAAAAGGTACAATGTATGCAGTGATTATCATTTTGGTATTTTATATAATTTGGTTATACCCTTTTTTTGCTTCTCAATTGAGTATACAGGCATATTTTACTAGTGCACTAATAAGCATTTTCATTCGAAAATTTGCCATACATTAATGGAGCTTGATAAGTGGTCCTTATCTTAGTCTGTCGCGCACAGGTATTTCTAACCATCGATTTCTTCAATTATTCTGATCGGACGCCCTAGAAGTACCACCCTGTATAGGGCTTATATGTGGTGGAGGTGCTTAACAGGATCCTATCTTCTTATCTTATTCTTCGGCGCTCGAGTAAATCCCCACTTCACTTGACTTCTACTGGAGACAATTCTGAATTGTTTTCAAGAGTCCAGGAAGTTCTTAGTGTAAATAAAAAATCTCATTACGAAGGTAACTGGCTTGACTAAAATTGTGGATGTCAAACTTTAAAGTATACAACTAGTTAAAGTTCAAGAGAAATTAAATATTCCTACAAAAGATCCTTGCATCTCGATTTTATATTCTGGGGAGCAAAATGCTTCCGAGGGAGTAGCTTCAGTCGAAAAGTTTGTTCATCGTTTACCAGTGACTTCCGGCATATTTAGACTGGTATTACCCTAACCCGGCATTCAGATTTTCACTTCAGAAAATTCTTATCTGTGTGATTATTTATAATCTCGCTTTCCTGTTACACATAAAAGCATGCAAGGAGACTTTAAGCAATAGTCCTCAAAAGGTGAATAATGATAACAGAAAATACCCACTTAAGAAGAAATGCCAATTAAAATTGTAACTCCCTTACGTCAGTTTGGTGTCAAACTGCCAAACTCTAATAAAATTGAAGGAGGAAGCACATTTGGTTTGCGGTCTAGTGCATTTCAATTCAAATCAAAAACAAACATTCCATTTGCATGGAGAAACGGCTGAAAACAGTATTTGAATGAAAATATCAAATGTTTCATTTTTTCAGATGTTGTGTGTGTATCAACTGTGATTATTGTAACTTGGTATGGAAAAGAAAATTGCTTTGGGTTCCTGAAAAGGTACGAATATGCACCACAAAATAAAGTACTTATTTCATTAATTTTGCAACGAATACTTTAGAGAATTCTCACCCCATAGTTTTACGTCTAAGTAACACTCCCGACATGTGGATTCAATGTTCAATTATAACACGTGTCCGATTCTCAGTGGAAATTTTCACTTTGAGAGACTTGAACTATGAATTATTCAATAATAAAACGAAGTATACGTTGATTCATGACAACTAATTTTAAATCTCATGTGCTATTTTAATCGAGTTTAAAGTGATTCATGTAAGGTTGATGCAAATTTCTTATTTTCTACCTATTAGCTGATTATATTCTCAGCAAAATGTAGTAACCTATTTATTTGTTCATCTAAAATGTTCGTCGTTTTTTTTTTTGTACAAGGGGCTCATCTTGAATTCAAAAGTCAGCGGTCTTTGAGTTATTTTAAGAAGTTCATTGAAAACAGACTTCTGCAACTGTGAAGGTATATATTCATCGACTTTGTAGCAAAGTTGGAAAAAGGCATGGCTGGGCCTTTTTTCAACAATTCCCTATCTTTCGCAATCAAAGATTAGATAGAGTGGACTGTATAGCTAGTTGGGTAGCTACCTTTTTGGGGTATTTCAACGAGTATTGAAGAGTGGCTTTAAATCCTACCAGAAAAAACACAATCAACAGATGTTAGCACCTTCCAATCCGCAGGCCAAATCTGCTTCCTATCGCATTCTACAGAGTTTGTCCTTCAGACAACAAGGTATCAGATAATACCTTATAATGTCGAACGTGGTGATATACAGGGTATCCCGAAAAAAGTGTGCAATATTATACTAGCGGTTTCTGGAGCTTAGAATAGGAAGAAAAGCTCATATAAACATAGGTCGACGAACGTCCCCTAAGGGCGGTACGGTCGTTTAGAGGGGCTCCCCTGAAGATGGTTTTTCCTTAATATTTCCGAAACGTGTTGAGATAAAGACATAAAATTTGGTACTCCAGCCTAGTTTTTTATGCTGGATTAAAAAATATTAACAATTTTTGATAGTTTTGTTTGGAAGCGTTTGTAACAGGGACAGACTCAGGTTATTTGAGCCCCAACATTTTTGAGTGATTCTATTCTTGAAATTCAACTTTAGAATTTGAAAATTTAGGGTTTTCTACATAAAAAAGGTACTCTTATTGAATATAGATAAATTGTGCTATTTTTGAATAAAATCAAACTGAAGATTTGTCACATGATAGAAAATATACTGCGAATTCAAATGAATTGTTGAATTGCAGCCTGATAGATTCTTTGAAGTAAATCTTCTTGAGTATTTACAGTCGAGTAAACTAGGTCCTTTAATGACCCTCAAAAATAGAAATCCAATGGTTTTAGATCAGGTGAACGTGGTGGCCACGCTATAGGACCTCCTCAGCCTAACCACCTGTCTGGAAAATTGACATTCAATCAATTTCGAACATTGCATCCAAAATGTGCAGGGGCGCCATCATGTTGGAAAAACATATTTTCTTGAAACTGCTGCCGCACATACAATGGTATTATATCCATGAGCTCATTCTGAAGAAAGTTCAGATATACCTCTGAATTAAGACGATTGGGAAGTACAATATGCCCAATTACTTAATCCCCAATTACTCCTGCCCATAAGTTCAATGAAAATCTATGTCTATCAACTTTTGGATTTTCATATGAATAGTGATGTATGTTATGGAAATTGAAAGCACCATTCCTAGTAAGTATTGACTCATCCGACCATAATATTCTAGGAATAGTGTTTTCATTTGCTAATATCCACTGGCAAAACTCGATTCGTGGTAAAAATCGGCATCCGTTAAGTGCTGCACCCGTTTAAAATGATAAGGATGTAATCCTTGAATTCTTGTCATTCTTCCTATCTAAAATTATTATTTTTAGGATAACTATCAAATAGGAATCCATAAATTTATTTTACTATTGATCAAGGTATATCTATATTTTCTGAAACATTTCGTATTCTTATTTGCGGATTATTTTCAAACATATTTAAAGCAATGTCCATACGATGATTTCCCAGTGGCCTTCCTGGGCTCTGCATGCGCTGAAAACTTCCATGGTTTTTCACAAATTCCAGTGAATATCAGTAAACATTCGACGTCCAGGTACTATGCGATTGGGAAATCTTTGATATTCTCTTACGGCTGCCAATGAACTGCCATTGCAACACCCGTACCCAAAATGTATGTCAGTCAGTTCTCGGTCTGTAAATCTTGGCATTTTAAATCGATTTAATGAAAATTTTGATTGTATTCTAGTAATTTTACACTGCTAACAATGTCAAAATCAAAACAACTTTTATTTGCAGTCATGGCTGACTATGTATAATCAAGAATTCATTTAAATTTGCAGTACATTTACTATGATGTGACAAATTCTTTGATTTTATTCAAAAATGGCAGAATTTGAGACATTATATCCTGCGTCGTTATGCTTCTCAGAACACAAAGGTGATCGAACAAAAATTACTCACTCCTCAACTTGGAAGTGTGATGTATAAATTCTGCTGTTGCACCTGAGTACTCACAGCTTAGAGCTACTACAAATGATATTAACCTAATTTCAATATTTTTATTACCCCTACAGCACCCTGAAGTGCCAAGAAGACTGAATATTTCAGGCTCATAGCTTTGCCACAACACCTATCTTTCAGAATTGGCAGCTATGAGTTTGTATTTTCGCAAATTCAATGGTTTCCACCATTTGTTGCGAGTGACATTGATTGGTTCTTCTTGGGAATCAATAATTTTTTCAACATAAAAAAATACAAACACTGCAAAATTATTTTTGTATACCCAGAGAATGCTTGTAAACACAAGGCTGAGGAATGTTGAGTTACACGTTTTCAAGATCCAGACTGAACCTCGACTTACCTATTTCGTGATTGAGTAGTACTGTTTACTGTTCAAAGTTTCATAGTAAAACACAGAAGAAATCGTAACGCGTTTCACCTCACTCACAGCTACAGAACAATTTCTATTTTGACCATACGATGGAAGGGTTCTACCAAGTGAGATCATCTTGAATCTACAAAGTTCTCTGTTCCATCCAAATATCCATGATCACTCTGTACAGCCATTCACACGAGTCCACAACTTAAATTTTCACGGGTAATATAAAACTTATTTCCAAACACAAAAGTTTCTCACAGAAGTCCGCGCGCCATCTCATGCTCTCACATAAATAATATTAACTTTCTCCACAAAAGGGCAACAAATCAACTTACAACATGTGACCTACTCCCTACGTGAAACTTTAAGGCTATAAAGCATCGTATCCAGTGACGTACGATCGGGCACCTCAACTTTTCGAATACTTTTGGGCTGCCGCGAAAGTAAATCATTCCATATAAACTCACTGCTGTTTCTGTTTGTTCATTCAGTTCAATGCATCCATTTTCGGTAAAATAATGTTTCCAGATTCATATCATCCAACGTTCAGTCGAGTGTCGCATATATGGGGACACGGGGGTGGTTTTAGAAGAGTTATTAGTTCGTCGTAACGGACTAGACGATTTGTAACGGGAGGGACCAGAAACGTAGGGTCATAGATCCAAGACATTAATTCTAACTAAACAGAGAAATCTGTACGTCACTGACGTTGTAATATGTATGAGAGAGGAGCGCGAGAAGCGTGCAATACGTATTTCAGAACGAGGCAGTTGCGTCTGTGCCCTCGTCTCCCGGGTTGCTAGGCAACGTGGTGCCTCTATCTCTTTCAAACGTACGTATTGCACGCGTCCGGCGCCCCTCTCGTACACATTACGACATCAGTGGCATTTGAATATATCTGTAGACCTAGAGACACCTATTTAACTTACCTTGCTTTGCGACTAAATATAGATGTGTGACAAAATTAGTGTGTTCAGGAACTCGCAGATGGTAGCACCAGACATCTTGAACGTGTTTTTGAAGGTTTAGTAGTAATTTATTATCGCATAGAAAGATATACAGTCTCCTTCAGAAAGCCCTTTCTACTTATTTTGCGAAGGGTTCAAGCCAGCAAGCTGAAATTTGTAAGAGTAATGAAATTGATAAATGAATATTTCAGCGTAAAAGAGGTGGCTGAATATTTCAAGATGGCGGCTAGGCGCCATTTTTTAACATTTTTTCAAATGGAATAGGGTGTCGTTTGACAACCATCTCGAAGCCCTTTACGAGCACTTTCTAAATCTAGATTAAAATTGCGAAGCAGCAACCTGTCAAATCTGGACAATGTTGTACATTGAGTGGCTTGTAACTCAACAAAACGATCTATACTCTAGGCGCTGAAGAAAGAAACTAAACCCAAACAAATACAGCCATATTGCTCGTGAGTGAGTGTTTAGGCGCAGGAGACATTACAGGACCGCATCAATATATTATGGGTAGTCATCAAAAATTTCATACAAGATAATTATTATCTTTTACAGTAAATTTCAGTTAGAGATTCACAAATGAGTTAACTACACTTTTTAGTTATTAGTAAGTAAGCTGCGCGCACTCATTCAGAAGAGGAACTTGAATCTTCTGAATCGTTTAAATGAATTATTAGAGGTTCAATTTGGGTATCGATGACATTGTCCAAATCCCACGTTTTGACCTCAACCTTCTCCCGAACGTGGCGGATACAGTTTTTCCATTCCTCTGCCGTAACTCTATTGACTGCGATGTGAAAGAGATTTTTAACATCAGAAAATTTATAAGTATTATTATTCGACGCCACGTATTGCTTTATGTTGGCTCAAATCAGCTCAATAGGGTTCAGCTCACAATGGTAGGGTGGCAGTCTCAAGACAGTTTTATTTTGTTTTTTGGCCATTTCGTCGATCATTTTAAAATCGTATTTGTATTTATGTCTATTGACTATACTTATCAATTCACCCTTGACCATTGTTTCATCAAAATCGATCTGTTTTGAGGCCAGCCATTGTTGTATGTTTGCTTTTTTAGTTGCCATTGTGGGAATTTTTTCTATTTTTCTAGAATGGTACGGGGCATTATCCAGTACAATAACAGCGTTATTCTCCAGCTTTAGTAACATTTTGGAGAACCAATTTTCAAAGGAATTGCCGTCCATCTCCTCATGATAGTCCCCTGTCTTTTTTGATTCAAAGGCCCACAGTGCTTCGGAAACAAAGCCGTCTTCACTACCTACGTGACAAATGATCAGCCGTTTGCCTTTTCCTGGAAATAAATTATTCCTTACACTATGGATTGATTAAATTTGAAGGAATGAGGCAATTGAGTTCATTTAGCTGAATTTAAGAGTCACGGAATGCTGATCAAAAACCGAAAAAACGTAGAAAATTGAAGTTTGCAACTTCTCAAAACCCATTCAAAGCAAATTGACTGCACCCAAAAATGATAATAAATTTCAAAATAACGCTTAAAAGAGGGTCGAAGTTTTTTTCCTAATGACTACACTGCGAATGCACCATTTTTGGAGAATATCACACATTATGTGCTATCACAGCAAATTATTTGCCCGAATTTATCAAAATTAAATTGCCGGATAGATGAAGGAGCTTACCTGCAGGATTTTTCAATCCAGCCGAAGGACCGTCTAGAAAAGCCTGCCTTGATGATGTTACTGATTTGTCGACCCAAACTTTCGCTTGAGTATGTCCAGCATTCATCCACGTTTCGTCCAAATAGTAAATTTTTCTTTTTTCATCGCGAAACTTCCGAATCTTCCTAAGGTATTTATATTAAGGTGTTTCTTCCCCGTTTCAAGAATCGAAAATTAAGTTCCTTCAAAAGTTTTCGGAATGTGGTTCTTTTAAATGATGGAAGATCCTCATCAGCATTAACTAATCTTAATATCCTATCTACTGTAGGTATCTCATTTCGGAAGAAAAAATTATGCACTTTCCTCCTGATGGCAGTTCTGTCAAAGTCATCTACTCCGTCCGTTATCCTTTTTCTTGCAGGATACGGTTTTGGCTCAGAAAGTGAGTGAGTGCTCCTATATTCCTTAATGATCCTATAAACACTGGACCGACATACTCCAGAAATATGTGCTACCTTACATATAACTTCGTCCACGACCAAATCGGGTTTTTCTTGAATTTGGTTTTTGTATATATTTAATATTATTTGTTTTTCATTTGCACTTAAATGTAGCTTCTTAGCCCTTTTTTGGGTGGGGTTGCGCTGATGTCAACCACTTCGTCGGCTGTATCTGTGGCAATATATAAACAAAACGTTCCACTCGCGAAAAACGAGTATACGCTACTGAATGCGTAATGCGTATGCAATGCAATCCTGTGCGTGAATTAACTGTTAGATGCCTGTCGTGTCATCTACAATCACGTTTACAAGTCCAAACCTGTGCAGATTCGTAGAGCGCCGACGACTGCTAGTGACCTTGAATTTGTCTGTAGATCGATGTTACTCCAGTCAATTTAGGTTCAAAGTGGATGTTTTCTAAACCAATTTGTTGTTCCTACATCAAAAATATATCGATGATGTTTTGTACTGGGAGCTCATGAAAGATCAAGGTAACTTATTTTAACAGTCATCCTTTTTCTAGTCTCAAGATGACACGAAAAAGGGTCTGTGGATTCACTAGAAATACACTGTTTACGTTTAATGTCTTTCTTCAGCGCCCAGAGTTTAGTACGTTAATTTTCTTCTTTTGGCAGGGTTTATCCAAATATGTAATAAAATATGAGACAGTAAATTCAAAAAAATGTGAAAATCTGTCACTTGTTCAACAAAATATCCTATATTTTACTGGACACTCAGACAAACCCTTCCAAAAGATAATACTATAAAGTTTTGATGATTAGGTGTTGAGGTATTAGGTCCAATATACAAAAACATTTTAGGGTTGTGAACTACCCAAAAGGTATTACATGACCTCCATTCCATTAAGAATTATGTTACAAGATGGAACCAAACTTCAATTTCACCGCTCTGTATTTTAGATTGGTAAGTTGCCCCTTTGGAAAAATAAGTGGATGGGATCCGTCTGAAAAAGCTATAGATATAAATATCAGGGTGTCCCGACAAAAGTGTACAATATTCTACCAGCGGTTTTTAGAGCTTCAAATAGGAAGAAAAGTTTATATAAACATAGGTCGACAAACGTCCCCTAAGGGCGCTACGGTCTTTTAAAGGGCCTCCCTTGAAGATGGTTTTTCCTTAATATTTCCGAAACGTGTTCAGATAAAGACATAAGATTTGGTATTCTAGCCTATTTCTTTTTGCTGGATTTAAAAATATTAACAATTTTGGACAGTTTTGCTTGGAAGCGTATGTAACAGGGACGGACTCAGGTTATTTGAGCCCCAAAATTTTTGTGTGATTCTATTTTTGAAATTCAATTTTAGAATTTGACTATTAAGGGTTTTCTACATAAAAAAGGTACTCATACTGAATATCGAATTGTGCCATTTTTGAATAAAATCATACTAAAAAATTTGTCACATGATACGAAAAAATGAAATTGTTGAATAGTTAGCCATGGCAACGAAAAAACTAATTTAATAATTGGTGAATATTACACAAATACATATTTCTACTGCAATATAGCTAACATTTAGGCAAAAACAAAAGAAATACATTTTTTCTACGAACGAAATTGAAATTTGTTTAAAAAAGAAGTTGGATATACATAAAACTAGCTTTACAATAAGTGTTCAAATAAGTTCCCATTTTGTTGGATACAGAGTCTCGCTCGACGGACTAATGATTGCGTAGCCGGAAAAGTGGAAAACCTTTTTCTTCTTATTTCACTTGCAGCCTGATGGATTCTTTGAAATAAATCTTCTTGAGTATTTACTTCAGTCGAGTAAACTAGGTCTTTTAATGACCCCCAAAAATAGAAATACAATGGATTTAGGTCAGGTGAACGTGGCGGCCACGCTATAGGACCTCTTCGGCCTAACCGCCTGTCTGGAAAATTGACATCCAACCAATTTCGAACATTGCATCCAAAATGTGAAGGGGCGCCATCATGTTGAGAAAACATATTTTCTTGAAACTGCTGGCGCACATCTAATGGTATTATATCCATGAGTTCATTCTAAAGAAAGTTCATATATACCTCTGAATTAAGACAATTGGGAAGTACAATAGGCCCAATTACTTGATCCCCAATTACTCCTGCCCATAAGTTCAATGAAAATCTATGTTGGAAATTTGTACGGCGAACAACTTTTGGATTTTTATCTGACTAATGATGCATGTTATGGAAATCAAAAGCACCATTCCTAGTAAATATTGACTCATCGGACCATAATATTCTAGGAATAGCGTTTTGATTTGCTAATATCCACTGACAAAACCCGATTCGTGGTAAAAAATCTGCTTCCGTTAAATGCTGCACCCGTTTAAAATGATAAGGATGTAATCTTTGCATTCTTGTCATTCTTCCTATCTAAAATTATTAATTTTAGGATAACCATCAAATAGGTATTCATAAATTTTTCTTAATATTGATCGAGGTAAACATTTCGTATGCTTATATGAACTGCCATTGCAAAACCCGTACACAAAATGCATGTCAGTCAGTTCTCTGTCTGTAAATCTTGGCATTTTAAATCGATTTAATAAAAATTTTGATTTCAATCTAGCAATTTTACACTGATAACAATGTCAGCTTAACGTCAAAACAAGTCAAAACAATTCATTATATATGCACTACATTTCCTATTATGTGACAAATTTTTTAGTTTGATTTTATTCAAACCTTTTTTATGTAGAAAACCCTAAATTTTCAAATTATGAAATTGAATTTCAAAAATAGAATCACACACAAATTTTGGGGCTAAAATAGCCTGAGTCCGTCCCTTTATGTTTTTATCTCAAGACGTTTCGGAAATATTTAGGAAAAACCATCTTCAGGGGAGCCCCTTTAAACGACCGTAGCGCCCTAAGGGGACGTTTGTCGACCTATGTTTATATAAACTTTTCATCCTCTTTTAAGCTCTAGAAACCACTGGTAGAATACTGCACACTTTTTTCGAGACACCCTGTATATACATATGTATATACATATATACATATATTATATATATATTTTGTGGTGGTTCATAAAATATATTGATATACTTGGCTGCAAAACAGGAAAATGAGTCCTTCGCGACTTTCCTAGAGAGATCCATATTAATTTTTTAACAACTTTCGTTAAATATTTTTCAAATCAACAAGCACCTCAAAAATACGTGGTGAATACGAGAAAGCATTTTGCAGCTGACAAAGTGAAATAAAAGGTACATTTTCCAGAAAAGCGCAGTTGTGCTACTTTCAAGTTTTTTAACGGGTAAACAGCGTTTTCTGTATTCTTCTATTCTATTCTTCTATATTCACCATTTGTCTAAGAATATCTATTAAACTTGTATATCGGCTATTTTCGAGAGTTAGGTTTTGAATTTTTTTGGTCAGGTTTGTGAATTCAATGAGAGAAGATGTACCTACTACTTATTAAAACACAATTGCAATACTTTGAATTATTTAACGTCAAAGTCACAGCCTCCTTAGATGGAATAAATAATAGTTTAAGAGAAAATAAAAGAAACAAGCTTTTATGTCTAACCGAACTAAAAAGTAGAAAATGATTTTTAATTACAAAGAGTTTATATTACAGTGATAGATGAACAATCATCAATCAATTATATTAAATAACCTCAAAGTAAAATATAATAAATTTTTTTTTAAATGTTGTAAAATGCACCCCACGCTTTTTACTCTAAATTTAGTTATTCTGTCTATAACATAATTTTATTATAATTTAATTAATAAAAACTATTTGTAAGCAAACATTATTTTGTAATTAGTTGGGTTAGCTATAAAAGCGTGCTTTCTTAGTTTTTTTAAACTATTATTCATTTTTCATTTTTTAGTCCGATTTATCAATTAGTTTTGTGTGGGCGTATTGAAATGTGTTACGAATGATTTCGTAATCTAATTATTTCATTTTTTTTAAGTTCTTACTATACAGGGTGACTTCGAAGTTGAGTCATTTATTTTAACAGTGAGTAGATCTGATCAAAAGAAATGTTTTTTTCCTTTACCATTTTTCTGGTAAAATTAAAGTAACAAAGTTATAGCCCTTTGGAAGTTTGAGTACCGCCCTGTCTCAATAATAATATCATGTACTCGTGTTTGGCAACAACGGATATAATCCACCTTATCGGTTCATCGCATGGGAAACAAAAAAGCGAAAGAATTTGGAACGACGTCTTTATTTCATTCAGTTCAGTTATACATACATTCAGTGTCAGTCGCGTGTGAATAGTGTCTGTTGCGTGGCTCAAACGAAATAAAAAATGGCACATGTTTATGCGGATCGGTTTCCCAATCGAGTGCAACCAACCCCTCGTGCCTTTGTTAATGTAGTACAACGGGCTCGTGAATCAGGTGACTTAAGACCTCACAGGGCACCTCACGATCAAATACAGGTCCGCACTGAAATACTTGTTGGGAGGATACTTTATAAAACAAGGTAAAAAAATTTTTTTATTTTTTTTTTATTTTTACACACATATTTTGGTTTATCTTCCTTCTACAATCATTATCTGAAAATTAATGACTCAACTTCAAAGTCACCCTGTATACATTAGGTTAAGCATATCCAAGCATGCAGCAGCTAAAGCAAATGAACTTCCTAATTCGTCGCACACCCGATTATGAAGATTGTATCTATGATGACAATTATAGTGATGTAGATAGACTGAATATTGGCTAGACATCTCAACACGCACAGGCTTTGCCTTCTGTGGGTATCTCATATTTATTATTGTATGCTTTTTATTTCACCTGTAACATTTGTAATTAAATTTGAAGCTTCACTGTTAACTTAGAGCAATAAAGTTCTTCAATCCGAATTCCGTCTAACGATTAACGATTAACTGCTACAACCTTGCATCTTGTGAACGGCTGAAGCCCAACTCAGGATCAATGGCGGCATTCGCAATGAACAAGGTAAGAATTCACTACCTTGAAGAAGAATCTACCGCCGTTGTGCTGTGTCGAGTGTCCGAACCAACAAAGTGTAAGTCCGCGCAGATAGCTTTATCTCTCTTACTCCTCCACAGAGGATCTCTAAAGGAGTTTATTAACCCTGGCGGTCCTAATAAGGATAATGGAAAACTGTTATCAAATTATTGCGTTGTCATCGGTTCTTGATACGTGTGCGAAGCTTCAAATTAATTACATACATACATACATACTCGTATATACAGGCCTAGCTATTAAAAGCGTGTTAAAAATACGTTGTTTATTAATTTTACTTTCTGACATATAAAATATGGCCTCTTTAGGAAAAAATAAACGTGTGACGATATTTTGATGATACTCCAATATGTTATGCACTAGGCTGGAAATTTTACGCTCTGTTCAAAAATCCAATATAGCGGCCATAAGAAAAATGAAAGTGGAGGCAGATTGCTGGAAAACAAAAGACGTTTGAGACATAGACCTATCCTATTTGACTTAAAAAAATGTCCGAATAATCGTTTCGGATTTTCGGTTTTTCGGCGATATTTCCTAAACAAATTGACTGATCATAAATCTGAAGCCGGCTATCGAATGCACTAAGTTTCCTCTAAAACCTTCCCCATTTAGCCTTTGCTGTAGGTATAACAGGAGCCGAGATCTCTGTATCGAAAAGCGAATCTGGGACACACTGTACAGCAACTTAGTCTGTCCTACTGCAACCACATTCATTGTAGGTCAAGTTGACAAAACTAAAGCCACGAAGCATTGCATTCTAACAGGACACTATGGAACTGGATAACAACATTTGGTAAGCTGTTCAAAATGTGACTCGCTTAAGCCGAAACCTACAGAAAAGTCATGGAAAGTTTGACCGAGAGGGCACGGCCTTGTGTAGCCTGCAGAATCCGGAATCTATATAATATCATGCTTCATGCATGACTCGCAGTCAGTCAGTCTTACTCGTAAGCCAGCCACCATTTTAGCTATTTTTTGTTATAGAACTTTGCTAACTACTGACTACACAGGACAACATTAGATCTAAGAGTAGCCACAGCACTTCATCTAGTTTGTGCCGTCGTCTAGCTCAATGCTGTGGTCGATTTACCTCTATCACGAGAAGAGGTTTAAAAACAATGTATTGTTTCGTTCGGAGAGGTCACCCAGTTTTACCCTGGTTATCCTCAATTTAAACTTTAAATAACATCCCGATGACCTCTCCGGTAAAGACGACCGTCAGATTTGAATTCAGCTACACAGAATCGAGATGTGAATGTTTTTAGGTGAATTCAAACATAGTTATCCCTTGAAGTAATCCTAATGTGTCTTTCAAATAACTTCTGGATGACCTCACCGGGTAAAACAAATATATTCAGCTTCAGCCACCTCGAAGATGTTCATGTGGATGTTTTCAACTTGCTTAAAACACTTTGAAATAACCCTGTCTTCAAAATAACGTCAGCTTGTTCTTGAATCAACCTCTGAGTAATATCTCCACGCAAAAAAACGCTTCCAGATTCAGATTAAGTAACCCAAAGAACTGTGGTGCAATTTTTTCAAAATCCTTCACGCAAATTTTATAAATTTGACTTTGAAACGACCTTGGTATGGGTTGGTCTACCTCGGCATCAATACCAGTGGCCCTAAAAACCCTAAGATACCCCTATGTGGTCCAAATTAACTGTTGACCTGTGTTATCTGCCGATTTCAAGTTTAAATGTGATTGTCATCGCTGTAGGTGTCAAACAGTTTTCCGTCGTCTGAGGCGGGACCACTGCGTCAAAGTTCTTGAGTGCGTGGACGCAAAGTCTCCCGGTGCCCAGTATTTCGGATCAAATTTCGTGAGAGACAAAGTATAAAGTATCTTGACATTTGTAGGTTATTTGAAGCTCCGCCACTGACGTTGAGGAGGTTATAGTAGCGCTTTTGCTGGATGCTTCCATTTAATCGCTATGTATGTGTGCCTTCTACACCAGTTACCTGTTTTTGTGCATAAAATGAATTCTGAGCCTAAGGATAGAAAGCACTTACCACGATATGGAAAAGTTTAAGGATTCACTCTTCTGGTGTATTAAACAGGATTTCAGCGCTACTATACTTTTTGCTACATTTCCGGGCAGCTTTCAAAGTTATCTCTATGTTGATGCTTCAGAATCGAACCAAAACAGAGTTTATGCCCAATAAATCCCTTATCAGCGGAGATCACGAATACTATTTAAATAATATGAATAAGGAAATATGTCAAAGTTAAGCATTGAGGTAAGCATACTATTCTTACTTTGCGTTCAAGTTCTCACATGGATCATCATGATACATGATACACCACTGTATCCATAATTGATTTCTCTGAGAGTTTTTGTGCATACTGCATCTACATTTGAATTACGTTACACTGATGTTGGACACGTAACCAGATACACATGTCTATATTTTTAATAGGTGAGACTACAGTTACTGGAAAGGAATGCAGTCTATTCCATTGACTTGGCTCGTAATCAATATATCCTAGATAACCTATATAGATTCTTATACGTGTACTTCGTATATTTAATTGTAAAGATTCCCACGCACCGAAAGTAGCTAGTTGTGTGAAGTAAAATTAATCAATGCTTAATACAAACAATTTTGAATACGGTTCTACCACCTAATTCATTATTGCCAAAATTACCGACTTTAACATAAAGCTGTCGCTGATCAGCTGTCCACCTCAACAGACGTCAAAGCGTAATGGATACTTGTGGTAAATTGTTTACAAATAAATTTGATTAAGAGTTAGACGGATTATACAGGGTACCCTATAAAACCATGCCAATGACTTGGATGCATATAGAACACAAACAATGTCGAAGTTTCTTACAATACAACTGCCCACGGTGGATATCTACAGAAGCCCAGGCACCAAAGAACTTTTTCTTGTATAACTCTTGAACGGCAATGTATAATTTAATGACGTTTTGAAAGCTTGGTATTCAATTGATATCTCACAAAATTATTTACGTAGAAAACAACTGTTAGAGGCAACAAGTGTTTCCTGAGGGTAAACTTCCAAAAGTTTACTTGACTATACACTGTAGTGACTTTTAGCATTTTATACACTCTTTCATAAACTAGTTCAGCTATGCTACATAATAATATCCTGCCCTCCAGAAAAGAAAAAATAAAAAGTACGCAATTCCAATCACCACAATGTAAACCTTCCATACAGTGTTGTTGGATAAACATTTTTGTTTATTTTATCAACTGGAATATTGAGAGAATTCAATTAAACAAGGTACAACGGCGAATGGCCAACATATGAAACGAAAAATATATAGCAAGCACAAAGCAACAATAAATAAATCATACCATAGCTTTTAAAATGTGCAATGAATTGAACTATAGAGCTAAACAAATATGGCAGAAATTTAAATATAGTAAAGAGTATATAGATGAATTTGTCACAACCATGTTTCTCCTCTCCGCGATATCAGTATATCGCATATATTTGCGTTAGTGCCACCTATCACTAAGCTTTCCAATACTCCCCATGCTTGTCTGGCCAGTAAAGCCACATGTCTGGGCAGATCTTAGTTACTGTAGTAACCGTTTCAAGCACGTATATTTGATTTACTTGTCTTACAGGTGACAGCTCGTTTGTTTTTTCTTTTCATTACCAGACTCCTTTACAGTGTATTACTACAATAGTCCAAAAGTCCCGTAACATGCTGAGATTGAACGAAGCCATTCCGAATTTTAAGATGGCAATACGCAGAACAAGCTTATCCCAAGACTGCTTGGGGTAGGCACTCCCGTTTAAAAAAAAACGTTAAGCCCTCCGAAATGGCAAGCCAGTTTGTCTGTCGTGGTTTAAGGTACCAGATACGTCACCCTCGTCCATCGCCCGAAAACACTAAAGGCACTCTAAAAAATGCAAAAACCCCCCAGAACTGTTGTCACAATACACGTTTGAAACGCGAGAAATACTACTTGAACATCAAAGGGATCATGTTCTTTGTTCTGTGAGGAAATAATATAAGACACCACCGTTTGGCCTTGAGATGGCGAAGCAGAACATCTGAACGCTTGACACCCAATTACAAACTACGAGCAAAAAGCTGGAAAAGAAAATCATGAGCATTAGTTAGGTTGGAGAATATCAACTAGATATTGTTCATGAATAGTAAGTAGTATTTTTCTAGTTTCAGGTGCAAAATAATGCACTTTCAACATTTTAGCCGAAAATCGCATAACAATTAACCAGTGTGTTGCGACAACAGTTCTGGCTGGATCTTTGCATTTTAGATGGCTTTTGGTGCTTTCGACGTCAGATAACCTCATACCCGCCTATTGTTCTGAATGGCTGCACGCCCTTTCTTTGGGAACGAGAATACCTTCGCCAGGCGATCCTGGGTTATGCTGGAGTTGAGTGCTGCTATCTTTAAATTCGGAATGACTACTTCGCGCAATCTCGGCACGGGGCTCTCAGACTATTTTAGTAACATATTGTATAGAAAGGCGATAATTAAAAGACACCCACTTTCACCTGGAAGACATACAAATTAAATATATTAGCATTGTACTGAAGAAGATCACCTTTGTTACCTACCACAGTCAAGAAAATTTGCCATTACGTGTAGTTTTATTGGCAAGACAAGCACGGGAACTATCGACACGTAAGGAGAAGGTCAAGCGGAGAAAAGTACTTCTTAACCCTAAACAAATAGCCTAGATTTTTCCTAACAGCTGCCGCTATTGACCAGATGTGTTCATGCCAGTTCAATTCCCGCTGATCTGGACTTCGATCGTTAGGACGCCTTTTGCTCATCAAGGTACAGTACAGTACAAGATTGTTTCGTCTCCAACCAGTGATAACCTCCAAGTCTCTCGTCGGAGAGGAAGTCGTCGCTAGTCTTCTTTTTTCAAGCTCACCGGCAGATATCGGCTTGTCACTATGAAGTCCTGCATTAGATTGCTGTCGTCAGCGGAGCTGTGGCTTATGTTGATCGTACAAGAAATAAGGTCATTTATATGCAAGGGAAACAGTGTCGGAGCCAAGACCGATCCATGGGGAACACCCGCGATCACGTTGTGGAATGAAGACGAGAACCCGTCAATTACGACTGATATCTTGCGGTCAGAGAGAAAGTCAGTCACCCATCTGCAAAGATTTTCTCGAAGGCCGTAGGAAGGAAGTTTTGCTTAAGAGGGTAGCGTGCCACATCTGATCGAACGCTTTCGTTATATCATGGGCCTCACCATAAGACTGGATGAGCTTACTCCACAGTTGCGTGACGTAAACTAGGAGGTCCCCTGTGAATCGCTGGTGCCGGAAGTCATACTGCCTGTCGCTAGTCAAGCCACGAGGTTGGAGGTAGCCCAGAAGCTCGCGATGTATGCACCTCTCCATCACGTAACCTATATCTGAAAGCAGAGCTATAGGCCTGTAGTTGTAAGGGTCGGCCTTAGATCCTTTTTTTGGGATTTATTCCTCCAGATAATTTCAGATGTCGAAGAGCAGGCAGCCTACCTTGTCCGCGTCAGCGAAACAAACATCTCTCCAAAGAAGGGTAGAGAAGGAATCTCTGAGCCTCTCCCAGACGGCATGTCCGTCATGCCAAATTTTGAGGCGTGGGCGAGTTTCTGCTGCCATAGCGGGTTCTGATCACAACCTATCCTCCACAGCACCATGTTCTGAGTTACCCAGGGGGCAGGACAATAGTGTTAGTATAAGGGACATGATGCGTGGTCAAACAGAGATCCAACAGGCTACTGGCATGAGACGAGACGCAGGGGAAAAAGTAGGGCTCGTCACCAGCTCTGTCAGCCCTTGGGTAAGGGATAACGCTTCAACCGCACGACTTGCTGCATGGGTCTTGTTTGAGCCCAGCCGAAGGTCATTATGGGCATTAAAAATTAAAATCACCGATGAAAACTACCTCTGAAGCGGGGTGATTGATGTCAAGAAAGTCGATCTTGATAGCGAGGTATTCAAGTAGGCCATCCCAGTTGTGGTCCGAATCTAAGGGATGTTTTGGAGTTGAGTCAAAGGCACAGAATATCCTTCCGGTCTGATTCCAAAGAAACGTATCTGGAGCAAGAAAGACTGCTGCGGACAAAAGTCACAACTCCGCCGTTCTTTCTCAGATTGGAGTGCACCTCGTAATTTAATTAGTTTATTTGTATTTCCGACTGCATAGCTTGAGTGTGGAAACATGTGGATACTTACGAGTATAAGACAGCTTGGGAAAAGCTAGCGGGTGGTACCACCTCGGTCGACTGGTCCTTGTCTACCACCTTCTTTTTTCGTGTTAGTGACGTTAAATAGACCTAATGTAGCCGGTTGGTGGACCTGTACCGCCACCCGGCAATCGGTACTGAGGTATTCCTTAACGCGTGTTCAATCACTCGAACGGGAAGAAGTTCTATATTGAATACAACAATTTCCGGAACAAGAATTTACCACGGCCCCGCTCAGTAGGGGTAGGAGTTGTGTTAGAAGTATGTTTAGAAAGTAAGCTGAAGCGGCTCTTTATCATTCAATTCACTTATGTTTGCGCAAGAGCGAAATTTCCCTTAGTTAGTAAAGCTACTGACGCGGTATCATGTCAACATGAAAGTCTCTTACTTCGTATAGCAAACAACAATACTTATGTAAGCAGTGAGTCAGCCACTCAGTCAGATACATTTTTGGAGTAAAACGTACTCACAGCGTATGCAGTACCTAAAAGTAGAATCTGTCTCCGTAAGGGTACTTTGACAATCAAGACGTACCTCTATATCTTTGATGAAACACCAAAACACTAAAGAAAATGAATTCAACCTGGCTGCGACCCTTAGATTGTATTTTAGGGCTAGTTAAAATTCCACCAGCAGTTTAATCCATGAAGCTTGCGGTCGGGATAATGCAACTTTTCTAATAGAATTATAATTTGGACCGACAACTTTTTTAATAAGATTAAAGCACAACATCAACAAAGTGGCAGCGGTACAAACTTTTTCCGACCGCTTTCGAAAGCAATACATCTGTCGATTTATGACGAAAGTTGTGTTTTTGAATACGGTCGAGCTACAAACTATATAGGGTCGGTCTTTCTAGGCTGAAAGAGAGTTGACGTATATTGGTTATACTGCGACAAATACAATATAAAGTAAATGACATTAGGGGACCGGTGCTACCTCTCAAGCAGTGCAGTATGTTTTACTTCCCACGCCAATTGTCGGGGAGGTATTATAACCTCGAAAAGTATCGAAAATGGGATACTTACCTTATTTTTTTATACCGAAGCTGCCGCGCAGACAGAAACCTAAGCATCAGGCACCGCGGCTGCTATGAGGACCTTGAATTAGCTTTGCCAATATGAACCGACTAAGGTTAGAAGAATTTGAAAATACAGATTGTTCCGCAATCTCGATACCCTAGGGACAAAGGAGCGGTCGCGTATGCCAGTTTGGGATGTACAAAATTCGACACGGTTAGGTTGGGAGGCCGAAGTCAGGCGGATCTGTCTGGCATTCACATCTGGAATTAAGGAGCAAAGCCTGTTTGCGTAGTGTTAGAACGGAGCAAGATCGTGGACGGCTTGTCGAGACCAAGGAGTCCCAAGTCTGTCAATTCGAAGAGAGTCGGACTGCCCTCCTCCGAACAGCCTCGAGCATGGATAATATAGTTAGCACCCAAACAAGTGAGCAGTACTCGAGGCTAGGTCTTATCTGGCCCTTGTGCGGAGTCAGGAGGTCATGTGAAAAGTACCTACTTCTTAGCCTAGCTCTTTTCCAGTAGATGCCGCGATTGACGAAATGTGTGCCTGCTAGATCAAGTCCTCGGTGATCTTAACTCCGACCACTCATTTCGGTCGGTCTATCTGCTAATCCTGAACACGCTATAACATGGACAACACATTTGGATTTTGTAGAGTTTCCGATGCAAGATTACTTAAATTTCAAGGACTAAAGAACCTTGTAGTTTTTGAAAGTCCATACATTGATGGCAGCGTTATGGACTGAAAATGGTAGAAATAAGCTCTGAAACCTCGTTTGTTTCAGAGAGTTTCCTGATTTTTAGAAAATATTTGGGCGATAAGACTCCATTGTCTGGCTGAATCAATCCACACGTATGCTTAAATTCTTAGTTATTGTACGACGTTTCAACCACCAAAGTACAATGATAATAACGACATTGTACTTGAAGAAGGCTACTACAATAAACAAGAATTCGAACCTATACGTGGTCTGAATCTGTCAGAAAATGGAATAAAATGACCTTGAAAACCACAGGACAAGTTTCAGGGGTTACATTCTTTGTAGGAGCACTACTGAGACTGCAATATTTTGTCTAATGTTTTTTTTTTATTTATAAATTAGAATTACAGGTTATGTTCGCAAATGTACTATTTGAAAAAGACGACTGAACACAAAATCTAATAGGTGTAATGTAAAAGCCTGCTTAAATGTATTTTTACTTGATATCAAAAATATTACAGCATATTTTATTCAAGTAGTGCTGTACAAAAAATTAATGAGCAGATGAACTGTCCATAGTTAGAGAAGACTCAAACATTACGGCCTTCCAAAATATCTTTCAGATGATCAAGAATCCTGAATAATTTGCGCGAAGATTGACAGACTGATGCAGGTATCCGCAATCTGATAAATTTCTATTTTGTAATCTTGATCCTACAACTGGCACTTTCAATCTTCTGCATTTGCAATGCAGTCAAGGAACAATGAAGGGGTCACAAATCCTCAAATTCAATTCTAATCAACGTAAGGGATGGCGGCCTTGGCATTGTTTTGACTCACAAGAAAGTTACGTAAGCCCAGCCATATTACCGAATCCTACAACCGCAGTTATCATCCTCTTTTCATCCATACGGGAGGAAGGAATGATAAATCCTCAAACGTAAGTAAATCCTATGAATAAAATACTTGAGCCTTGGTATAAGAAATAATTTTCTTTGTACAAAAATAGTTATGCATATTTAAAGAACTTGTTGCGGCTCTGACAATAGTCGTACTTTGTATACATAACAGGGCATATTCACAGATTTTCGAAATGCTCTTATCCTCCAATGCGAGCTCTGCAAAATTTCTTACAATCCGCTCTATCATGCGTGACTTGCTGCAGAAATGTTGTATCCACAACAGGATGTGATCAAAATGTTTTTCTTCTCTAATGCGAGCGCTGCATCGCCATAAACACTTCGTACAGTTGGCTCAAGCGTGCATGGAGTACTGTGGAGACTGTTGCTTCGAACAGCAATAACAGAATCACTCAAGTGGACTAAGATTGGCATTGTACCTACATCCCTTCTATAGTTCGGACATTAATTTATTTTCCTATGCATGTTGTATTATCCTATTTGTATAACAAAAAGCTGTAATTGGATCAGGCAATATGGCACCTCACTGTTTTTAGCCCTTACATAGTGTAGACCTGGCATTTATTTGAATTTGAGACCCTATTGTCCCATAATTGTTTTCCGATTCTATTCGGAATGTAGAAGAATTAGGTTCACAAAATGAAAATTTTCGAGGATGAGCGTTTTTCAATCTTATGCATCTTAGCTTGATTGATTCTATAAAAAATAGTCCCATAACTATGGACACTTTATCTAACCACTATTATTTTCTACAGGCCTACTTGAAGATGCTGTAATATTTCTGACATGGGGTGAAATTAAGCCTAAACCAATTGCTATACTTTCATTAACTGAACCTATCTTTCAGTGACATGTTTCTTCCGATAATACATTATTGGGCAATATGTCATGTAGAGCTGGTCGGGAAAAAACAAAAGATAATTCCAGAAAAAAAAGAAGCGAAAGCTGCGATTTTCTACAAATTCTTCATTTCAAAAATGGTCAGATGAGGACATATCTGGTATTTCTGATTCCTGTCACGCCCTTCGTTTGATCCGTGATTTTGGGGCAGCCTGACGATGAGCGTCATACTTGGAGTGTAATTAAATGTGGTTACTTTTTTTCGGTAGTATCATCTAGTATATAAGTATGTATCAAAAGGTACTTAAATCAGATATCAAATATTGATGTCAAACAGTTTCACAGCAACTCTCCATTCATCGCTGAACTCTGGGGATTTTTTTGTTGTTTTCACAAAGCCTACATTTTCCGATGCCCCTCTGTATCTATGAAATTGCACCACATGGATAATTTTACAAGGAGCCATTTGGATAACGTGGAAGTTATAAAGTCAACCTTCTGTCCACCTCACCTTAAAACCGTAACAAAGCCCGAGAAGGACTAATATATGGAACCAAAGCTTGACTTCGATATTTAATTTATACAGTAGTTGTAAAAAAAATACACTAACTCATATTGTTAGGTCATCTGGAGGTCGATTAAGGGTGCAAGGCCTCAAAAACACTTGACCTCTGTCGTAGATCCATTTGGTGAATATCCATTTTGAGCCAACCAACACAGGACAAGCAGCATGTTTGGTTCTACTATCCCCATCTCCGCTAGGAAACAAGTTATACCAGAATACTGCAGTACCTTTCTTAGGATAAACAGATGCACCCGTCATAGGAAAGACAGTTGCCCCACCCTGCTCAACGTCACTCATGTAGAACAATACTGTTGCGATTCTGTCTCCTTTCGGAAATGGCGCATCGCCTTTCTGTGCAAAATCATAATGTGGAAGATAATGTCCACCAATGCCATAGTGAGCAACCTGGAGCGGATCTGACGTTGATACAGATAATCCGGTCATATCTTCTACTCTTTGACTGATTGCAGCAACGTACTCATGCTCAATATCTTCAAACCAAGCTGATTTGCTGATTCTGTTCTGTACCGTCTTCAGTTGACCTGTTGCAGGCTCCACTACTTGCGCCCTTTGAAGCTTTGGTATTGCCAGTTTCTTTATCTTTCTATTTCCTGATCACTCACTACATTATGGAATAAGACTAGATCAGGATCAATATGCAGCTCTTCAGCTTTGAATGGTCCTATTAAAAGGTATGGATTGTTGTTCGTCACATATCTACACTTCAGTCTTGCGATAACCTCTTCTAGAAGTTTTAGATCTCCACGACAGAGCGATTGATGTCTCTTTGTCATATAGCTCAATTCGTTCTCTACCTGCACTTCTATTCCACTTCCTTGATTTTCTTTGAACTCTTGAAGCTGTTTTTCATAATACTCTTTATTTTTTAGTGCTCTCTCGTGTTTTGGAATCATTTCCAATAGTTTGTTTGTTAGTTCTAAGGCAAGACTAATGTTTCCTTCTTTATATATCGAGAACGCTAAGTAATCGAAAATGTCACTTCTCTTTGCTGTCTTATTTTGTTCCTTACTCAACCTGTTGCTGGCCTCTTGCATCCATAATATCGTATGATAAAAATCATCATTGTTGTAGCCCTGTCTTCCTAGCTCGAAACACTCAGCTGCTGTTAGTTCTGAGCTATACTTCACTCCCCTTAGCTCGCCTCTTGCTAGTGAAGCAGTATCTAGGTTATAAGTGTCTTGCAATCTAAATATACCTACTGCAGCACCATTTAAGTCTTCTTCTGTAGGATATTTCATGTTCATTTTGGCAGCAACAAGATTTTTCATGTAATCTTTACCAGCATTTGACTGTATTATTGACTCCACTTCTTCCCAATCTATAGTTAACTGCTTGATTAAGATATATGCATTCACAGGATTACCAACATATGATTCAACATCTTTTGCTGATTTTTCATAGTGATGACTGTAAATATATCTCTTAAGACGGCCAATCCTCAACTCCTCCACTCGTATGTAATTCTCCAAAGTCTGTACAAACACTGCTTCTGTATTAACAAGTTCGCGAAGATCGGTCAAGGCTGTAAAAATCTCACAGTTTACTTGCGAAAATAGCCAGAAAGCAATTATGACCAAATGGTAGTGTAACATTTCAAGGACGGACAGATCTTGCGATTCGGAACGAAGGACTGCGGACGAGTAATTATTTTTGACATTTAAGATATGAAAAACGTCAGTGATTAGGTTATATGTTAAACATGTCAAAAATAGTATTCAAAAGAGAACGAAATAACAGAGGGATAGCCCATGAAGTATGGATTTTAATTTTTGATTACTTTCCCGACGCCTTGTCTAAATAAAGCTGAAAGACTTCATACGTGAAGCCAGGAAAATGTAAGGAAAGAACCAAACAATAATGTACGAGTATAAAGATAACCTTTATTCAGTAACTGAATTACCCTACTAATGATCTTGGTTATAATTAATGTTGTTAGTTCTATTCCTCCATTTAGCATACGTGATAAATATGTTGTTTTACTTGAGACGAAGGAAGCACAGATCTTATACCTAGCACAAGTGAAGGGTTTCAAGAGTCATACGGCAGGGACGAATTTAAATGGCAAAACATCCTGCATTGCTATTCATATAAAAGAAAAACTGATTTCAAGGCAAACGAACTTACATAGTTTAAATTTACGAATAATAAAGGCCTTAGTCAAATCTTTAATAAACAAGTAGTCAAATCTGTAGTTTTATTTGTGTCAAATTATCAAATAGCATTTGTGACAACTGCAAACCCATTGACACGTATCGAAAATGCTCAAAGTGATCGTATCTGATGCGCCACAGTAGCCTTACGTTTCTTTTGATAATTTAAAAAATTCAAATTCATCAAATAATCATGTTTGTCTACAGAAAGTTCTTTTTTTAATTTCTTTGGGTCATTTTATCAAATAAGGATTGTATGAACCATACTCTTAAGTGACAGTTTTCCAGGTATCTGATATTAGAAAAACTGCGAAATATATCATCCTGACGCCGAATAAAAAATATGAATAGATAAAATTTTAAGGGTCTGTTTTTTGAGATCACAGATGGGCACTCTTTCAGATATTAAATCGCTTTTATCTGGAAGACCGTCAGCCCAACAGAGAAATTCATAAAATCATTTGCTGTACAGAATAACTCAAGCAATCTGAAAAAGATTAGGCCGGAAGCCATGAAAATAATTTTTGAGAATTTAAAAAAGTAATTCAAGCAATTTTTGGTGCAATTTTTTGCAGATTCGTAACAAGGAGCCCTTTCTGATGAACTGAATCCGAATATTTTTCCAAGCGGATAAGCTCGAGGTTTGTCAAGTGAATTGGAAATGGAACTCGTCTAATTACTTGTTTTCACAAGTTTCTTGAAGGACGATCAAATAAAGGATTAACTTATGGCAAAAACAAGAGTTTTTCAGAATTTAGTGGCCGTTAAACATTTCTTGAAGGAGCTGGCTTTTCAAACTTATGAAATATCATTCTCCGTATGTTTCTCATGTTCGTGAAGTTTTATGTTAAATAATATTTTGCCACTTATTGAGGTCACAGATACAATATTTGTGAAAAGGTTGTTGAGTTTTCATGAGCTGCTAAATTGGATTGAGTTTGTGTTTATGTCTGAGAGGAATGGAGGAAGTGTACCCAGTTCCAATTCCGAGTGGTTTTTATCTGGTTCTGCTAGTTCCATCCCTGTACATGGAACAAGCTGAATTGTCGCTCACAGTCAAACAGAATCACTTTCAGTATTGCCAGTGAATATATACTACGCATCTATTCAATTATCCTTATAAGCGGTCGCATCAAACAAATGCCATTGATTAATGCTATTTCACTAATCCTAAATCGTCCCACAACAATGTTCAGGTAATTGGTTGCGCATACACCCTAGCCCATGGGCGCGTTGGTGTACAGTATCAAACACAAATATGACAATAGTAGGGTATCCTTTTAGCAAATAACATTTGTGACAACTGCAACCCCATTGACACGTATGGAAAATGCTCAAAGTGATCGTATCTGATGCGCCACAGTAGCCTTATGTTTCTTTTGATAATTTAAAAAATTCAAATTCATCAAATAATCATGTTTGTCTACAGAAAGTTCTTTTTTTAATTTTTTTGGGTCATTTTATCAAATAAGGATTGTATGAACCGTACTCTTAAGTGACAGTTTTCCAGGTATCTGATATTAGAAAAACTGCGAAATATATCATCCTGACGCCGAATAAAAAATATGAATAGATGAAATTTTAAGGGTCTGTTTTTTGAGGTCACAGATGGGCACTCATTCAGATATTAAATCGCTTTTATCTGGAAGACTGTCAGCCCAACAGAGAAATTCATAAAATCATTTGGTGTACAGAATAACTCAAGCAATCTGAAAAAGATTAGGCCGGAAGCCATGAAAATAATTTTTGAGAATTTAAAAAAAGTAATTCAAGCAATTTTTGGTGCAATTTTTTGCAGATTCGTAACAAGGAGCCCTTTCTGATGAACTGAATCAGAATATTTTTCCAAGCGGATAAGCTCGAGGTTTGTCAAGTGAATTGGAAATGGAACTCGTCTAATTACTTGTTTTCACAAGTTTCTTGAAGGACGATCAAATAAAGGATTAACTTGTGGCAAAAACAAGAGTTTTTCAGAATTTAGTGGCCGTTAAACATTTCTTGAAGGAGCTGGCTTTTCAAACTTATGAAATATCATTCTCCGTATGTTTCTCATGTTCGTGAAGTTTTATGTTAAATAATATTTTGCCACTTATTGAGGTCACAGATACAATATTTGTGAAAAGGTTGTTGAGTTTTCATGAGCTGCTAAATTGGATTGAGTTTGTGTTTATGTCTGAGAGGAATGGAGGAAGTGTACCCAGTTCCAATTCCGAGTGGTTTTTATCTGGTTCTGCTAGTTCCATCCCTGTACATGGAACAAGCTGAAGTGTCGCTCACAGTCAAACAGAATCACTTTCAGTATTGCCAGTGAATATATACTACGCATCTATTCAATTATCCTTATAAGCGGTCGCATCAAACAAATGCCATTGATTAATGCTATTTCACTAATCCTAAATCGTCCCACAACAATGTTCAGGTAATTGGTTGCGCATACACCCTAGCCCATGGCTGCGCTGGTGTACAGTATCAAACACAAATATGACAATAGCAGGGTATCCTTTTTGCGATATCTGACAAGAAAAGTGACATTATGCCGATTTTCTTTGACATTGTATTGGTTTTTTGTGTCATATAGGTTTTTCTACAAGACGTTAACTTAGCACTTAGATGTACGTGTTGCCTAAACGTCATGAGGCTTCAGTTATCATTGAATGACTCTGATGTGATGTAAGATCTGCTTAAAAGATGGCATGATGATGGAGGTCTAAGCTGTAAGTTCTATGTGTCGATGATGATTCCATTGGATTCTTGTCTCAAATACACTTGTACACAGTATTTATTTTTTTACCTATTTTTTGTGAACTTATTTGACAATCGTCATGCAGTTGAAAAAAGTGACGTTATTTAGAGGATTGTAAAAAAGCAACTTCGATTTTCGGCAGTGTTTAGTATATGATGCTCCGTATCGAAATGTGTCGATACTCATGGGATCGATATTTTTATTCCGATATTTTAATGGATCGATACTCCATTAAACGATACAAATCGATACTTGGTATCGATATTCTACCTGGATCGGAACATCCCTAATTCGTATTAGCGGAGAGTTTAATCCAACATTTGTTCTACAAAACGGGATATTGAAGTACGTACAGTGCCTCTGGTTTACCCTTGGTGGTACATATACGAGTATATTGATTTTAGACAAAATCAAAAAACAATCAATTTGGTTGTTTAGTGAATAAAGCACAAATCAGATAATACCCTTCTCTTAAATAGAGGTAAGATTTTAAAATGTTCCATTACCAAGCTATAATCATGATTATGTATATTGATATTCGCCTTATACGCCATAACCCGTAGAAACTTATGTTGGACAGACTCAATCCTTCTTATATGGACTTCGTAGTGTGGGTTCCAAATAATAGACGCGAATGGGAGCTTACTATGTACAAACGCATAATATAGTGATACCAGTGTAGCAGGGATATTAAAGTATCTAGAGTGTCTCCTAATAAAGCCAAGCATCTTAATGGTTTTGTTAATGGTTTTATCTATGTGGTTATTAAAGCTCCATTTCGTATCAAGTGTAACACCCGGATCCCGTATATTGCTCACCGAATTAATATTAACATCATCTATCTGATACACTTACTGTAATACGTTCCTTTTTTTGGTAAAGCTAATTCAGAGACACTTATTAATATTGAGTGGGAGATCATTTGTCTGACAATAATCATTGAGCCTGATGATATCGCATTGTATTTTGGTGCATTCCTGAAGGTTCTCAACTATACGGTACCTCTTTAAATCGTCTACGTAAAGCCTGAAAGATTGAGCGATATCGTTAATATAGATTAGGAAGAACAGAGAGACGTCGGAGTAACAATTTTATACTTATACCCATTTATGCACACAAAAAACTGCCTATCACGCAAATAAGATGGAACCCACTTTACAAGGGTGCTACGAACACCAACGTCAGCAAGCTTTCTTAATGGCAAATTATGAATAACTCGATCGAAAGCTTTGCTGAAGTCAGTATAAATAGCATCGACTACGGCGAAGTCAGAAAAACAAAGCAAATTGGTATCCAAGCATCTTTTCGGAAAAAATCCATGCTGTTCCTCAACAGCTATATTTTTTACGTCAAAATGGGGATAAATATGCAAAGCTTGCTAATAGGCCTGTAGTTGTCGACTATGTACCTGTTTCCACTTTTAAAGATAGGCGTAACGGATGATTTCTTCCAAGCATCGGGAAATGTGTTATATTCTAAGGAGGTATTGCAAATTAAGGTAAGTGGCTTATACAAATTTATTTTACATTTTTTGATGAATAATGGAGGTATATTGTCAATTCCTGCAGAATTCTTGATATCTAGAAAGTCAATAATTTCAAGTACATGATTTTCGTGAACAGTTTTTATGCCTTTAAGTATTCCTTCATCCCCAGGACTTTCGAAAAGATTATTTGTGGAAAAGACGCTACCGAAGTACTCGGCAAATAAATTACATATTTCAATTGGCTGATTAGCACTTTTGTTTTTGTATGTTACATCCTGGAGAATGCTTGTATCTGAATTCCTACTGTTTGCGATGAATTTCCAAAACTTCTTTGAGTCAACTTGGATTTCATCCTCTGTATTTGTTGCATAGTTTTGAAAATCTTTGGCTATCAACTGCTTGGATTTTTTCCTCAATGCGGAGTATTGAGAATAAGCTACTGAGTCTTTATACAATTTAAATTGTTAGTGATAAATTTTCTTCCGTTCTATAATTCTGATAGTTTCTTGCTTAAAGTAAATAGGATAGTTATGCTTAATTTTGAATTTAGGAACACATGCTTCAATTACATCTTTAATCTTAACCGTGAAACTTCAATCATTTCATTAACATGCGAACAACGCGAAAACAGACATTCAACAAAATCACATTCCAAATTAATTTTTGGATCAATTTTAAATAACCGAACAACAAGGCATCCCTTTAACTGGTGCACTTCACCCTCTTTGCTCTTCCCCCTTCCTTCCTTTCTTTCGTCTTCATTTCTTTCTCCCTGACTTCGTCTGGTATCTGGGCAACCAAATCTGACAGACCTACTGACTTACGATACTTTAACAAAGAGCGAAGGTCCCACGGACCGCTCTGACGGACAGTGATGAGTAGAAGTCACAAACAACTAATATAACGTTAAAAAATCGAGATAATGTCACTTTTCAAGATACGTAATAGCCGTGCCGAGAAGGATATCAGTACGAAGCGAATATCCCTCAGATGCTTGAACCATAAACCACTGAATTCTACGAGGGATGTCTTTTAAGTTTTGCATATAGAAACATAGTAGGTCGCGCGGCTCGAACGTCAGTTCTGAATCTTAACCTCACTCTTTAGTAAACTTAAATTCAATGTTTCACTACAGTACGTGCAGTGTTCTCACTACAGTTAATTTTTAAGTGTTACCAAGTCATTAGAAAAATGGAACTCAACCGAGAACATTTTCACGCCATAATTTATTACAACTTTGAGAAACAATTATTATCCGAACAAGAATGACCTGCTGAGTTACTGTTTAGGAGTCAGAAGAGTACGAAAATTAGTTTCTCGTTGACTGGAGAGCAGAAAGCAGCCAGGGTTAATTGGTGTCAAAAAACACTTGACCGTTTCAATTCCGGAAACCAAAGAAGTGTGTACAGCATTGCTGGTGGTGATGAGTCGTGGATTTACTGTTATGAACCAGAAAATAAACGACAGTCGGGTGTTTGGGTGTTCCAAGGTGAAGAAAAGCCAACAAAAGTCATCCGTTCTCGAAGTGTTTCGAAAAAGATGGTCGCGACATTTGTGTCAAAAGCGGGTCGTATTGCAACAATTCCTCTTAATGAGCAAAGAACTGTTACTGCGGATTGGTATACCACCATTTGTTTGCCAAAAATCATCACCGAGCTTCGAAAAATCAACCCCGAAAGACGAATCATCCTCCACCAAGACAATACAAGGTCGCACCCAGCCCAAAAAACAAGGCAGTATTTAACGGAAGAAAACGTGGAATTATTGGACCATCCTCCATATAGTCCCGATCTAAGTCCTATCGATTTCTTTACTTCCCCGATTAAAAACAGACTGCGTGGTTAAAGGTTCCAGTCACTAGAAGAAGCAGTTGACGCATTCAAAAATGCCGTTTTGGATCTGCCAGCAAACGAGTGGAATAAGTGCTTCGAAAATTGGTTCGAGGGTAAGCATATGTGTATTAATCTTCGTGGAGAATACTTCGAAAAACAATAAAGTACTTGGAGATAGTCAGCCTAATGCTATTTTGCACGTCCAAGTTATCCGGGATAAAATGAGATTCGATACGAAGTCGGGTGAATGAAGGTGAAGTTTCGCATTTAGGTAAGTAAGAAAATAACCCATAGCAGGGTTCTAAATTCGGAGTATTTCCGGAGATAAACGAAAGGAACCGAATTTTCCCAGAGTCATCAATCAATATGAGACCTTAATTTTATATAGATTACTTTAAATACGATGCTTGTGGCTTATGTATAAACAATGGAAAACAAAAAAATATTGCTTCTGTATACATTAAAAATACGTACTTCTTAAGAAAGTGGTAAAATACGAGGAGGTTTCGAGGCGTAGGGTAAAACCTTTTTACAAAGCTTTATTATCAGGACAGGTTGCTTGAATTTTGGAAGCTGCATTTGACATCGCTGGCTTCGCTGGCTGATTGGATGATCTACTTTGGCTTCACTAATTTACTGATCCAATGGCATATAGAGGGATTCCAAATTCGCAGAATTTTCGGAGATAAACAAAATTCCCGAAAATCGTATCATACAATACTATTGTCAAACCTAAATTTTGTTCAAACGGCCTCTGTTAGATCTAAGTATGCGTTCAGATCTAGTATCGACACTAACAGTAGTATTCAAAAGGCTCCTGGTAGATTCGAAAATGTTAGCATGTGATGGCGTTGGCGCAAAAACTGTTAATGAGGCAAAAAACTTTAACATTGATTATTGCTTGTAACACATAGTTGGCTGACATTCAAAACATCTAATTTCATAATAATGCTATTATCAAATAAGAACGTTCAGACTATCTAAAGATAATGCGAGGATATTTGGTCAACTATAAGGAAAATATAGACTACAAAAGCTCTATTAGTTTTCTAATCTGAACACCCTATGTGAGATGCGTTTTCTAGTAGAGTATAAGCCAAGACATAACTGTAAGGTCATGCAAGGTAAGCTTCATTACAGCTTAAGGTTGATATTGCCGTGGAATCGCCACAAAGGTTGAAGTCAAACCAATTCAATACTTATGGTCCTTTTATTTTAGGGCTTGATGTTTTTAGTGGGATGTGATAGAATTATGTAACTTGGTGCTTTGCACCGGAGCATAGCAGTATTTCCCGAACCTTTTAATTTTTGTTGAATGCTTCTTAAGAAATGCGTATAGGTTGTATGGTTAACTCACACCAATAGAGCACCTGCATGTCGGTTTTTCAAACATAACCTTTTATCGACGAGAACTACCCAAAACGCTTACGTTTTGCTGAATGCTTCATAAGACGTGCGTGTAAGTTTTTTAGTTACCGTCTACTAATTGTCCGCACAGTGGTGCCTGAGTAGTTGACCCACGCCAGTAGAACACCCTGCAGGTCGGCTTTTCAAACATAAGCTTTTATCGAGGTGAACTTAAATTAGGTCGAGCACATATGCCGCTATTTGTTGATACATAATTGAGCAGATTGCGGTATACGTAGCTGTGAGAATAACAACTTTTGTTTCAGCTTGTGTCCACACAAACGTCGTAAGCTTCATTCCTTTTAATTTTAGTATACCTTTCTGGTGTTGACCTGACGCTGCTAATTCATTAGGAGACCTTTAGATGTTCGAAAAATGGGAAGTATGGGTAATTAATGGAAAACAGTTAGACTGCTGGGCGCCTTGAACGACTAATAACACATAGAAGAAAGTTTCATTTAAAGCAAAAATGTCTGCATTGCAAACAACATTAACTTTTGGACTATAGAAGGCGGTCGTCGCTAGAAGCCTGAACATATAAAAATCGATTTTTCCGACTAGAAGCCTGAACATATAAAAATCGATTTTTAAACGGTGATGAAGCTCCTTCATTTTGACTTCTCACATAAAAGCTTTGACAGCAGGATGGAAAAAATATAACATGCTTCTTCTTGAAAACTTGGGATGAAAGAGACTCATTATAGTTTGAAGATTTCCAATCGGAAAATTTTATTTTTAGGTCTTTGGTTCATTTTATAAGCAGCTAAATAAAATCTTGCTTCTAAAAAGGTATTCAATTTTATTTATTTAAGTTAGGGAAATGCATGTTCAAGACAGCTGCTACTCATTCTTGCACACATCAAGTGGATGACAAGCGCTGTTCCGTTCATGCACTTTCTGGTAATGCCCCAATTTAAGCTTAAACTGTTTGACATTACATTCCTACACATTACTATATTTTATAACGAGAATCCCGAACAGGTAAACTCAAATCTTATGCCGCTGATAAGTGAGATGTCACACTGACGGTGTCATGCATATTTGCAGAGCACTCGTATGTCACAAAAAACGTTCGAGGCAGTAAGACAAAACAAAAAAGTAAGTCTGTGAGCTTACACAAACAGACGTCTACACTCAAGGGACCGGTTTGTGTAGGGAGATAGAGATGTGGAAGTAAAATTGGCAACTTTAGAGCTATTATAGTAGAATACGTATTTGTTTTCAATAACTGGTCAGATAATATCGGTAACAGGACCCATCGTGCTGTCGTAGTCATCGTGTTAGAATGAACGAGAAGACCTAGCAATTAAGTATGGGAGTTACCAGGTAAGAAAGGACGAAGCTAAGTATGCTACCAGCCTGGACCACATCGTATACCGTATACCTGGGCACAAAGGGTTTCTGGAGCACGTATTAGACAGGGTACTCCTCCACCAACAGACAAACAAGATAACCGAACAGTTAAAGAACAGCTCGTAATTTATGTTGTCCAATACCAATTTGTCAAGATACAAACTATGGTATTTTCGAATCGTTGTGTTTACAAATTGTTTATTTAAAATAGAGTTCCTCTTCAAGTCAATACGCGTTACAGTCTCATAAGACGCATTTTTTTATACTAAGAGCAACATCACTTTCCGTTCAAGGCAGGTGCATGGGGGAGGGGTTGCTAAGAGCGCAACAACTTTCAACACTCTCTGCGTACTCCTGAACACTGGCGACTTGATTATGAAAACGAGCATAACGAAATTTTCCAAGTTTGTATAACAGCACACCAGAGGCACACCGAAAAATATTATGCGGCAATGTAGTTGACTAACGTCAGTTGCAGATTGAGGAGGGAGTTGAGACTGGAGGGCGCGCACCACTTAATATTTTTATTTTAATTATATAATGGAGTAACTTTGCGTCTTCTTGCTGGAAAGTCCCAGTTACATAGGTGAACCCATCCAGCAAATTAGGAGAACATGCACAGTTTCGACCAAGAGTCTAGAATCTTGCACACCTATGGACGTTCGTCATTTGTTAAGCAATGCCGTCAAATAACTAAACATATTGCTTTTATTCGTCCGTCCACAGAAGGCCAACTGAAGACAGCTGTTCCGTGCTTTTCGGCAACTTATCAGCATGGTCTAGCCTTGGTCTCAGGTGGGACAACGAACGTAAGGCTAGCAGCACTCCTCTATCTGCGGTATATCATCTATGGGAATAAGACGGCACAAAGTGTCATCTATTACCAGAATCGAACATTACGATAGGGGACAGCAGCTGTCGGTTGGTTCCCAGCTCGCGTTTGATAGCCAGCTATCAACCGATAGCTGCTGTTTACTATCGCAGTGGTCGATTCTGGTGATAGATGGTACTCCATCGCACAATAATTTATTTGTTTAGTATTTAATGTATATAATAATAACTGTTTATTTTTTAGAATTGTCTTCCATTGTCCACCCGCCTGACTTAATGTTTTGTATTGTGGCATGCAACTATACAGCAGAACCTTTGTAGGGTGACACACATATTATTTTCCATTTTTCAGCCTTTGAATTATTCAAACATTATACCTAAGGCAATGTTGAACAGAGCCGGATCACAAGAATAAAGCTCTCTTTTTGAGAAGGCAAATGCTTTTCTCCCAAAAGTGTTGTTAAAGAATGCTACAAGTCAAGTTCTTTATAAGTAGATGCCGGGTTTAAAGATAAAAATCATCACGTCAAACAGTAATCCATCTACGTATCCTGGTTCTTAAGGAAGCTGTCGAACACGAGCACCCTGTATACCGGAGCCATCAAGTTGCTGTGCGTTCATCAGCAACTTGGTTCTAGGAGTCAGCTATCGTGAAGGATTGAGATTTCGTAAAAGGCAAACATGAGAAAAAAAAAGGTGATACTGGAAGACAAGAGACGAAACGTTATCTTGTAATTCTAATTATGCCACCTTGTAAAGGAGAAAAAGTGAAATGTGCAATTTATTTATATCCAACCACAAATAAAAGTCAGGAAAAAAATTTAACGATTTGGGAAAATACAGATTCTTCTGTCTCCCTCCGGAGATACTTCCAAGCGGCATTTCTTAATTGCGTAAATACTTAACTTTGCCCTATTCAAGCGACTTCCTATCTCTCGAATTACAAACATTCGGTAAGGACCTCAGAAATTACCTCGGGACAGCTCTGCATAGAGCAAACCAGTGGCCATTTCGGTTGGTGTAGAAAAAAAATCTACAAAACATTAAACAAGATGCATACATCAGAGTTGTATTAAAATGTGAATTGCATACAAACCGAAAATTTGCACCTTCATCGCTCTATATTTATCAGTTAGACTTTGTATAGATATTGTTACTATACAATTTTCACCAAAAATCACCTTATCGAATTCTGGGCATTAATAAGTGTCTACTAGATCGTTTTTGTAGATCAAATTCCGGTGATCCAGTGTTATACAGGAAACGCAACCATAGCGTACCAGTTCTGTCCTGCTTTTATACATTAGTGTTTATATACAACCACCTCCGTGTAGCTTCTAAAGATAAGCTCGCACGCAACTTGGCACTTTTTTATACATAAGAAAGGCTCCGTAAGTGTACGGAGGGGTATTTAGAGGTTAATGCCAGCTGGCGCTTACCATTAACATAATCGTTTCAGCACGGTTTTTATCGGGGACTTGGAGAGGGGCGTGACGATCAACCGGTATAGTACTGGCGTATTAGTGAACGCAGGAGTTTCTTTTTAATGGAGAAAAGGTCCCAAAAAGCGACTGATGTGAATGTGTATCGTCTTGGAATCACACCTTGATTTATTTATGTAATTCTGGGGGAGAACAGCAACCTGCAGTCATGAGATCTAAAGCGTCTTTGAATGACTCAAATTTAAACAAGCAGAAACTCACTGCCATTGATGTACTATTCATATATTAGTCTTGACGATATTGCAAACACATAAAAATATATTTAAATGTAAGAAATAAATTTCAAATTCAAAACAACATTTTAAAACCAACCAATGCAAAACAGAGATAATATATATACGTGATCAGTAGTCATTGCCATTGCCAACGACCAGTTGGGCAAAAAATACCATTAATTGTTAATTGGGAACTTTTTTAGGCTTTAGTTAACTCTTTTGAAGATAGTAGCAAGCTTTCGGCAATTCTCTATGGAACCTTCATCAGGATTCGTCGTTGAGGTTGCAGCCAAATAGTGTTTCAAAACGAACGCAGATATGAGAGCACTTGTTACAAATATAAAACCAATCGGACGGACACATTGAACTTATTGATAACGACGGATAACATCTTTATGTGTTAACACTATAAATCAATACAGCAAAACCTATTAAAAAATTCTTTTTAAAAAATTAACAGGAAGCAATTTTGCGGACAACCTCCTACATCCGCTTCACGTTAATTATTTGAAAAGAATTTTTTAATAGGTTTGGGTGTATTGATTTATAGTGTTAATACATAATGATGTTATCCGTCGTTATCAATAAGCTCAATGTGTCCGTCCGATTGGTTTTATATATGTAACAAGTGCTCTTATCTCCGCGTTCGTTTTGAAACACCATTTGTCTGCAACCTCAACGACGAATCCTGATGAAGGCTCCATAGAGAATTGCCGAAAGCTTGATACTATCGTCACTAAAGCCCAAAAAAGTTTGCCAATTTCCCAATTAACAATTAATTGTATTTTGTATATATATACGTATATATATATATATATATATATATATATATAATAGTATAATACTAATGACATCAAGACAATGTGCTGTTTAGAAACACAGCGTTGATTTGTCCTACTGATGTACAAAAAAGGTCTAAATCACACCGTTGAATAAGAATGTTACATTCGTACATCATCCTATTTATAGGAGAACCAATTATCTTTTGACACTGGAACAATTTGTATTTTCTTATTCTTAGTTTAACTTTGGGAACTACAAATAATACATATTTATATAAATCACATTTCTCATACTTTAGGTTGTTAGTGAGATTGTAGAGGAATAAAACATCACTCAAACGTCGCCTATTACTTAATTTGACAATTTTAAATTCATTCAACAAATTCTCATATGAGATCATACAAGGATAAATAATATTATGTTTTTTAGAATAAAAATATCTGAGAAATCTCTTTTGCAATCTCTCAATCATTTCGATATGGTTCATTGTCTGTGGTGACCAAATAAATAGTTGATGCATATTCTAAATTAGGTCTCAGTAGAGTGTTGTACAAAGTTATGATTGTATTTATATCCTTGAAATGTCTTTCATTCCTATGAAGCCACGGAGTTTATAAGATTTTCATAAAGCTGGATAAATGTTTGTTTGGAAGTAGACGCCAAGTTACTTGCATGTGCTTTCTCAGCCAGCTGTAAATTTTCAATCGTGTATGAAAAATTTATGTATATTTTTCTACGTTTAAAAGTTAAAACATGGCATTTGTCGATATTTAACATCTTATTTCCTTGAAACCAATTGGATACCAAATCTAAATCTGTAGTTCATGACAATCTTTAGATGATGTTATGGGTTCAAATATTTTAAAGTCATCAGCATAGAGGAGACATCCTGAATTGTTTATAAAGTTGGTGAAGTCGTTAATGAAAATACAGAATAGCAAAGGACCAAGGTTACTACCTTGCGACACCCCAGAAGAAGCTACGTATTGGTTTGATACTGATCTGCCAACCTTTTCCTGTCGTCTCGTGGTAAGATAAGATGCAATAAATTTACATGCAGTTGAATAAAAAACGAATCTACCCAGTTTAGTTACCAACAGGCCATCGTCAACCCTATCGCAAGTTTTGGCTGTTGTTTATTATTTATAGCCTCAGCTGCTATATTACTATCCGACTGATGACGATTCCACCTATCACATATTTTTTATTAAACTTCTTTGTGCCACTCTCTATTCATTGTATTCTAGTTAAAAAATGAATAAAACATGATGAACTATACTACTTTGTCGTAGAGCAACAATTTTCGATATACGGCTTTTTGTACAATTTTGTCGCAGGTCTTCTAATGATGTTGGCTGAGTAGCATAGATTTTGCTTTTTAAATGACCCCACATAAAGAAATCCAAAGGTGATAAATCTGGCGATCTTGGGGGCCATTCAGTGGCACCTCTTCTACCAATCCATCGATCTGGAAACATCTGATTTAAATATTGTCGAACAGGTAAAGCGTAATGTGGTGGGGCATCATCCTGTTGGAACATCAACCTATTCGCAATGTACCGCCGATCATTCTGATTTTCAATTATGGCTGTTAATGCAGGATCTATGGCGTCTTCCAGTAATTCCAAATACATTTCAACGGTCAAATTTCCAGATAAGAAAAAAGGACTAACTAAATGATCGCCAAAGATACCAGCCCAAACATTTAATTTTTGTGGCTGCTGATGTATGAACCTCATGATAAATTCTGGGATTAGAATCGGACCAATATCGGCAGTTATGACGACTTACTATGCCATTTTAGAAAAAGGAACATTCGTCGGAAAAGCAAGTGTTGAATAGAAAATGTTCATCGTTTATAATTCGTTCACTCATATCTTCACAAAATTGTAATCGCCGATCAAAATCGTCTTCAGAAAGTTCTTGTACCAGGTGGATTTTATACGGATGAAAACTATGGCCCTTTAGAATCCGTTGGACAGTACGTCGACTAACACCACACACAGTCTAGAATTTTCGGGTACTTAACGTGGGATGTACATAAACATGCCCTAAGACTCCCACTTCTATTGCTGCGTTCCTTATAGGATTTTCAATGTTGCGTTTTTTATTGGCGACTGACCCAGTTTCCCGAAATTTAGCTACAAGTTCTAGAACATATTTTCGATGCACGTTACTGTACTCATGTCGCTCATTAAATATTTCTGCTGTTCTACTAGCGCACTGATTATTTCCGAAAAATATTTCAATAATTTCAACCTTTTCTGCTGTGGAATATAGCATGGTTAATTTATGTAATAAAGCGTCACAAGCTATTTTAGCAACAAAGTTTGGTCAAATCAATCGCAAACCATGTACTGAATTCCTATTTAAAATAAGTACGAGATATTTCCTTATCTTTCTTCAAGAAATAACTTTTTTGCCACAAAGAAACGCTCCATCAGCTATTTTCAACAACAAAATGATAAAAAAACCAATGGCGTAGTGATGGAAAGCATTTACTTATTAAGTAAATTCTTTTAGTCAAATTTCTTCTGAAAGTAGTACAAACTAATCTGATGTACCTATTAAAGTCTACTTTAAGCTTTAAATCAATAAATCTTCAATACTACTGAATTGAAGCTCATGTATTTTACATCATTATAAAGGTATCACTCGACCCCCCTTTCCATTTAAGATTTTAGGGTGGTGTCACCCCCGCCCAGGGAGCTGCACGTGTTAACGTGATTTTTTCCAAACTTGTGTCCCCTCGAAAAAAAAAATCGACGGGTCTGCTTATCGTTTTGGAAATGATAAGCGAATATTCTGAGATACGCAAAACTACTTCTACTCTTATGAAAGATGTATCCGAAGGTCGACCTTGTGGCAAAAGCGGCTAGTAGATTACCATCGTAGTCGAAGAATGCTCAATGTGGAGAACATTTTTAATTTTTTGAAAGCTCGTATGATCAAACACTGCGAGATACTGTGGAGCAAGGAGCATTAGTGTTCATACCACCTCCTCATATTTTCTAATTTGCAAAACAGTCACACATAGAAGAAATGCAGATCAATCATAACTAGGCTTAGATTGGGACATACTCTACTCTCTGCTCATTTGCAGTAGTTTGAACTGGTATTATGTCGATCCAACCTGCAATTATAACTCAACTAATTTTGCTGAATTAAATAAGAAAGATGCAATCCTGGAATTAGGTAGGTATCTAAAATGTTTGTAAACCATAAACCCCTGATATAATTCTGTGGCAAAGAAACTTACGGTTTAATGTTAAAAATATAAAATGCAATAAAAGCTAATGAAAAAAACTCCCTAAAAAACAGAGCTACTTACACGTCTTTGTACAGCTTTCAGTAGCATTTTTCTTCCCCGTTGCATGTAGAAGGCAGAATTAGTTCTTCTGAGTGCAAAAAATGTACTTGTGTCCGTAACTACTTCTGATGGCAGAATATCGTTAATCTAAAAAAGTTAAAAGAAGATTATGTTGAAAGCCGCTAACGAGCTTTACTGTCAAGCGCATTTTATATTGACTGTACCATAGTATACCTTCTTAAAGGAAAATTCCAAGAAAAGTACGTATAAATGCTCACAGATAAACACATAATATGCTCGTAGATGGTGCTATTGAATCTGATGATCCGCATAATACGGAAAGGCGATGTTAGGGGAAAAAATAAAGAGAAGAGATATTCCTACAATTGTAGGAACGACTCTCTTCGATGTTATTCTTAATACCTATTTGCATCAAGTTCTTCATGCTATTGATTTTTATCATCTGTTCTATCAGCCTGAAATTTCATACAATTCAAAAAGAAAACATCATGAGAGCGCTGTCACGGAAGAGTAGGGGGTTAGATATACCCCAGTCTTTCTCAAGAGAGAAGATACTATGAAAATGAAGGAGTACAAGGAATAGAGGCATCCTACAATTGTAGAAACGGCTGACGATACGGTCCTAAGGTTCAGATTTACTATAATCTGTACTAGGTGCTCTACCGCTTTTTCCCTATTTACAAAACTGTCTCTCTGCTTGTAAACAACTGACGACCCACTAGCACTACTTCAAGATCATCGGTAGTTATACTCCATACCAGTCGGTCTAAGGCTTGCGTTATTTCAGTTTTTGTGAAATAGTCTTATACGTTAACTGTAAATATTTGACTAACCAGTTCCTCATCCTTATCGGTCCTATAATCTGTACCAGTAAATCTATTCCTTGCACTATTTCTGTATTCACAGCAGATTGACGACCCCACTATCATCAGAAGACAGCTATCCTATCTAATTTCACCTAATAAATATCATTATAATATTTCTATTCATAAATTAACTTTAGCGGCAAACAATCTAAGCTCTCGGACATTCTTGTATCTCAAAGTGATTCAGCAATCGATCACGGAACGGTCTAATGGTCCGGAGCTTGTATGAAAAATCTATTCCGAAAAGATGCAATGCTGTGGAGGGCAGACATACCGATATGGGCTTAGAGTGAATTATCTGATTTGCAGATTGGAAGTAACCATTAAAATAAAGCATGGACGGTGACCTGGGGATCAATTCTTGAACATGAGAGAGTGGAATAGCTAGTAGAGGGTGTTTTGTTCCCTTTCTAACAGCCTTTCTAACTATTTTGATGTCCATCAAATACATTTGTGAATGCAGATACTTGTGGCAAAATATGTTCCTGGGTCTTTGATACCATCAAATATTTCATCGCAAAGTGAGCCTGATTCTTAGAGATGAGACTAATCGACGACAGCGAGAGTACCGCACTTTTTCTGGTGAAAATGACTTGGGGAGAGGCTCGTTTGTCAGTGTTAACGAATACACTTCCTCGAGGACTCATAGATCCATGATTACCTTTCATCAGTTATTTCACTGACATATTTTAAGAATAGACTTCCTGATGTCACTGGTACCTACTTATTCCTCAGATGTGGATATAAGTGATATCGATATCACATATCTACTTGATTTCTCCAAACCATGTTGCTTGTTGAAAAATCCGACGCAGGCATGGAGAAACGACGGAAAAGAGGGACGGGAACGAACAGGAGAGCAAACAGCGGCACGAGGCAGCAGGTTCT
Source organism: Acanthoscelides obtectus (assembly GCA_963669975.1). Lineage (NCBI taxonomy): Eukaryota > Metazoa > Arthropoda > Insecta > Coleoptera > Chrysomelidae > Acanthoscelides > Acanthoscelides obtectus. Next base: position 30,432,233 of record CAVLJG010000005.1, read on the forward strand.
CATTTGAGCATTTTGCGGCCGAGATCCGTTACTGGATTTAATTTCCGTTCGGTCGATGTAATTCATCATTCTAGCGGCGGAGCAGCACCACCACAGGCCCAGAGAGCCAGCCGATGTGTTCATATGAATTATCCACGGCTGACGCGCCAAGCTGCCGAATTCGCTTCTTCCTCAATTATTGCATTTCACCGAATGGAACACGATACAATGAATTTCAGAAGTACATGCACCGCGGTCGATTTGTTTCCCCAATCGTGTCAATTTTTGGAACAAAGCTTCAATGATACATAACTGATTATGATGAAGCTCAATAGAGATTTCTGTAGCAACTCATCAACTGGTTGTGTTTATACTTTTTTGGTAGCTCCCAGACATATACAATATGAATTGGAGGAGACACAGAAGCCTGGCGACCACATTCATAGGACTCAAAAGGTTCCATCATGGTAGGGAATCTCAGAGAAACAAATTATGTTACTTTATTGACGATAGAACATCAAAACCAACGTAGGCTCACCGCTGCCAGAAAGAATATGGACCAAACTGCGTCAACACTGCTATCAATACAGAAATAAATGCTGCTTATGACTCTCTATTCATGGAGCAAAATGATGAAGTCGGACTCCAGTTTATGTATTTTGCGACTAGTGTACGTACCGCAGAATTCATTTTCATCCTATCTATCCAATTAATCAGCATAGCCTCGAAATGGAGCTACTTTCATGATAAAGCCGATATATCCATGAATGTTCAACAGCTGACGCGTTGAGTCACCAAATCTTTTTCCTACTCAATCATCGGGATTTCCAGTATCGATCACATTTGAGAATCAAAATTCATTTAGAATAACACTAGAGTGACTTGTACCATGTTAGTGTCAGCTATGTTTCAGCGGACGAACACAGTTGCACCTAAATGCTGCTATGAGGATCCCAAAGAAATCTTGCTAATCCTATCTTTGAACTGCCTAAGGTTAGTAAAACTGGTAAAAGCTTTGTCTTGTAGATTGTTCGACAATCTCGACACCCTCGGGACAAAGGAGCGGTCGTATCGGCCAGTTCTGGATGAACGAAGTTCGGCACGGCTAGGCTGGAAGTCCAAAGTCAGGCGGGGTCTGTCTGGCAGGCGCTTCGCGCGGCGGCGCCATGGAAGGGAGCTATGAGGAGCAAAGCACGTTGGAGTAGGGGTAGAAGAGACCTAGATCCCGACGGCCCGCCGGTGCGAAAGGGTCCCGAGACTGTATGTTAGAGAAGAGTCATCGATCAGTCAGACAGCCATCCTTTGGACAGCATCGACCATAAATAATGTAGTCGGGGCGGCAGCACCCCAAACGTGTAAGCAGTACACGAGGCTAGGCCTTGTATAGAGTGAGAAGGTCATGCGGAGAAAAGTACTTCTTAGCTCTAAACGAATAGCCTAGATTTTTTTCAGCAGCTGCCGCTATGTCGAGATGTGTTCGTGCCAGATCAAGCCCTCGGTGATCTTGACTCCGACCAGCCGAAACGAACAGCTCTTTGGTAGAACTCGACCATCCATCGAAACCAGATGAGCGCTAGGACGCGTTTTGTTCGCTAAGGTACAGTACCGGGTTTACATCCATAAGCTTAGGAATTCAATGAAGGACCTTGATAATGCAGACGCCTGCAGGCGAGCGAGAGGAAAAACAACGAGAAACTACGCACGATTCTTTTATGTTTGCAGGACTTCTCGCACATAGTGCTTAGTTCAGGCTTTGCCCATATCAAAAAACGTTTTGAATCCAAGAAGGGGACGATGAGAGACTATCTATACATTTCGGGTGTCTTTAGGGCTTTTCAGTGTCACTCACTATGAAGCTACACCGATTCACTCTTTTCAAGTGTTCTCGGTGAAAGTCGGGATCATAACTTGATAGCCAAAAAAAGCGCTATATCGACTTTAAAGCCTTAAAATCCCGCCTCCGTTTACAATTTTCTAGTCGGCAAGTGTTGAATCACAACAGCTTGAATTAATGGCTGGCGTTGAGGACAGTACGTGACCCAACATAAATATAACAGCTTGAATAGACTTCGCCTTCTTAGAGAAGAAAGAGCTTTCGTAGACTTTTGAGCATTATGCTCAACGAGGCACTTTCCTATAAGTTTTTAGGAATATATTTTCAGGCTGCTGCTGGTAAATATGTGCATGGTAATGCGAGACGCTGGCTTTAAATTAGTGGAAATTCTGTGTCTCATTTTGTTCTCAGTGTGCTTTGTCCAGTCGTTATAGGAAAAAAGAGTACCGGTTTATCAGAGCAGAATAAGAATGTTTACAGTGAGAGCTTATAAATGTCTTACGAGTAATAAACAGAATCCCAGACACATATCGGTAACGAGTCGCGCAGTTCTCAGCGGCGGGACCACATTCATATTGAGAGTGCTCTTGGTTTCCTTAATATATTTTATAAACAAAATACGGTTATGAAGCAGTTCCATCAAAAAGTAGTTAATTGGATCTACGCTATCGATCGACATACAACCCGTGACGGCTCAGAATCATTTGAAGGGTACAGGGAAATGACAGAGAATGTCCTAATGAACTGATTTTGAGAAAAATGCAATTGAAAGTGTGAAAGTATATTATTCGATTGAGAGTATGCAGTAACTTTTACTTAGAACTAATTAAATGTTCTATATCTAATATAATTTTGTTGTTGACATTGTGCCTTCCAATTAATAAGCATATTTAAATGAAACATTTCGAAACAAGTAGAAAACAAGGAATGCCAAATTCAGTTTTCAGAATCTTTGGTGTTTGAATTGTATTTTAGTTTCCTACTGTCTATTGAACTGTAAATGCTCAATCTTCCTTTAAATGAGTTAATATGACTAAGACATTCTTCCTTAATATCTGATGAGCTTTTGTTTCGATTTTCATGCTTTTCTTTGATAATTCCATGAAGTGCAATGAATGCTAAACATACAAGAACATCTTTTATAACATTGTTGTTGATATCTTCACCTTTTACTCACTTTAATGATGTATGCAGCTGTATGAAAATTAGTAGCACCTTCAAACTTCCTGCTTATTGTTCGGTTTACATCATGAACATTTATAAGCCCTGACAAATAGATCACTGACACTACCCAATGAGTTAAAATGCCTAATAATATTTCTTTGATTATTTCCATTTATATTTTCAAAACTTTTGAACCTTGTCCATGAGAAGAAAGTCCCAACTCATTATCTGAATCAGAAAACATATTCAACAAATTATTATGCCGCAAACTTTATATGTATGAATACTAATCTCATAATTCTGGAGAATCCTTCTTCTTTGCCGGTATGATGTGGACATTTCCAGTTCTTTTCATTTCGGTCATAAACAAATATGTCTTTTTGGCGCTATCTGCTTACTTATTTTATAGGATAACGATTGAGAATTAAAATATTATATACAAGGATTTGCTTCCAATGGGAAACTAAAAAAAATACAAATTGTGACATTCACTATTCTCTGCCTGTACCCTTCATTATATGAACTACTTTAGATAATAGTAATAGTAGAAAATGAAGCGTTTGAAATGTTCTCTTGCTTTCTGAAGTTGTTATCAAACTCTAACTAGGTTGTTTAAAGTATATTCGTTCCGTTCTCATACCTATATTATCTTGAAACAACAGTCTACCATGACCAAAGGTACATGTAGATCTTCAATGATTTTTGTAAAATGGTCTTCTTCCAAAAATCAGATTGCTCAAAGAATGTTCTATGAAAGTTTTTATTAAGCTTAGTGAAAGCTGTGTATACTACCGATGCTCTTAATTTTGATGAGGTATTATTCACGTACATAAAACATTTTGGATGTCAGATTTTGTATCCCAGAGGGTAGTCAACTTCACTGATTTGTTTGTTTTTTGTTGGACTATCGTTTCTCTTTGAAAAATATCGCTTAAGAGATTCTTGTCGCATAAGATATTTACCACAATTATGTTTCCTCCGAACATGAACTACGTGAGAGAAACAGAGAAAAGTACTTTATAAAATTATTAATCATTATAAAGTAATTGCCGGTTTAAGATGCTAACAAATAGAATAGGAACAAAGCGGATGCTTGCTATTATTATCTTGCTGTTAAGTCCCGTAAGGTTTTACAAATGTTGGGCGAGCAATCGGATTAAGAAAGAAGAAAATACATTATTATAACAACTAGAACGGAAAGATCAGGAATGTTCGAATGTTCGCTGCTTATTTTCGATATTTGCTACAGAAATTGAAGCTCCGAATCCATAGCTAATTTTCTTATATTTCTATTGTCATAGTCCCACAAATTGGGATACGATTCATATAACTCTATTGACTCTACTTTCATGACTATAGCCCAATTAAAAATAGAATTTTTCTCTTTTGAAACATGTCTTTCCATTTGCTTCACTGATTTCCTAAATACAGATGCAGCAAGTGAAATAATTGTCTCATATGAGATTCGCGATATAATATCATGTTTACACGTTGAAACTTGTACAACATTCAACTCTCATGAGACATTGTTTCACGCGAATATCTCAAGTATCTCGCCCCCGTGTTGTCGTAAAATTTTTACTTCACGATGCAACAATATCATGAAAAGATCTCATGGTGGATCAGCACCTTTACAGTTTTACTGTGACCGGCAAGAAACCATTAAGCAAATTGTATTATTCGCATCACTTGCACTGATCAGTCAAGGTATTTCCCCAAATTCCCTTCCAAAATTGATGGAGACGCCGATGTGCTTGAACACCGCAGAATTTCCCAGTGTTTCCTGCATTGGTACTTGACAACCTTCTAACACGTTCGATAAAGCAGCACAAACAAGTCGAGCACTTTGAGCATACGGTTACTAGTTTCCCGGAACCTGTCAAGCGATAACTGGCGTTTTTGAAGGGTCACGTTGGATTCAGTTTATTTATACCTTTTTCACCTCCTCAAGAACGGGATAGGTTGTTAACTGCCAATATAGACGGGTGAAGTATTATATTTTCTATTATTCGAATTTGAAGGTATTTCTGTATAAAGTATGCATCCGAACGTGATCGGAAGAAGCTTCTTTTGTCTTATGCACGATTTTATCTATTATGGATGGGTCACAGAATCAACAATGTAGGGGAAGTCGGGGAGACTTGCCCCTCCCAACTTGTTATTGGTGATAAAATTTGTTCCTATTTATATAAATCAATAAATTTTAGATGACTTCGTAGCATATATTTTCAGGAACCTTGTTTCATCATTTAAACCTTAAAAAGATAAGTCAGAAAAAAATATATAGTTTTTTATTTTTTTGAAAACATGGGCAACTCTCCCACATATGCGGGAGACTTGCCCATAGTCAGAAGGAGAGTTGCCCACCCCCGTTAGTAAATAAAAACAAATGTAAATAACAACTTTTGTATAAAACAAAAATCTTTACTTATTCAAGAACGAAACTAAATCTAAATCTTTGAAATCAGAATAAACATATGTTTAATGCAAAAAACAAATAAAATAATTTTAAAAAAGTATGAAAGTAAGAATGAAAAATAAAAGTAAACAAAAGTATAATATGAACAAAGATATTAGCCTAATTTTTATTCACACTCATGACACATAAACAGTTCGGTATCTGGTTTTGCTGGCCCGACGCATACTTCATGGACATATCTTTTACAAATAATACAAAGCCTCATATCAAGCACATCGTCAGTTTGACAAATGTAACAGTAGCAGTTGTCATCTTTATCTGGAGGTTCTGCCCACTGATCATCATCAGAACTTTCAGGGTAAGATACCTTATCATTATCAGTTCCACTATCACTTGAAGATAAATCTATTGTCCATTTCGCCTTCTTATTCATTTCATTCTTAGACGTTGTTTTTGTCTTTTTTGTTTCTTCATTTTTAGTCTCTTTAATAGTGTCCATCACTCTTTTTTTAAGTTAGCTTGCCTTGTTTTTTTGATCCATTTTTTGTTTAGTTTTTTCTATTGGTGATTTATGTTGGAAATTATCATAGTTTTCATCCTTCTCTAGACTTTGGGTTAATATTTTAGTTTTTCCTTGTTATCTTTCTGGGACCGGCTTATAAATGGCCTTATCATCTCAGGTGTTATGAGAGAAGAGGATGTAGCTTTAGATAGTGTATTTTTCGGTGTGTTATCAAATATATTTGTAGGCATGTCCTTACTTATATTTGACATACTTACAGCCATCTTTTCAGGTGCAGTTTGCACGATTTCTGCTTCTGTAATAGCAGGAGTTGAGGGAATTTCGTTGGGAGCGTTATCATTTATCTTTTCCAAATTTACAGCGATTTGATTAGGGGGAGTTTGCTTAATTCCTGTTGCTGTAACACCAGAAGTAGATGGAATTGCTAAAGAGTCTTCTGCCAGACATCCGGAAAAATCTAGCTGGACTTCGCCGTGAGAGTTGTCTCTGTCGGTCACAGCTGAGTACAAGAAATCTTCCTCAGTAAATATGTCAGGGTTAAACGGTCGAATCCCACACTTTCTAAATCAACTAAGGATATCTGCTTGGCTAAAAGTCGCTGACATTATTGATTTAATAAATGTGGGAATATTGTACATTGTTACTGTTTTTCCAGTATTACATATCATTCAGTTACTTAATGCAGCATTGTATCTTACTTTGAGTGGGGAATAGAAGGCCACATCTAATGGCTGCATCTTGTTACTACAATGCGGAGGCAGCGTTAACAACGTAATCCCATTTTCAAATTTTACAAATTCAATCCTCACGTGATTTTCATGGTTATCAAATATGAGCAAAACAGGATTTTCTGGTGACGCGTTGCTATATTTTTTGAAATACTCCATAAACTTTAGAAAGCTCCTAGCAGTCATCCATCCTGTTGAATAACCATCCCCTTCTGGGCCATCAGAAACGAAGTCTTCTCGATATTTGATACGAGGGAATATAAAAAACGGTGGAATAATGCTTCCAACTGCATTGACTGCAAAACAAACTGTCACCAAAGTGAACTCTCTGATGAAGTAACTTGACCAACCTGCTTAGCTTCTTTACTGGCCAATACCTTAGGACAATCCTGAACTGTAGTACATCCTACTTCACCACAGTTATAAATATTTTGTGGTTCAAACTTAAATTTTTCTCGTACAATCCTTGAGTTTTGAAAAAAATCGTTTACAGTCTTCCGATTGAAGCTTGTAGATCGTGACAAGCTTGTTGCCTCCGGAGTTTTTAAACTAATTTCGGGATTTCTTGATAAAAAACCGCGAAACCAATCCTTCCCTGCCATACTGTTTTTTGACCAACTTTCTGGAATTTTTTTGGAATTCGAAACTGCAAACTCAAAAGCTAATTTCATTCCTTGTTTTCGAGTAAGTCCATAGTGCATTTTGCTGCAATTTAAAACGTATTCAACCAGAAGCTTCTCTTCTTGTATGGTGAATATTTGTGAAGTATTATACTGGCTTTAGTTTCTATTTTATCAAGTTTATTTTCATTGTTTTTGTAGCGTCTCAAACTCCTCCGATCAATATCATATTTTGTAGAAGTTTTTCGAAGAGAAGTACCCTTGGCTAGTTCATCTAGTGCATTTTTAAGAACATCCTTATCAAGTTTTTGCGAGTGGAACCGTCTTTTGTTTTGTACTTAAATGGCATTGTACAAGACCTGCAATAAAAAACTTTTACTAAAATTAATTAAAAACAAATGCCAATTTAGAATTACATCAGAAACGGAGAGTTGCCCCTCTGGGCAAGTCTCCCTCCTGAGGTATGGGCCAGTTTCCCACACCTTTCTTTTTCAGGTTAGGTTCAATTTTCTTAAAAATCATGAATAGTGCACGTTTAACATTTATGGTGCATAAATCTACAATGTCTACTCAATGTACCCACACAATAATCTAAAGCTTACCTTTTAATTTGCCCACAAATTCACGAAATTTGTAAAAGTATTAATTTTTGGTTTAAATGCAAAAAGCCACATGCCTCGGGTCAGATACAAAACAAACTGAGAAAAGTCAACTAGGATTTCGTAGACGCCTAGAAGCACTAGAGGGCGTCCCGTTTTCTCTCGTTTACGATTATGGTGCGCAATTTTAAAGTAAATATATCAAGGAGGGGCAAGTCTCCCACCTGGGCAAGTCTCCCGGATTCTACTAGATTGAGAAGGATAGACGACATCTTAAAATTGAATCAATAAAGGCCTATTCAGTTACAAACTAATATCACTGTAACTGGAATTTGACTGAAAGCAGTGGCATTATAGATCGAATAATAATAGAGTTTTTCCGTAGGTATCTAATGATACTATACAAATTAATTCGTGTATGAAAGAATTGCGTCTAGCGAGGCAGATATTACGGTTTCACAGCACTAACGTGTATTTCTGATCACGCATTGTTGGTGTTTCCATGGAATAGAACGAGCCGTAATTCGAGGTACCCGAAAAGTGGCTGCGGTTGGAAGCGACAGTGATAACGTCGGATGCTGCAAGAGAGGGTTGGATGTCCACAGTTCCAATAGCGACGTTTGAATAATAATACTATATAATTACAAATGCTAGTACATGCAACTTTAAATATACAGGGTGTTCCATAATTATTGCGACAAAATGATAGGGGTTGTAGAGGGCATCAAAATGAACAATTTTTCCTTATAAACCCCTGTTCGGAAATATGCCGTTTGGGCTGCAGCACAAAAAAAAGATCAGTTTCTTGAAACAGCTTACCTACAGTAATTGCTCAAAGTGTCCTCCACCTTGCTCAATACACAGCTGTGCACGATTGTTCAATGATCGGCGAACTCTGTGGCATACCCCCGGTATGTCCTGAACATGTGCGGACGCGGCCATCACTCTTCCCAGTAGCTCTTGTTGGTTGGGAACGGGAGTTTCGTACACTAAAGCTTTCAGATAGCTCCAGATAAAATAATCCAGTGTGGTCAGGTCAAGTGACCGCGCAGGCCAAGGCACAGGGCCACCTCGGCCTATCCACCTATTTGGAAATTTGTCGTCCAAATACTGCCGCACTTGTAAAGAAAAGTGGGCTGGACCGCCATGGTGTTGAAACCACATGTTGGCTCTTATATTCAGTGGCACATTTTGTAATAGTTCCGGTAGCACATGCTGTAAGGATCGACCATAAGCATGCCCATCCAAACGTGGTGGAAGCAGATATGGCCCGATGATATGCTCGTCCACAATGCCGCACCAGATGTTAATTGAAAACTGATGTTGGTCTCTATGGATGGCTATCGCATGAGGGTTTTCTTCATCCCAAATGTGACTGTTATGGCTATTAAAATAACCGTCCTTTGTAAAACAGGACTCGTCAGTGAACAAAACGTAGCGACCAAAGTTTGGTTGCCTCAACTCCTGCTGCAGCCACCAACGGCAAAAACGTCGACGCGGCAGATAGTCTGCTGGACCCATGATTGGACTTTTAAAAGGTGGTACGGGTGTACGATAACAAAAATGTAAACACAGCAGGCTTTTTTTACAAACCGGTGAGACCATGAAATGTGCTAGACGAACATTTTGCAGCTGGTGAATTTTTTGTTTCTCCTATGAGCTCTTAAGGTAAAATTAACTGTAGTGCTCAAACGGCATATTTACGAACAGGGGTTTATAAGGCAAAATTGCATATTTTTATGCCCTCTACAACCCCTATCATTTTGTCGCAATAATTATGGAACACCCTGTATATTGGAAATGTGTATAGCTTAGTAGCATGTCTTAATAGCAAACCAGCATTGTTTATTTCCCTTGATCCAGAGAAAAGGTTATCTAAGCTGCAGTATACTTTCTAGTGTATGTTAGTTAGTTACTTCTAATTGACTTTCACGTTTGCTGATATACACTTTTTATTAAATAGACCTAATAAAGCATGTTAATGCGAAAGGCCTAAGATGCTATTCCATTTTCAGCTCCACCTTAATACGTCTTTAAAACATCTCCGCACCTACGAATCCTTTGCATTATTCACCTGGCTCTGACGAATTCAGGATATAATTTATTTTTGTTTATTAATTACGTCTGCGGCAACTAATTTCATTTAAACCTTCTCCCCTTACAATTTATCTGCCAACGCGCCAAAGGTTGCTTTGGTGCCCGCTATTCGTCTGAACAATGCCTTCCACACACTATTATCGTACCTGCCTTCCATTAGGTACCCAAGTGCTTCGTGGATCATTTATTCGGTGAGCGGGGGAGCGGCTGAGATATAAGTCGGTTAAATTAATAGTACTGTGATTATACGTTAGTCTAATCATATTAGACGAAAATACCACTTGTTCACGAAATGATTGTAAAGTAGTCTGGTTTTATTGCTGCAAGTTGTTCAAGGGGTATTCAAAACATGGACGTATAAAAGGGGTACACCAGTGTTTGTGGGGAAACCTTTTATCCCACAACAAAGAATGAGAAAACGTGTTTTTTGGGATCCAACCGAAAGGGTTGGTAGGAACGAAGAAACTCTTCGTATAAGACTATTAGGTATTTATGAGACCTACATAATGAGACTACACATTGGAAGATCCGACTAATAGCAAAAAAGTGATGGCCGAAAACCGAGGAAAACTGCAGGCTTCGGCATTTGGTAATGTGACGATGGCTTTTTGTAGATATTTGAAATTCTTCAAATTCGTCGTATTCGTACTTCTAAATAACCACAACAAAATTAGAGTAGATTGGTCTATTGGTTTTTCAGAATTTCTTATTTTTTATCACAAAACACCTGCTTTCCGGCCATCACTTCTAGTTTATCGAGCAATATACAGGGTTAGTTCAAAAGGCATTTCATAGCAAAATATACTAGCTTCAGCAAGGTAAACACGTAAAAGCTCTTCGAACGAACCCTGTATGTTGCTCAATAAAATAGTAGTGATGGCCGGAGAACATGTGTTTTGTGATAAACAACTGGAAATTCTCAAAATACTACTTGACCAATATAATCCAATGTTGTTGCTGTTATTTAGAAGTATGAATCCTACGAATTTGAAGAATTTCAAGTAGTTGCGTGAAATTATCGTCGCATTACCAAGTGCGAAAATCTGCACCTTGCCTCGTTTTCCGGCCATTACATTTTTGCTATTAGTCGGATCTTTTTTAGGTGTGGTCTCATTTTGTAGGTCTCATAAATACCAAAAAATCTTATATGAAAGGTTTTTTCGGTCCTGTCAACACTTTCGATTGAATCCCAAAAACACGTTTTCTCATTCTTTGTCGTCAAATAAGAAGTTTTCCCACAAAGATTGGTGTATGCATTTTATGCGTCCATGTATTAAATATCCCCTTGCACAATTTGCACCAATTAAACCAGACTTTACAGTTATTTAGGGGAAATTTGCTAATATGATCAGACTATTATATTGTGATTCAAGGGCAACACGTTTCAACCGAAGAACAGACCTTAAGTCATAGCGCAAAAGTGTCTCCCAACTGATCTAACAATACAGTGACATCAAGGTATCCGTTTAATACAAAAACGTCTACCACTTGAAAAGTTCAGAATTCTTGATTTAAATAGTAGTTTCCATCGCCTAATCTAGACTCTTTCTAGATAAGTTCTGTAACAAGAACAAGGACTTCGAATGACGTATGAACTATTGATTAGCATTACCAAAGAAATCCTTTGTAATCTGGATCTGATGTAACATTCTTTGGAATGTGAATATTTTGTTTGCATAATACGTGAGCTTTGCATTATATCTTTAGTTATTTGTAAATTTCCATAAAAGTAGAACATAAACAGTGCCGTTGAAAGTATACCTGCAAGCTCTATTCTAGAATAAACATATCAAAATCAACCTGACTTGAAACTGTATTACAGTATTGCTCTCAGGGTTTTTAATCGAACTACAATGAACACATTCACCGTTTTTGAGAATCAGGCAAACTTGAATTAAATGGTTAACGCGCTTTTTCTTCATCAGAACAATGTTCTTTAACTTAATCATGAAGTAGATAGGGCAGTATACGGCGTAACTTTTTTGCTCGAGATAGACCCATAAAGTGATATCCAATGGTGTCGAGTCACAACATCTTGGGGGCCAACCCTCTTCACCGAAGCGACAGGGTAAATCACCAGAAAATATAGCAACTGCATTGCCTGACGCGCTATAACACTAAATCAATGTCCAATTTAGGCAGGAAGAGGCCAACAAGTACTGGACTGAAGAAGGAAACCCATTGCAGCATCAACGAAATTTGTCTACCGTGCGTGCATGCTATGATATCCTGTCCTGTGTAGCTCATATTAACCTAAAGAACAAAGCTGTGGTGCTGATTTAATTCAAAAATTGCGTGAAATTTGGGACCCACCCTTGATACAAGTTATATGAACCATACTGTAAATTTGAAAAAGTTCTGGAAGGTGATGTCAGGGAAATGGGAACTGCAGAGGTTTCTTCAATACTGTTCCGCCTCCAAGGTCAAGATCAAAGTTCAAAAGTATTTCGTTTCAGTTGGAAAGCACATTACTGTGAGGCAGCTTCAGGGTGTCCCGAATAAAGTATGCAATATTCTACCAGCGGTTTATAAAGCTTAAAATAGGAAGAAAAGTTTATATAAACATAGGTCGACAAACGTCCCCTAAGGGCGCTACGGTCTTTTAAAGGGGCTCCCCTGAAAATGGTTTTTCCTTAATATTTCCCAAAAGTGTTGAGATAAAGACTTAAACTTTTGTATCCTAGCCTAGTTTTTTACGCTGGATTTAAAAATATTAACAGTTTTAGACAGTTTTGTTTGGAAGCGTATGTAACACGGACGGACTCAGGTTATTTGAGCCCCAAAATTTTTGTGTGATTCTATTTTTGAAATTCAATTTTAGAATTTGAAAACTTAGGGTTTTATACATAAAAAAAGGTACTCTTATTGAATATCGATAAATTGTGAAATTTTTGAATAAAATCAAACTAAAGAATTTGTCACATGATAGGAAATGTACTGCGAATTTAAATGAATTGTTGAATAATTAGCCATGGCAACGAAAGAACTAATTTAATAATTGGTAAATATTACATAAATACATATTTCTATTGCAACATAGCATTTAGGCAAAAACAAAAGAAATAAATTTTTTCTACGAACGGAATTGAAATTTGTCTAAAAAAGAAGATATACGTTGGATATACTTAAAACTAGCTTTACAATAAGTGTTCAAATAAATTCCCATTTTGTTGGATACAGAGTCTCGCTCGACGGACTAATGATTGCGTAGCCCGAAAAGTGGAAAACCTTTTTCTTCTTATTTCATTTGCAGCCTGATGGATTCTTAGAAGTAAATCTTCTTGAGTATTTACTTCAGTCGAGTAAACTAGCTCTTTTAATGACCCCCAAAAATAGAAATCCAATGGATTTAGGTCAGGTGAACGTGGCGGCCACGCTATAGGACCTCCTCAGCCTAACCACCTGTCTGGAAAATTGACATTCAACCAATTTCGAACATTACATCCAAAATGTGCAGGGCGCCATCATGTTGAAGAAACATATTTTCTTGAAACTGCTGGCGCACATCCAATGGTATTATATCCATCTGAAGAAAGTTCAGATACACCTCTGAATTAAGACGATTGGGAAGTACAATAGGCCCAATTACTTAATCCCCAATTACTCCTGCCCATAAGTTCAACGAAAATCTATGTTGGAAATTTGTACGGCGAACAACTTTCGGATTTTCATCTAACCTGTGATGCATGTTATGGAAATTAAAAGCACCATTTCTAGTAAATATTGACTCGTCCGACCATAATATTCTAGTAATAGTGTTTTCGTTTACTAATATCCACTGGCAAAACTCGATTCGTAGTAAAAAATCTGCCTCCGTTAAATGTTGCACCCGTTTAAAATGATAAGGATGTAATCCTTGCATTCTTGTCATTCTTCCTATCTAAAATTATTATTTTTAGGATAACTATCAAATAGTTATTCATAAATTTTTCTTACTATTGATCGAGGTATATCCATAATTTCTGAAACATTTCGTATGCTTATTTGCGGATTATTTTCAAACATATTTAAAACAATGTCCATACGATGATTTCCCAGTAGCCTTCCTGAGCACTGCATGCGCTAAAAACTTCCATGGTTTGATAAATTCCGGTGAATATCAGTAATTTTAGAAATTGTTAATATTTTTAAATCCAGCATAAAAAACTGGGCTAGAATAACAAATTTTTTGTCTTTATCTCAACACGTTTCGGAAATATTAAGGAAAAACCGTCTTCAGGGGAGACCCTTTAAAAGACCGTAGCGCCCTTAGAGGACGTTTGTCGACCTATGTTTATATAAACTTTTCTTCCTATTTTAAGCTCTAGAAACAGCTGGTAGAATATTGAGCACTTTTTTCGTGACACCCTGTATAGATGACCTCAAATTGGCGTTTCTGAAGTTACATCAGAATTATTATGCCATCATGTAGGTTCATGTTGATCCGAATGTTTGTCATCGTTACACGGTTACACCAGAGAATCGTGCTTTATCAGCTCATTTAAACTGCGCCCTAGGTCTTTATCGCATGACCAATGACCATATTTATACCGTGATCATTAGTGCTGCTCTTAGTCCTTATATAGCGCACAGTGCAGGTTCTAGAAGAACTACCCATCTCTTAGCGTAGAGTCATCCCAGCCCATGTAATAGCACAGTACGCCATTGTAAAGACGGCTATTAACGTCGTTTTTTTGTCATGATTATAGTTGAGTTCTTCTGTCTTTTAACTTCCAAAATATCTTCAAGATCCAAGCTTTACATTCTGCTTCGCATCTAACGACATTCATGCAACTTTTCCTTAATTAAACTAGCCACCATTTCTCAATATACTGATTCCTCATCACTTAAACTATATCCAAATACGAGATACAATAAATCATAAAAATTGCGTTCACGTCACCGCTCAGCAACAGGTAAAGCACTATTTTTTTTGTAAAACTAACAAACTAATGTATTTCAGTCGTAATTGTGGAAATATATTACATACATATATAATTTCAGCAACGTATACGTCTTTGAAAAACGGAATCTCGATATTGTACCAAATTAAGGTACAAATAAAGCAACAGCATAAGAAATGTTGGATCATAAGGCTGCATCATTTTTTGAGCAAGAGTTGTCTCTGTACAATGACAGCAGCGGTGTCCACAGTAGTGCACTCTTCGGTCTCGTGATCAGTCGCGGTGCGCTGAGCGGGTTTGAATCCTGTCACAAGAGAAATTTTTCGCTTGGCTATGAATGTTGTGATTATCCGTAGGTGGTAGACGGTCTCTGACTGTCGAACGCAGAGCCACCCGGCGGATGTCGTAGGCGGGGCCAGAATGTGTGTATGTTCCATGCCATATTTTGAAGCCAACTTGTATCTGACATGCTTTTCAGTTCTTATATATAGTCAACATCTTAAAGCCGCATGTTTGCATGCCCCAAGCTGCTGAAATTTCTAAAGGCTACCTCATAGAATCGCTACCATGTCATGGCCATCGCGAACACTAAACGATTCTGTAGGTTTCTCAGCTTGCCCTCAGAGTAAGGTATAAAAAGAAAACACAGTTCATAGCTGTCGTAGCAATAACAATTCTAATTTGGGTGGGACTAAACCGAAATTATCATTACGTCTTGATTCAAGTTTTTTTTTGCAGAAATGCGGAGTATCGGTTGTTTACATTACTTTTCAAATTTTACTACATTTTGGTTTCTTTGAATGCTTATACAGGGTGTTTGGAAGATCGATACTAAATCTTGTGGAGGTGATGGGCAGATCTTAGTTCAAAGTTTTACGGTTTTCGAGTTATTGGAGATTTCTTATCTTTATTGAAAAAAAAATATGTCTTTTGTTTCTCTTATCACTGGAAAAACATCAGACTATATGAAATAGTTTTTAAATACCTGACAGTGTGGTTTTTTTCTCAGAAGATAGAAAAAAGAAAAACAAACTGGCTGTAAACAAATTAATAATAAATGCATATTTTCCTATTTTTGTGATACTGATAAGTGTTTGCGTCCATGATAAAACTAAATTCCACATATTCTTGCTTTATTGCTATCCAAACAAGTCGATAGAAATTCATGAATTTCAGTCCAAAAACCCTGAATTAATTAGTTTGTAAAGTGGCCGCTTTCACCAACGAAAAATACGCAGGTATCGTTTACTTGTATGGCAGAGCAGATGACCATGGACTAGAAGCACGACGAGGGATTTCATGGGAGAAGATTGCCTAATGTCAGTTTTTTTTTGGAATACTTATAGGTGCCTTCATTAGACTGGAAGTGGAACACGTGATGAACCTGGTGTTAATCTAGGTCGACATCCTTCTGAAGCCGAAGATCTAATCCTCCAAGCGTTTGAAGATGATCCCACTACAAGTAGTAGGAAAGTTGCTGCTGATCTTGGTTTGTCGCCGTGGAAGGTTTGGAGTATTATGCACCGTGAACGAAAATATCCTTTTCAAGGTATTGGCGTACAACGACTTGAAGATGGTGATCCTATTCGCAGAAGAAAATTTTGGCGTTTTCTTTTAAATAGTGACATTGAGAATGAACGGTTCCTGGAAAGCATTCTATGGAAGGACGAATCCAATTTTTCAAAGCAAAATACAGCACAAATTTCCCGTTAATGTATGGGCCGCCGTTATGGGAAAAAGATTAATCGGTCGTCATTTTTGCGTGAAAGATTAAACGGCGACAGTTACCTATACTTTTTGCAAAATGATCTTCCCGAATTACTTGTAGGAGTAGAAATTCCAGATGACATGCAAATTGTTTTTCAACACGACGGATGTACAGCTCATTTCCATTTAGACGTAAGACGATATGGACGATAGTTTTCCAAATAGCTGGATAGGCAGAGGTGAGCCTGCTAGATCCCCGGAATTGACACCATTGGATTTCTATGTCTGGGGGAGGGCTAAACAGTTAGTTTGCACTGAAGAAATCGTATCAAGAGACCATTTAATAAGAAAAATTCGAGAACCTTTTTGTTTAATGCAGCAATAATTATAAAAAAATTAATGACCTTATTAAATACAACAACTACCGCAGTAACACGTAGAGCTCGAGCATGTATTAGAAACAATGGTTCTCACTGCAAACACCAATAAAGCATGTTTTAATAGTATATTTTGTTTCGTTTACTAATTTATGATTTAAAGTTGAAAATCCGAATATCTCAAAAATCGTAAGACTTTGTACTGAGGTATGTTTGGCTTGAAAGACTATAAATGGTCTGCCCTATCCGCTCCCCAAGACTTTGTATCGACCTTTCAAACACCCTGCGTAAAAGATAAAGGAGCTAATAATAGTTCAAAACAGCAATACAGTGTGGTGTCACTTTAAACTGATATGGTAGCTGCTCCATGGACAGTATTTTCAATGCAAAAGCACGTAAGAATAACCCCTTGTATATAAGAAATCAGTTCCGCAAATACCATAAATCGACTAGCTTACTGAAGAGAACAGCCGACGTTGACTAAAAAATCATTCAAATCAGCTAAACGATTTGGCAAAAATTAGCTACAAGCCTGGATATTTCTATGAAGGTGGAAGTTTGGAAAAAGCGTACCTCACAGATACAATCCTTTGATTTTCATTGGTTGTGTGTCTGGCGTTCAGACCTAGTAATTGCCAGTCCAAATAATTCAATACTCTGCGAAACCAGGTACTCGGCAAAATGCTCCGAGTATGCCGAGAACCGGTTACAAATCGAGTACTCGTTACATCCCTAATTACACCGCTGCACGCTGAAAATGTTTCGTGTTTAACAATACCTGTTCCCGAAAATACGTAGATATCCATAAAGAGTTATTTTCAAGATATATACTTAAGTAATAAGATCTCACTACTCATAGTGGTCCGAAAATCGTACTCACCTTGGCAAGTATATAAGATTCAGAGAACTAGAAATGCCAAATAAACCCTTTTTAACTAATCTGATGTAGGCAATCACCCTTAATTTCGATAACATGAAAAAGCTAGTAATACCGAAAACAACCTACCTCTATCTTGTTTTTCTTCATTGTTACAAATGCTTATTGTTTCCAATTTCATGCTTTAGATCAGAATGCAACAGAAATGCAACACTACTGTCAAGAACTCTTGTTACGTCGATGGTGAAATGACGTTTGCAGCCCAGAAGCGAACCATCAGCCCAGTTGGAAGACGGCTTAACTGAATTACTTCGGGGTGGAGGTGGGTCACCAGAATGAGCAGTGGGCCCTACATGTTTGTTGGAGCTCTTGCTCAGTGAGACTGCGAGATTGGCTGAGGGGGAAGAGACGCGCAATAAATTTTGCTGTACTCATGGTCTGACGTGAGCGAACAAATCATGTAGACGGTTGTTATTTCTGATCAACGCCCTCCTTGAAATACCTCAAAATTATGAAATTGAAAACAGCCTGATTTCAAGGCAGGAGGTTTTAGTAGGCCTCACATACTAAGTCAGAGAAAATTGAGTGGCATCATAAGATATCTTGACTTGAGGAAGCAGAAGGCATCTACTGCAACCAGGAGTCAATATCGCATAATAAATGCCTTTGATAGAGAGAGGAAAGAAAAAGAAGCCCGGAAAGCCTTTGAAGATATGGTACGCGGATTTCTAGACAACGGATAAGATGACAACTACTAACGGTTGGTGAAAAAACTCCTAGAAAGGTACCATGAACTTCATATTAATTTTTTCCTGAAGACTGTGGAGCTGTAAGTGATGAGAATGGTGAAAGAATCCAGTCGTTGGAACAAGTCAATCCTCTATTACTACTGCTTGAGTCTCACAAGAAATACTCCGGATTTAACATGTAAAAGTCAGTCCAAAATGACATCTCAGTGCGGTCATGATATTATTTTTTGCTTTGCATATGCTTTTTGTTTTGTTTTATTTAAAATCACACAAGACCTTCAATTTATATTGAGATCGGTGTATACAGTGAACTGTTGTGTTTCTTAAAAACAACATTTCATTGCCATATCTATTTTACTTGACCTAAAATTAGTGAGGTTTGATTACTTAAAACCAATAAACAGGAAGTAAAATGTTTTTTTCTTGATTAGTGTTATTGCTGCTGTATGGCTACCCAAGCGTCAGGTGTAAACATGAAAAGGTTCCGGCTATTTTTCAATATTACGTCTTCTGATCCAATAATGCCTGGCCTACTCTTTTTCAGACAGGCATTGGTTGGTCCCGTAAGTGAGGAATTTGCGGAAAGGAAACGCAGAATAATAGGGTACAGGTCGTAGCGACACGGTTTTTCTTGTTCTTCCTCTGGTCGGGCTCTTACATCACAAAGACGCCAACGACGCGTTGACGCCAGCGTCAGCGAGCGTCGCCGCGTCACTTTGTCGCGTGGCATCCGTGAAATGAATCGCTAAAACGGAGGAAGACAGATAAATGGGTTTCGCCCTGACAGAATACGGATGGTTGGCTGCAAACAGAACCCACCGCTAAGTGTTATTTGTTTTTTCTTTCCGCCACTAATCATCGAACTTTTCATTTGCTTCTGCTTTTGGAAAGATGCCATATCTCTTCTCGTGGTTGTCTGTAAGTCAACCGACAGTATAGCAGCAAGATGTAGCGTCCAAGTGAATAGCGCGGATATTTCCGGTACTGCTTTAGAATATCTTGTCTTGCATTAGGTTCATTTCGTGGATATTCATATGGATGTCTTCACTGGTCATTATCATCAATGTGTTGTCACAACGCTTTGGTAGGTATCGGTAGTCCTATAAGTCAAAAGTATGCACTCACACTACGCAATTTTAGCGGAAAATAATGCAATATGAACATACAGGCTTGGCTTCTTCTAATCTATTTAAACTCGTTGGTTACCACGGAAAGGCGTAATTCTACTAGCTACCGTGAATAGGAGCACCTCGCAATATTCTTCATATCTACGACTTCATTTTGGTGTTCTAGTAATGCTGCCACCCGCGTTTTAAATCAGTCCGTACGTCTTGACATTGAAAACCTTACATCTATTGAATCGCTTAAGCTTTTTCCTCTGGAAGCCCTTATAGTATTTGTCACACATATGACCAAATATATGAAGATACCGAATATAACTAACTAGACGCTCTACTTTTTGCGAATGGTTATACCACAAAATTATTATTCACCGTAATTTACAAATCCGTGAAATTGTCGGTTTTGGTGAACTGCTAAACTCTACTTTTACTTCTCATACCACTGGCGAGAAAGTATTTTAATCGCCAATTGGGAAAACCCAATATTATGATTTTTAGAGGTTATACAACATGTAGATCGCGAAACACCATGTCACTCATTTCGGTCTGCCTGTAGGTACGCTTGTCCGTGGTCCTCTGATAACCTAAAAAGTAGCGATCGGATTTAGATGAAGTATCCACGAAGGAATACTAGGAATGCAACATCTGAAACGTATCCTGCGGTTTCCATGCTGATAATCCTAGACGCTTATTTTGCGGCTAAACGAAATCGCGTAAGTCTGAAACACAACTGTCATTGTAGCTTTCAAAGGGCAAAAAAATTAATCTCGACAAACTTCGTTTTTTAACGTTTCACGTTTCAGATGCTCATTTGGCTTTGCGGTTGTAAAGGGTAAGAGATTGTAAATGTTGCAACTTTGGTTCTAATTCTGGGTAGATAGTGTTTCTGGAAATATAGACGTAAATACTATGCGAAACATGTGTGATATTCTGTCGAGGGCTAAACCCATTGACTGTTCGGTAGCTGTCAACAAGCAAATGGCTGTCCGTGGCTGTGCATGGCTGTCCATGGCTGTTCGTGACTGACCGTGGATGTTCTTGGTTGTATTTTTAGATATGAGTGGCTGTCAATCAATTAATAGATTTGGCAACATCGTGAACGTATCTGCAGGCACCTACAACGTAACAATGAAACGTTTAATACATGGTCCGAAAGCAACAATCGATACCAATTAGAATAGTTACCGGCTAGACCATTGAAAGCCAGTACCAGAATGGAATGTACGGATGTATGCGCGCCGCTAGGAAAAATTTGCATCTCCTCACTTTTCAAATAATTTTACGAGCATAATTGATTCATGCGATCATTCGGATGAGGGAATAATTTAATTTTGCTCAAGTCTCTAACGGTAGTTATGCGTCGACGTAGTTGTCCAACGCGTCGGGCGTAACAGAACATTGTAGACTTGAGACATAACTTTACCTGACAATCTATCCTAATAACGATATTTTAATTAACTATATACTTAACATCAATTAACAATTTTCCAAATGCTCCCTTGCACTCAGGAAGATTTCACCACCATTTCCGGGGACCAGCATACATACAGCTAGGCCGTTGAGGCTAACAGTCAAAGTTGTTAAAAGTAATACAGAGAGCGTCTCTATTGCGCGGGTGTAATGCTTTTAATTATAAACCAACGATGCTTTGAACATTCAGCTCTCAGAGGGAACAACTCAGTTATCGCTCAGTTATTTCCAGACAATTCTTAGAGATGTTACTGTTTCGGAAGGCGCATGCATCCAAGACAAAAATTTTTGTTACTCAGCTCGGATATTGCTGACGATGAATTTGGTAGGCAGCGGGCCTCGTAGCGTTGCGATTGTTTGCTTCATTGTTGAAGGAGTGGTCTACAGGTCATCTAATTTGGCAGTCATGTTCAATGAATTCGGAGTATGTAAAAGTATCATGTATACGATTTGTTTGTAGCCAAACTTATGTACTCACTAGTCGGTCAGGCATAAGCATCCAGGTTGACAGTTGTTGAGACTTAGTAGTAACCGATAATGGCAAAGGTTTCTGTGGATTGCAAAAAGCAGCTTAAGCTGAATATGAGGAAACAGTTTTATCGACCGCTTTTATTCTAAGTGACATATAAATCCGAACACCCAGTTTAAATGGTTTTATTTTAATAAAAGTTGGTGAATGTATTTATCTTACTGTAAATAACAAGTCAAAAAATTTTCAGCCTTATCAGTTGGACATTCCGGTTTTTATACTGCTTTTTTTTAATTCACTAACGCTCTAAAAATTAATATTTCAGCCGCAGTAAAGAATCAACGTTGGCGGATTTTGGTTCTTGACATCCTTTACGATCGGTTACGATGCCTAGAGTACGGAGACCTGTACGATTTCGTCAACTTAGTGAGTTTGATAAGGGCCGTATAGTGGGACTTCGGGAAGCTGGACTTTCTTTTCGGGCAGTTGCAGTTAGAGTGCAAAGAAGTGTAGACACTGTGGTTAGGTGTTGTCAGGCATGGCTTCGAGAAGGCCGTACGCAAAGAGCAAGGGGCACTGGACGCCGCCGTAGAACAACAGACCGTGAAGATCGCCGCCTAAGATTATTGGCCTTAAGGGACCGTTTCTCCACTACCAGGTCCATTGCAAATGAATGGTTTGCAGAACCCGGAAGACCTATTGGCATGCAAAGTGTTTACCGACGAATGAGAAGTTTTGGCTTGTTTTCATACCGGCCACACTGGGTCCTCCCTTTAACTCGAGAACACCGACGTTATCGCCTTGAGTGGTGCAGACAACGGTCACTCTGGGATCAGGAATGGAACAGTATTGTCTTTAGTGACGAGTCTCGATTTTGTTTAGGCATGCACGATGGCCGTGCCAGGGTTAGAAGGCGACGTGGTGAAAGGAGGAATCCACAGTTTTTTGTTGAAAGACATGTTCATCACACTGTTGGAGTTATGGTTTGGGGTGCTATAGCTTATGGTTCCAGGTCACCTTTAATCTTCATCAGAGGTAACATGAACGCGCAGCGTTATATCCACGAAGTTCTAGAACACCATCTTTTACCCTATCTTGACACCCTGGCAGATCCAACTTTCCAACAAGATAATGCCCGACCACATGTTGCAAGAGTCACAATAGACTTCTTTCAACATCATGATGTCACATTGTTACCATGGCTACCAAGATCTCCCGACTTATCTCCAATTAAGCACGTGTGGGATATGATGGGTAGGAGATTGCTCAATTTGCAACGTCCTCCTCAGACTCTAGAAGCACTTCGAGAGGAGTTGGTGGTTGCCTGGAATGAGATACCACAGGAGGACATTGACCACCTGATCAGAAGCATGCCTAGGCGCGTTGGAGAATGCGTAGCACATCAGGGTGCATCCACACATTATTAAAGGTCAAAGGGCTTTAAAGCAGTGCAATCATTTTGAAATTTTTATCATTTACTTATTATGGTTCATTAAGTACTTATACAAAATTTTATTAAAATAAAACCATTTAAACTGGGTGTTCGGATTTATATGTCACTTAGTATATATATATATATATTATAGCTATCGGCATTGTAAAAGGGCACGTACCTCAACATTGGACTTTGACCTGGACAGCTTTGAGGTAATTTTGATTCATTTCATTCCACTTCTTGTTTGATTGGATACTCCGTCCCAACTTCAGGCTTGTTAGCAGAATTGTATACCTAATAACAGCATTGAGAAAACCAAAAATATTGGAGACAGACCAAATTGTTTGACTGAAAAGGGCAAACTGAAACTTTAATCTGGCCAAACAAAACTAAAATTCAAACTCATTCACTTTAGTTCCGAATATGACAGTTCTTAGGAAATGTACTTTCCCATAATAAGTAGTAAGTTTACGACCTTATTGTATGGTGGAAGCTCAGTATGCTTAAAAAAGTATGAATATCAAGTTCATTAAAATACTTCCAATTTTTTTTATTAAATAAATATAGTGCCTTCAGTCAAGAATCTGCTCGAATCAGGACAATTATTTGGAAAAATCGTGTAGAATTCATGCAAAGACACTGTTTCCAATATCAGATATCCCGCCGTTGTTTCAACGTGATGTTTTCTTCTTAAACTGGGCTAAAAAATAGACTCCTCAAGTATTGACATTCAATTAGGTAACACCCTATATATTTAGAAATCGGAGAGGTGACAACGGCGTTTTCTAACATACATGTCGTTTTCAATTTATAGGAGCTATCCCTTTAGAGGCTATGGTCACGATATGCGATATCGATTCTCTATGCAGATTAACGGGCACTAATCACTAGTATAATTTATCTATGTATAAAATATTGTATAACCGTATTGATTGTGTCGCCTTGAAGTGTATTGAACAAACATTAATTAAACCAATTTAAATGTTGATTAGGTCAATTAAAAAGTATAATTAACTATGTGTTAGCTAACAAACTTAAAAAGTTTTATTAAGCTCCAATTTCTAAAATAGCTTACTTGAATCTTTGAAACTAATTTAATTAAACTAGAAGGCAATCGTTTAATTACATTTATTACACGGGTCTTACTACTTGTGAACACCAACTTACTCAGAATCAATGAACTACTAAAATGAGTTTACCTGCTAAAAGTAAAACAATTTAATTATATTTATTCAATTTGTTTAATCAGTTTAGGTAAAAGTGTTTGCCCACTTTCCACGAACTATTCTATTATATTTTAAAGGATATTTGGATAATATTTGGAAACTGAAATAACAAATTGCATTTTACTGAATGATGTACTTGTATCATAACTGTGCTCTGATACATCTCAGATATCTATCAAATAATTTGGAGAGCTTGATATCTATGGGTATTGTTTTCAAATCCAAATAAAGACTTCAATATTCTATAGCTTTATCAAGATTCGATATTTTATTTTCATTCAGTTGTTTATGGAATCGCGGTTTACCAACTATTTATCTGTTTGAACAGCAACAGGTTATAATATATCACCACTTACTAGAAGCAGCTCTTTATTTTAAATTCAGAAGGTAAGGAAAGAGATACCTGAAACTGAATATTGCCACTTAATTATGTGTACAAAAATTGTGATTTTATTTCTAATAATAAAAAAATTTGCATTCAACTGCATTCAGCGCATGTACTGTAAATAAATTCGATAGAATTTTAAACAAATTAGGATATTTTCAAATACTACAAAGTCTCCAGGGGCAGGAGGATCCACTTCCTAATATGGATTATATAACATAAAAGCACATCAAGCCTAAGATAAGTAAATATTTGGTATAAATGTCTTTCAAGAAGTTAAATAAAATTTGTGGCTCCTCCATAAACAGTGTTTCATTTGGAGCGAGAGATATTCTAAGGATGGTTATTGGTCATTAAGCGCACTTGATCAACTTCACAACAACGGTAACATCCGAATATGAAGCTACCTTCGAAAATCACAAATAAAACTGAGAAGTTCGAAGCGCGTCACTGGCACTGCGTCTGCATCGTCATTGACGAATGAATGGCCCACTTCTGAAGGGTCCTGGATTCAAATAAACAGCTTAGCTTAACTGTCCTAGATTTACCTTCTCTATATAACCTAAATTACCGAAACTAATTAAAAAGGCTACGATTGTATGAAACGTACTATATCTGCCAATCCACCTATGAACGTAATCTGTGCTAACTCTATTCAGTACTTTTCGTATTCTGATATCAATTAGATTACACTAAAACCACATGTTAATGCCACTAACTCATATTATGTATGTGAGATCTTTATTTGGGAAGATGTGATGCGGATTGAATCATGAAATACGGAATTATATAGTTACATTAAAAACATGTTTTCTTTTTCTGTAATCTGTTATGCTATAGCAACATTGTCATTCATTGGATTTTGGGTCTGTTGGTCAGTAAACCATTTATTATATTATAATTGCACCACAACCGACTCTATCAGACAGGCCTTGGTTAGACACGGGGTTGGATCAATCCTAATAGATTGGGTCCTCTCTACTCTGGAGGGTCGGGTAACAACAGCTATGCTGAATAACGTAAGCTGCAGCGTGAACGTAGCTAGAGGCTGCCCTCAGGGCGGAGTTCTGTCACCCCTACTGTGGTGTATCGTGGTGAACGAACTCCTCGTTAGGCTCAGCAGTATGGGTGTCTATGCGCAAGCCTATGCTGATGACGTAAGCATAGTGGTTAGGGGGCGTTTCTGTAGAACAGTCTTGGAAATTATGCAGGGCGCTCTGCGCTCCGTGGAATCGTGGTGTAGGGAAGTCGATCTTTCTGTTAATGCTGAAAAGACCGAGCTGATCCTATTCACTAGGAGAAGAAGGCTTGACGGACTGGTCATGCCGACCTTCTTTGGGACTAGATTAGTTTTGTCCCAGTCAGTGAAATATCTGGGAATTATCCTGGACTGCAAACTGAACTGGAGAGAGCATGTGGAACACAAGGTTAGCAAGGCTCGCAATTCGATGTGGGCTTGTAGACGTGTTGTCGGTGTAAGGTGGGGGCTTAAACCCAAAGTGGTATACTGGCTCTACACGACGATAGTACGTCCATCTCTCTTGTACGGCTCCCTGGTCTGGTGGCCTTGCATTAGAACTGAGTCAACTAAGGCCAAACTCAATAAAATTCAGCGTTTGGCCTGTATTAGCATTACAAGCGCAGTGCGAACAACGCCATTGAGTGCAATGGAAGCTCTGTTGGATCTCCCACCGTTGGATCTGGTGATCCGCGGTGAAGCGAGAGTAGTCGCTCATCGACTGTGGAGTCAGGGCAGCTGGGCTTTCTTGAATCCGGTCAAGGGCATACTGCCATCTTAGTCGAATTAGAAAGGGAGGACCCCGTCCTTCTAAGCAGGGGTGATCGTATTACCCCTAAATATCGCTTCAACCGCAAGTTTATTGTGGAGTACCCAACGAGGGAGGAGTGGGACGCCGGTAGCCGAGGACTCTCCGAAGTGAGCGGGCAGGTCTGGTACACGGACGGCTCGGTCACCGAAGAGGGCTCAGGTGCTGGGGTCTCTGGACCTAGAACTAGGCTATCTCTGCCTCTCGGTGAGTACACCACCATTTTCCAGGCGGAAATCTTTGCGATGCTGGCTTGTGTATCTCACATTCTGGATGAGGGTGGGCCTAGGAGAAGAATAACAATCTTATCCGACAGCCAGGCTGCAATGAAAGCACTAAGTGCCTGTAAGATTACTTCGAGTCTTGTATTGCAATGCAGGGAGGCTCTGGATTGCCTCGCAACGAGGCATCCGGTATCGTTAATATGGGTACCGGGGCACGCTGGGATAAGGGGCAATGAGACGGCGGACACTCTGGCGAAAACAGGATCAGCCAGCAAGCTCGTTGGTCATGAGCCAGCTCTAGGAGTAACCGCGCATAAAGCTAGGAGGAAAATGGAGACGTGGGTTGCAAGACAACACTCTCAGAAATGGAGAAGTATCTCTAGACATCTCCGCCAGGCACGAGAGCTCATTGAAGGGCCCAGTGCTAAGGATGGACGCTTCTGCCTATCTCTGGGTAGAGCCAACCTAAGGTTGCTGGTGGGACTGTTGTCTGGCCATAACACGTTAAGGCGGCACCTGCACGTGATGGGGGTGGCTGAGGATCCCTTGTGCGAATGCTGCGGAGTAGAGGAAGAGACCTCGGCGCACGTTTTGTGTCGCTGTGAAGCTCTGAGCTACTATAGGCAGACTATACTGGGGTCCATTACTTTGGACCCTCAGGACGTAAAGGAGCTTGGACTCAAGGCGATTCTCAACTTCGCTAAAAGGGCGAGGCTTGTGATTTAAGTATTGTAGAGGTGCATAAGGGCCCGCTTAAGCGGCCTATGCACTGGCTCCTTATGGTGGCCGGGATGCCTCTAAAATTCAAGATTCATTCATTCAAACCATTTATTGATTTATCTGTATACGGGCACTGTATTTGATCATTCCCAACAGTACGACTACGTTCTGTCTTCCCTGGCGTCTCTATCTGTACAGGTACTAAGCTGAGTCATGTCATATGCGAGAATGTTCCTTTAGAGCAGAGTTCCCCAAACTTTTTTGTGTCGTAGATCCCTTACCATGTTTTTCCGTGTTGGGTAGACCCCCTACTCACCTGATATTGATTTCCTATAAATTTCTAACTGTAGTTTAGTTTAGTGTTGAAAACTTAAAGCAAAAACACATGTTAATTTATACATTTATTAATTGAATTTAAATTAAAACTACTCAAAATAAACTTTTGTATCTGTTATGTAAAATATCCGTAACATTAAATAAACAGGTGTCTAACCAATAGGTGCCCCCACTGGGAATAAGTGCCCGCATTGAAAAAAAATAAGAGGGATAAAATAAAAAAAAGTGAAAAATAATAAAAAAAAAGTGTTTTACTTAAAATAGTACAATAAGCGAGTTCGTTTATTAATTATAACATAAACCTATGTTCTACAATAATTTCACTGTTAGTTTGATTAAATTCCGCTTCTTATACGTTTAAGTTATCTAAAAATAGGCAAAAAATTAACGAATTTTAGTGTGTACCTATCCTTGAATTTTTAGAATAATTTAAAAAAATAATATTTTCTATAAAGGAGGGTTCTTTAAAAAAATCAATGCGGGCACTTATTCCCAATGCGGGCATTTATTGGTCAGACACCAATAAACATAAAATAAACTATAAATAAAATAACATAAGCAATAAGTCAATATTTTTAGTGAATTTAGTCAATTTTGTAAGGGTTAATCTTAAATCTCCTCGGCTAATGATGTCCAGTCTGTTTCTTTTTTTCGTTAGGAGATTGGTAACAGCGCTGAACCCCCTTTCCACTAGGTACGACGATGGAAAGGAAATTAAAATTTCCTCGCTATGTTCCATAATACGGGATAAGTAACGGGTATGTTTTTTTGTAGCCAGAATTGCTGATATCCTCAAGTTATTAAGTTCTTCGATTGTACTTAGTTCAGTCGATTCCCCTTGTATTATGACATTCGTTTCTTCTATGTCACCATATGGATTAATTATCCACGGTGGTATTACCATAGTCAACATATCCTCAAACCTAGATTCAAAATCTGAATAGAGGACATTTAAATGTTGAACGTAAGTTGAAACGTCGTCTTCCTGGCAGCTTGTCTGTGACAAATTGGGGAACTGAGAAAATTCGCCCCGTCCAATATTTTGCTTCATTAGTTTAACTCTGGCAAGAAACGCTGATAAGATGGACTTTGTTTTACTCAAATTTAAACTGTCGCCTTGTAATTGCAAATTAACCATATTAAATTGTAAACAAATCTGTTAAATAGGCGATGTCTGTTTTCCTCTTCATTAAATTTTCTTTTAACATTTTATCTTTAGTATCCAGAAATTCTAAAATAGTCTCAAAAAGTGCAAAAAATCTTGTCAAACATAAGCCTTTCGACAGCCAGCGTACTTCAGTGTGAAGGAGTAATTGATGAAAGTGTTCGTCATTTTCTTCACACAACTGCGCAAATAACCGCGTATTCAACGCGTTGCTTCGGATTTGGTTTACTGCATCAATGACTAAATGAAGTGATTCATGCAATCTATGTCGATGGATGACGCAATGTCTTGCTAACACCCCTGACACATTTTGTTTTAAATAGCTTATAAATCCACGATAACGTCCAACCATGGCAGGTGCTCCATCTGTAGCTACTGATATTATATTTGATAAAGGAATTGCTTTTTCAATGAAGTAATACTTCAAAACATGAAATATTGATTCACCTTTAGTGTCGGTTATCAAAGTTCTTGCCAAGAGCAGTTCTTCGTAGATTTCTTGATTCATAATAAAACGAACATATGCCAATAATAATGCTGCATTATCAGGTAAAGTTGACTCGTTCACTTGTATAGAGAAATGGGTCGTTTGCAAATAATTACATAAGAAGCTTTCAATATCAGAACTCATTTCATCAATACACCTTTCAACAGTATTGTTGCTTAAGGGAATTCTTTTAATGATGTCAGATGCAGGTTTGTGTAAAACAGTTTTTAAAGCCTCTTCAACGGCTGGCAAAATTAACTTCTCTCCGATAGTATGCGGTTTTCCGGATTTTGCTATAAGTAACGAGATATTGTAAGACGCCCGCAAACCATCATCATTTCTTTGTGACGTCGAAGCGAACATTCTGTCCAGTGTAGGTCTCTTCTGAAATTTATCTTTGAGTGTTTAAAAGTATTTCAAATCTTTCTCTGTTTTATCAGGGTGGCATCTTCTCAGATGATCTTGCAGTTTAGATGGTTTCATAGCGTCATTGCCCAAAACTTTGTTGCATAAAAGGCACATAGGCGATTGTTTGTCCGGCAGTGATGGAATGAAGCCAAATTTCAAATAATCAACACTGTACTGTCTACATTTCTTTTTAGATTCGGACATGGCATCAGTCATCTGTGGGCAAAATTAAATTATTTAAATAAGACAGAAAATCCAGCAGCTGTATATTAAAAATATTTTTTGATTTTTCCGAAAACATTCCATAATTCGAACATCTTCTTCAAAATTAGCTCGAATTACGGAGATTGCACTGTAATTATATTACCGATTGCTGAAACTTTCAAAAAGAAACTATTGAGGAGTACTCGTGTAATTTTGCATGATTGAATATTTAACTACTAATAACTAAAGTCATGATTGGCGTAATTTATCTATCTTTGCTAACTACGAGTACAAAACTAAAATTTAATAAAAAATAATGTACTTAGTTTTCTCCAGCACTCTCAAACAAAATAACACTGACTCACTATAATTTGTGTGATATACTGTTTATTTTTTTTTAAATATTTTCTTAGCACTCTCATTTTCAAGATTCAGGAAACGAATAAACGTATTTGCCCCACATTCGTAGTTATAGAGTGAAGAATTGAACAAGTCAGTGCAAGGTAGCGAAGCTCTGAGACTGCGACTCTCAGGTTTTTACAAGTTCAAAATCTATTGCGACCACAAAGCGAATTACAACATCCTACAACTTACACAATTTTATAAACATGTATAATAAATTTTTTACTTCATAGGTACTTTTATAAATAATGTATATGTTTTGATATTATAAGATAGTATGATGTAAGTAAATAGGTACTATCAGTGTATGTGTTGAGATACACTATCGGGGACCCCCATATTCATTTCATGGACCCCCAAATCTTTTTTCGCTGACGTAGATCCCTTGCAGGTTGTCATAGACCCCTAGGGGTCGATATAGACCACTTTGGGAATCAATGCTTTAGAGTCTTAATCAATGAGGGAATAACCAGCATCATGAGAATCTTTTGATAATTTGTTGCTCCAAGTAGCTCTGCCAATGCGACATCTTTATTCTGTAAACTTTATGAGATTCATCCAAATAGGATATTTATACAGAGTATCCGAAGCAAATGATTAGGTCTGCTCCAGCGAGCACACAACCGCAATCAAAATGATCCTGCTAGCTAAGTTCTTTGACGAGCTTGCGCCGCTGCGCTGTGGCGTGAAATCCTGCAAAGGATTGATGCTGGGTTACATCCACAGGAATTCTTCCGCTCAGGAAGCCTGTAATATTTAGTTCCGTTATCTAGATAAACCTTGGAATTTCTCGTTACGACAAAGCCTCATGAGATAATGGAACTTCCTCTGTACATACGGGCTGTACAAGGTGTAGATCTTTGCGAAACAGGATGACTACGTTCTACTTTTGGCTCCAATAATAAGCGGCCAAACAATTTATTCAAAATTAATGAACTATTAAGATGGGTTCACCTGCTACAACTAAAACGATTCAACTGCATTCATCTATTAAATTTGCTTTTGAGTCAAAATTAAAATTTTGTAACCGTGTCAAAATCCGATATTTCTTATTGTCATTGATTGTGATTCTTATTATATATGAGACCAAGCTGTTCTAATTATATGTATGATTTTCCAGAAATACTATGCAATTACTTTGTCGGTCTCCAGACCTACAGGCGTAAATGACAAAAAAAAAACTAAAATCGAGCTACCCCGTATCAGTAAGATCAGTATGTCATTTTCAATTTTATTCATTGCTGATTTTCGTTTTCTATCTCTCCTGTAAAATTTGTCAAATGTTAGGGACACCGGTACGTGCGGAGATGGATGATTTGTTTTAAATTTAGAAACTGTAGAAAATGATATACCATACCTTAATTTCTAATGCTTAAACAATATTGCACTCAGGGTGTTTTCGAAGTTGAGTCATTTATTTCAACAGCTTGTATAACCCGTCAAAAGGAGTTGATATACCGAAAAATCACCTATATAAAGTTGTATAACAAGAGCTAGTTTACTTTGTTAAAAATTATTCCAAAAAAATCATTATCAAGTTAAATGGATAATTTTTTCACAAAAACTATTCAAAGTTATCCCCATTTGTTTGATTAACGCAACATCTGGTTCGGCAAATCCATGACTCTTTACAAGCATGGAAAATAGCGTCCTTAAATCCCATTTTCAGTGCGCTGTTGAAGTTCTTCCAGAATATTTACTGCTCCATCATGATACACCAACTCTTTCGAATAGCCCCACAGAAAAAATTGCAAGGCGGTAAGTCCGGGGAGCGAGCAGGCCAAGAAATGGGTCCATTGCACCCTATCCATCTATTCGGAAACTCATTATCTAGATAGTCATGCACTTCTCGTCAAAAATGTAGTGTAGCCCCGTCATGTAGGAACTACATATTCTATCTCACATTCAGAGGAACATCTTTCAATAATTGTGGCAGACTGTATCGAAGAAAATCTAAATTAATTTCACCGATCAGTTGAGGTGAATAAAAGTATGGTCCAATAAACCACGCCAACTGAAACAATCAATGAAAATCTATGTTGAAAATGAGTTCTTTTTACAGTATGCAGATTTTCTACTGCCCAAACATGATTGTTGTAGAAATTGTGCACTGGCAAAATGTAACTTTTCTAGGATGATCTTTACGTTGAAACGCTTGTATCCGTTGATAATGATAAGGACAATACTGTTCTTGTCGTATTGTCTTTACTATGAGAAACTTCAGCTTCAGCTGCTATGGCTCTAGTACTCATTGTCCGGTCGGCTTCGACCATTTCTAAAATGTCTTCCTCAATTTGTAACATATCAGGTCGAGCAGGTCTGCCAGCGTGACCTCCTCGTTGTTCTTTTAAATATCCTGTGTCTAATAACTAAATTTACAAACATCCTTAGGGCCAGATGATTCCTTAAAGGAAATCTTTCCGCATGCAACCTGCATGCTGCGGCTGCATTTTGTTGTCAATCTCCGTATGTTAGTATTATGTCCACTAGTTCATGGTGTGAACATGAGCCATTTTTTCGCACAAAATAGTCAGACAAATGAAAGTATACGCACTAAAAACCATACGACACAAAAAATTAAAATAAATGACTCAACTCTGAAAGCACCCTGTACAAATAAATTCGAGATAACTTTGAACAAACTAGTATATGTGTATATACTGAAAAATCCACACCAACGGTAAGCTCCACTTCCTACATATACATTATACAGTATACGTAATAACTCCATCGGGACATTGAATCAAAGTATTGAATTAACGGTCATACAGGGTTATCCAAATTAAGTGTCCACCATTAGTAACTTTGTTATTAGTGAAAATACAAAGTTGTTTGAATTAGCAAACTAGTAGCATTTTTAACGCTGGTAAAAATGAGAAATAAAAAAAAACAATTGAGAGTCGTTATTTTGATTTTTTTCAGTAAAATAACATTTTTTTAAATGGAAACCCCTGTATATTATATTTTTTTCTGTTAAAGCATCAAATTTTAAACAAAAAAGTTCATAATGACTTTTCCGCTAAAGTCAAAAATAAAGTCAAAATAACGATAAATATTTTTAATTATTTGCAGTATTATAATATTAAGACGGCTATGAAAACAACATGGCGTTCGCGATTTGACAGCATTAAGATAAGCGACAAATTGTTAAACTGGACATACTCGCAACTAGAAGGCTTTGGAAAACAATGATAAAATCAAATAATGTCAAACATTAGTGTAAATACTTGTTTATAAGCTTTATTGTGTCATTAATTTAAAGAAAAATGTTCTCCCATGAAGAAAAGTGTGATATGTTAGAATGCTATTTAGTGTGCAGAAAATCCTCCTTGAGAGCAAGAGAATACTACAGTGAATTATATCCCGCTCGCATTCAACCGTATGAACGATATTTTCTGAGACTTTATCGAAAATTTAGGGGCAACGAAAATGTTTTTGCTAAAACAAGGGCAAAAAAAGAATTCATAATAAGCGAGGCCACGGAAATTGCAGTTATTGGATATTTTGAAGCTTATCGTGAGAATTCAATAGCAGATATTCTCAAGGACTCTAATTTCAGTTATGGTACTGTTCAAAGGATTTTAAAAAAATACAAATTTATTCCGTATAAGTACCGACCAGTTGAAACGCTTTTGGCAGGGGATCCAGAGAGAAGACTTGTTTTTTGCCATTGGTATCTTAGCTTCTGTCGCCAAAATGTAAATAACTTTCGTTACCTTTTATGGACAGATGAATCAAATTTTTCAAATTCTGGAATGTTTAATAGAAAAAACCACCATTATTGGTCAAGAGAAAATCTTTTGTTAGTACATCCAAGAGGCCCACAAGTCCGTTACAGTTTCAACGTTTGGTGCAGTATAATTGGTTCAAAAATTGTTGGCCCGTTCTTTTATGAGGGAACCCTAACTGGTGAAAGATATGTGGAATTTATGTCAGAAATTCTGACTAATTTCTTAGACGAATTGGATCTTATAAGTAGACATCATCTGCATTTTCAGCAAGATGGCGCACCTGCCCACAACTCCAGAGGTACTTATCATTTTCTAAGTACTACTTTTAATGATCAGTGGATAGGAACAAATGGCCGAATACAGTGGCCTCCCAGATCACCAGATCTAAATCCACTTGATTACTTCTTGTGGGGTTACTTAAAGAACCAAATTTACAAGCGAAGGTACGATAACCTTGACGCGTTAAAGACTGCAGTTAGGGAAAACATAACCCAGATAGATGGTAGCACCATACTTAAGACAGTTCGAGCAGTTGAAAAACGTGCCCAAAAATGTATTGAAGAACAAGGTGGTGTTTTCGAGCATCTTCTTTAAAAAAAATTGTTATTGTATTTTGTAAGATTATAAGTTGATGTTGAAAATAAAGTTTGTCGATACAATTTAATTGTTTCAGATTGGAGGCCATAACTTCAACAACTTGTAACCTAGGAGAAAAGTTATTGTAAGCTTTTTTGTTTAAAATTTGATGCTTTAACAGAAAAAAATATAATATACAGGGGTTTCCATTTAAAAAAATGTTATTTTACTGAAAAAATCAAAATAACGACTCTCAATTGTTTTTTTTTTATTTCTCATTTTTACCAGCGTTAAAAATGCTACTAGTTTGCTAATTCAAACAACTTTGTATTTTCACTAATAACAAAGTTACTAATGGTGGACACTTAATTTGGATAACCCTGTATACCACCGACGGAACAGTCTTTTATCGCTGAACTATAAGAAAACATCAAAAAGATATGTCTAGGAATATGTATCGATATTCAGCTTAATAAAAGGCACACCAAGAGTACGTTAAGAACAGGTTTTGGTATAAGTGCCCTTCAACCTGAATATTATAGTGGTTATGGCTCACTTAGCACCTTATCTTCGAGTTTTTCCCTTGATCATCATAATTGATCCACATCACAGTTTCTAAACCAACAACGGCTACATCCGAATATTAGGCCCGCAACGAAAATCACAAATGAAACTGAGGGGTTCATAGCGCGTCACCGGTGATGCGCTTATCGCATACCCCCTTAATGTAAATTAATAAAACTGGTTCATGGTTTGCTATTTCCAAGCATATTAATTTGATAGTATAGAGCTCCAGAGAATCCAGTTCAATTGAACCGCATAGCTTATTAACACAGAACAATTGAAAAGTTCATTAAAAATTAATATTCCAGAAAAACTGTTTTTGACCACGTTTTCTATTTCGTATGGCATTGGTGACGCACACAGCGTCAAAATACCTTAACTCTAGCTTAATGTTTCGCTAACATTGCTTACTAAGACAACTTGTTCTACTCTCAACAACCTTTTCCAAATAATCATCTGCAACGGAGGTAGGTATGGAGCATCCACATTTTGAAATTTCATCTAAAAACAAGCCTGAATTCATTTTGAGGAAATTCGTTGCTTTCTTCTTATTTCTCTGCATATACTTCAAATTTCAAGGCTTGTTCAATTTTGCTACCAACTTTTCTTGAGCTGCATCTGTATATGCTACATTATGAGTTTGGTATATCCAACAAAATTCTCTTAACTACGTTTATGCTTCCTGTGATCTTTGCATCTCTGGGCTCATTTATCAGAGCCCTATAATGTATATTGTTACCGTAGCAATGCGAAACCCCCTGTTTATAATTAAAAGTTAAACAAAACTTGAACGTATTTCATGCTACTTCCAAAACTTCTTAGAAAGTTCGCTCAGTAGTTTAATTTGCGTATCCTGTTCGAGGCTTTTGAGAGTAGTTCACATGCTTTTGTCATGGGGCTGCCGACGGTGAAATTGTAAAAGTTCAACGGTGAGTATGTCCGCTCATGCGTAATCTGGGCTACAAACCGTTTCTGTTTAAGTGATATTCTGAGGTAGAATCTCACATTCTCACCTTTTAACTTTACACGCGGATTTTAGATGATTTACTTTCAGCGCGAAGAATTTCCATAACTGAAATATGTCTTATGTTTGTTATGTGACATGTTCATCACGAAAACTTTGTAGATATAGTTGAAATCAGGAGAAATGACGATCATTATTTTAGTCTGTAGTAAAGACAAAGGACAGCGATTTGTGGATATTTTTAATGATGTTTCAAATATCAGGTAACCAAATCAGTTCGTGCGGCTTTTAGTAGAAAAATATAAACTTTTATTGAGAAACAATAAGACACTATCTATTCGTCGAAGTAACTAACCATCACATTCAATGACCTTTTGCCAACGTGGAACCAATTTTTGTATGCCGGTATTGTAGGACTCGCTGGATTTGGAGTCAGAAAATTGGCGGACTGCATTTATTACACCATCTCGAGTTGTGAACTGTCGGTGCCTCATACAGTTGTCAAGAGACAAAAAAAAGGTGATAGTCACTGGGCGAAATTTCGGGAGAATATGGCGGGTGCGGTAACGTTTCCCGCTTAGTCGCTCATCGACTGTGGAGTCAGGACAGCTGGGCTTTCTTGAATCCTGTCAAGGGGCATACTGCCATCTTAGTCGAATTACAAAGGGAGGACCCCGTCCTAAGCAGGCGCGATCGTATTACCCCTAAATATCGCTTCAACCGCAAGTTTATTGTGGAGTATCCAACGAGGGAGGAGTGGGACGCCGGTAGCCGGGGACTCTCCGGCAGGGAGTCTCTGGATTGCCTCGCAGCGATCGTTAATATGGGTACCGGGGCACGCTGGGATAAGGGGCAATGAGACGGCGGACACTCTGGCGAAGACAGGATCAGCCAGCAAGCTCGTTGGTCCTGAGCCAGCTCTAGGCGTGACCGCGCATAAAGCTAGCAGGAAAATGGAGACGTGGGTCCAGTGCTAAGGATGGACGCTTCTGCCTATCTCTGGATAGAGCCAACCTAAGGTTGCTGGTGGGACTGTTGTCTGGCCATAACACGTTAAGGCGTCACCTGCACGTGATGGGGGTGGCTGAGGATCCCTTGTGTGAACGCTGCGGAGTAGAGGAAGAGACCTCGGCGCACGTTTTGTGTCGCTGTGAAGCTCTGAGCTACTATAGGCTGACTATACTAGGGTCCATTACTTTGGACCCTCAGGGTCAGAGGCTTGTGAAGGATTGTAGAGGTGCATAAGGGCCCGCTTAAGCGGCCTATGCACTGGCTCCTTATGGTGGCCGGAATGCCTCTAATTTTAAGATTCATTCATTCATTCAACGTTTCCCAGCCGAGTTCAGAATTCTTTTGACGGGTCACTTTTGCGGTATGTGGCTTGGCGTTATCCTGCAAGAATATCAATTTCTTCCGATTTATCAAAGAAGGCTGTTTCTGGACGAGTGCTGCTTGTACTCATTGATCCCTTACCAAAAACTCGTAATGGACAGTTCCAGTTGCTGTCCACCAAACACACAACAAAACCTTGTTTGGGTGCAAGGAAGCCTTGGGCGTGTGTGGTACCGAATCAGTAGGCGACAACCAATGATACGAGCGCTTAGAATTCTAATACAAGGTCCATTTTTCGTCGCAGGTTAATAACCGATTGAGAAGTGGATCATTAGCGTTGCATGAAATGTTTGCTGAACAAATGGTAAGATGACTTAATTTGTTACCATTTGTCAGTTTATGTGGGACCCATTTGCTTAACTGCCACGTATTTAATAGCTGATGAAGATCCATACGAATAGTTTCACGACTCACTCTGAACATTTCTGGAAGTTCTTGGCATGTTGTCCTGAAATTTGCGTCCACAACCTGTCGAAGATCCTATCGATCAACAACATCCATAGCAATGTGCGATATACAGCAATAAGCTCTATTGCTAATTTGTATGTATCCGAAAAAGATAGACGATGTTTTTATGTTGCACGATCGATCATATATGAATGATGAGTAGTTAGGTTATGTTAAAGCAGGTTAGGTTGTTTTCGAATGATACTTTGTTCTTTGGTGTTAATGTCTTAAGGTGTATTCTACTCATAACTGTTTTTTCAAAACAAAAACTCCCTACTAAAATTATTATTAAGGTATCACTTAAAATCATGAAATAAAATGAAAGCAATAGTAATCACTGAAATAACCTGACTTCGCAAAATCATAATTAAAATCATGACATCGTGATTTTATCATCGACGTACGTCCATTGATTACTTCAGTAAGATTTATGGTATGACGTAATCGTCATCTTTCGTGATTTTGGCTATAGCAACGCAGTTAGGAAATATGTCAAATTTGGCTATAGCTGCGATATTATACAGTAGTTGGCAAGACAGCTTGAAAACATGTAAAACTAAAAATTGAAAAGAATTGAGTTTTGAAGAGTCGATTCTAAATTCGCCACTAGCTAGCCATAAAACAAAACTCAAGTTCTACGGCAATCGAAACATATTTTGCAGACATGTCCGCCACATTCGATCCGCCATTTTAATTTTTGGCAAACGGATATCATATAGGTTACTATGGTGAATCTTTCTAGTTTTTGCTATGTTTGTGATACAGAGAGACATTGTCTCTAACTGTAGGGCACATTGTGTTGCTTGACTATAAGAGGTAAGAAGTTAACGTCCGTGGCCTAGGTCTAAGATATCTTATCAATTGCCTTTGTGCTCTAATGCGTTCTATGCAGAAAGCGTGGCGTCTAAACCAGTTAATCAGCTGTTGCTGTTGCTGTGAAGCACTTTTCTCCCCATAACCTCCTCACTCTGTGCAAGGCCCAGATTAGACCTAGCCTCGGATACTGCTGCATTGACAACACTGACGGCAAGGTGTACGATTTCTACGGCACTAATACGCTTTTTAATACAACGGGGTTCTTTGGGTCGTTGATTTTTAATCCGGGGCTAGTTTTTCTCTATGAAGGCATTTGAAGGTCACTTCAAAGACATCTTGTACAGAAGCCGAGCAGCTGATCCCAACCGCACATCATTTGGGTTATTCTGATTAAGTTTGAATCAGATATCAGTAAGTCACTATAAGGGAATCTGAAGGTCATTACAAGGTCGCTTAAAAAACAGATTCAAAATTATTCTAGAATTCGAATCCAGACGCGTCGTTGAGCTCAAATCCGAGGTCAGTTTGTGGTATTTTAAGGTCAATCAAAAATAAAATTGGAACAAACTGAATAACAGTTTTGACC
Organism: Acanthoscelides obtectus; assembly: GCA_963669975.1. Taxonomy (NCBI): domain Eukaryota; kingdom Metazoa; phylum Arthropoda; class Insecta; order Coleoptera; family Chrysomelidae; genus Acanthoscelides; species Acanthoscelides obtectus. The sequence continues at coordinate 30,471,743 of CAVLJG010000005.1, forward strand.
ACCTGTCATAATAGGACAGTATAAAGGGATGTATCTTCCAAAGGTTAGCAAAAAACAACATTAGATTTCATCTAGCAGTGCCTCAGGGTTCACAATTGGGGAAAGGACAGAAACTTATTGAAAGCCACTTTGAATAATGCAAATATAAAGAAGTTAAGCTGAAAATATTAATCTGAAAACCAAATACCACTGACGTCGTAATGTGTACAAAAGAGAAGCGCGAAGAGCATGCAATACGTGCGTTAGAAAGTGATAGAAGCATCTTGTTGCCTAGCAACCCGAGGGACGAGGCCAGGGACGCAGCTGCGGCTTGGTTGCGCTGCCATCAACGCACTCTTTCTCACATACACATTGCATGCTTCTCGCGCTTCTCTTCCGTATGTATTGAGACGTCAGCCAAATTTAAACTTCGCCATATAAAAACGTGCATTCAACTCCTTCGGCGTTTATTTTACCTTGACAGTTTGATTAAAGTCATTTTTAATGCCTGTTGATTTATCCCAAGAATCCGAAGAAACTGAAGACAGATAACAGACTCAGGTAGCCGCCAGACCAACGGACTTTGCTGTCCTCCATGATGTCGCCACGCTATGTGCCTGCCAGATACACCCGCGTGACCTCGGTCTCAGAACCGGTCGATAGGATCGCTCCTTCGTCCCTGGTGTCCCTAGAGTATTGTGGAACAATCTACGTAAGGAGGATTTTCCCAGCCCTACTAACCTTAGGCAGCTCAAAAACGAGAGACACTGACACAACACACTGGGATAAGACGTTACTTCTTTCGTACTTGAAAACAACAATAGCGACAGATTGCTGTTACATAAAATGTAAGCTCGTATTCCCTTTATTAGGATCCATACTCAGATGTTCAAATATTTTCAACACACTACTTACACATACAGAAAACTACTGTCGGATGATACACCAAAAACTTCAAGTTTAGTAGTCTGCTATGATAATGGTAGTGTACAGTAAGTAAGATTTCGATTCCGTAGCCGACTTATTAGTCAAGATAGTAACCTTCAAATAAGTAATCATTTTCGTTCATTTTCAATACTGTTATTTTAATTTGTGCAAGGCTTTCGGTTAGATATACCACTTTCACACCGGCGAGCGGTCGCCGACCTGGCTATCTTCAATCGCTAGGCCAACGCACCTTGCTCCTCAGAGTCTGCCAGATAGACCCGCCGGGATTGTGCCTGCGGTCCCTGCTCCGTCAAAGCTTGTATATCCTGAACTGACAGCTCATTTGTTCCTAGGGTGTCGAGAACGTAAAAGGATTTGCCGGATATTTTTTCACAGTTTCTAGCTTCATGCGGTTTAGAAATCGGATTAACAAGGTAGCTTCAGCTCTTTATAGCAGTCGCGGATCCCTTATATGCAGGTTTCACCATACATTGCTGTAAAAGTATAAAAAAATCAAGTTCAGTTCAGGTTTGAAATCAATAGAAACAACTCACGTCGCACGTCAAAATCTATTTCGCATGCAATAACTCTTAAACTTTGGTGCTATTCACGCCATCATTTCAGCCAGTTGTTATGCAGCAGCAAAACTGCAGACTTGCCCTAATTAGCAGGATGTAATTGAATTAGGAGCAGAATTTAAGACCACTGTTGAACGTTCCGGCACAGTCTGGTACCGTCTGGTGCCTGGCCTTTTCTAAATATAAACTTGCCGACACTATGAGTCACACGAAAAACTTGCCTTTCAGTGAAATTAATGCTTTCGTGAAGTGGTTGGAATCAGAATCAGCTTAGATGTAAATGTAGTGAGGTGGCGATCGATTGCGAAACATGCTCTTTTTGATGTAACATCTAGAATCTATCTTATGGTATTCACATGGGTAATCTTCCATGTTTTTCTGGCCGCCAAACGACACCAGCAGGAACACCTTGTGAGTGTCATTTTTTTAATAGTATCTTGAAAAAGGTCACCGTGGTTCAGAAACGCTGGCACTGAGACGTATATAATAAAGAAGAATTTTAAACGTTTATCGTTTGATTGGTCATACAAGCATGGGGGATTATTTACATGAAAACCACTTGAAAGTTTCAGATGTTACATTGAGCATGCTACTATTCGAAATAGTATATTGTTGTAGTATCGTGTCGTTTGTCGTTTGGCGAATAATACAACACCATATCATAATTATAAATACCGTGGACTCTGCAATCAGTTCTCCATATTTCAATGCAGCTGGCTCTTTTGAAAAGAAATATCGTCTTTCAGCACGAGCTTATCCAGCTCACTATAATTCTACTTATAGCGTCTTACAAATGTAACTAATGCTATCATATAACTAAACGAGTAATAAGTATGTATTGATTTCCTTATGTGTTACATACATATGCAGATAATGATATACATATTACTTCAGGTTTAAAATTGACCTTTGGGGTCTATAATTTCATGACGCAGACTTCTGGGTTGATGTCAGATTCAGGTTTAGGTTCCATTTTTGAGCCAGCTTGGTGCTACTATAGTTTTTAATAATTTATAACTTTGGAACAGATACTGAATTTTCTCTAAAGCCTGTTACCTGGATTTATAGGATTAAAAAGCATCGTGTTTTTAATATAAAACGTTAGAAGTAAATTTGCCTAACATCTTGGACTTCAGTTTTGATATACAGATTGTCGGATGAATAAGTTATATAATAAGTTTATTTCATTATGATCAGCTTGAATGACCATTTTATGCAATTTCGATTTTTTTATTAGAGTTGTTCGTTAGTCCTTCCATGCTGTATACCGTAAGGTAGAACGGGATAGACAAGAGCATGGTAAAGGTAGTTATAGATTTTTTGGCCTTTCAAATCTCTAAAACACTTGAACTTTGGCATACGACGACTTAGTCTTTTCACCACTTTTTCCGTTGGCGAATCCGTTTTGAATTTTTGTCTAATGATATGCCTGAATGTTTGTTGTTTTCATATTCGTTTTTTGTTCGACATTTGAGTTTACTGATATTTTGTCACATGAAAATCGTATGAATCACATTTTTTTGTAGTTGATGGTCATAGTTCCTTCGGAGCTGTACGTAATGAATTTCGTTCACCTACTGTTACCATATATATATATTACCGCATTTTGGAAATCGTAATGGGCAAAGACTCCAAATTTTTACATTTATATTTGTAGCCACATGTAATTAACAAGGAAGAAGATGCGTTCACTAGAATCCTCTCATCCATCACCTATCTAATATCTTTCAAATACATCAAGGCAGGCAAGCATAAAAATGGATACGAAGCTCAGTGTTAAATTCTAATATTCTCTGTCAAGCCTTGCGCGTGCTGTTTACGAGACTTGATGTTAGTAAGCACCCGGAAAGCAAATGGTATAATTTCTCACTGCAGACCTGATTCCTGCGGGACTATTAGTTTCAATAACGTCGGATGCGACCTCGGAGCATTGAAAAAGTGTGTTCATGCTGCGTTAGACTTTTTCTGGAGCGAATTATTCGTTCGATGTTTGGGAAAGTGGATCTTTGTGGTTTATCATTCGGTTATGACTATATTGGCCCCCAAAACCTTACCAAATGTCTGCAAATCGAAACTACCCAATATCTGTAGTTGTATATTTCGGGAACCTTCTATTTCCCAACATACCGTCACCTTTCGGTTATTATAAAGTATACTCCACTGCAAAGTGACCATAATAAGTAGGCGACCACACATATTTCAACCACGACACCTAAGTTATAGGTGATGCAACAAATACATATGCGTACTGAAATTTCCGACATTGTAACTGGATTCCCGTGGTATATTACGAGCAACAACATTGTAAGGTACCTTACAGTGTGTTTAGAATAATATTTTTTGTCACATACCATGTTTTAGTGTAATCGACGAGATTTGATGTTCTCGTATGAAACAATAAAGGGATTAAAATTCAGTAAAACATTAACGATCTTTATCATGATACAATCGTTATTTTTTTGACATATACAGTGACTATGATATTTACGTTTGTTACATTCGATATGTCAAGATCACCAAGTCAAGAAAGTCATCAAAAGGCTTTTGGGATCATCCATAGCTACATTTATACAGGACCTGAAAATACCTTCTGGTACTCATATTGTACGTTAACAAGAACTAAATTGTCCAAAAAATCCAGGGTTGCTCATAATGAAAACGCTCCGTAAAAACGTCTCCTGTAAGGAATGCTATAGACAAAGATCTTGGAATGAGCGGCATAGGACTAAGGTAATGATTTTCAAAATGAAACTTCTTGCAGGTAACTTTGTGCCGCGGTGTCTGTTTACAGATCAAAGCCATTAAGAAGTTTCAAATCTTTGCCGCGGGGAAGCAACAAACTTGGAGGGAAAAAGTGTGTTGCACGCCAACGGGAGTCGAAAGTTGGAAGTTAACGATTAATTGCCTGCTCAATCGCTGTAGTCAGTAATCTGATTAGTGTTCACAGTAATAGCCATCGACCAGCGATCCTAAACCAACCCTCCTAAGTCGGATGGGAACTGATCTATGTACCTTGTTATTTAGCAGGTCCATATTTTCACCTTTCGACTACTGGTACACCGATGGCTCAAAAGCTGAAGACGGCATTGGAGTCGGGATTTATGGGAGAAGACCAAGAACCGAGATATGCATAAATCTAGGCAGTATAGCAACAATACTTTAGACTGAAATAACAGTCATACAAGTCTGCCCAAAAGTATCAATAAGGAAGGAGGATATAATTTAATCGATCGCCATATACCCAGGCAGCCAGCAGCTGGGCATATGGAGCAAATATCATCTAAGCTAGTAGGAAAGTTGGCGGATATTTCCAAAGAGCTGAGAAACCGCAACAAGGTAACATTGCTCCGGATACCAGGACATAGGAAATAGAAGGAGAACGAGCTAGCCCAACAAGGTATAGCAAATCCATATACGAGCCCCTTCCCACTTCAGTTGGCCCAACTATAGAAATCTTAGTTTTTTTTATCAAACACAAATAACAAAAATGTAGCAGGGTGTTGTAGGTTTAAAATATTAGCAATGAATATTTTGATAAAATATACAGGGTGTTCCATAATTATTGCGACAAAATGATAGGGGTTGTAGAGGGCATAAAAATATGCAATTTTGCCTTATAAACCCCTGTTCGTAAATATGCCGTTTGAGCACTACCGCTAATTTTACCTTAAGAGCTCATAGGAGAAACAAAAAATTCACCAGCTGCAAAATGTTCGTCTAGCACATTTCATGGTCTCGCCGGTTTGTAAAAAAGCCTGCTGCGTTTACATTTTTGTTATCGTAAATTCTCCACACCGATTCATTTAATTTATCTGAGTGGTGCGTCAAACTAGATAGTAAATAACAGTACCTTAGTGTTAAAATGCAGCGTTCTTCGTATGCGGAACTTGCGGATATGCATTTAATTTACGAAGAAGCTGGTGGTAACGGAAGACGACCCTCGCGAATCTACGCCTAACGGTTTCCAGAACGTCCTCATCCGCATCACGCCATTTTTGCAAGGATTTATGGAGTTGAGGCAACCAAACTTTGGTCGCTACGTTTTGTTCACTGACGAGTCCTGTTTTACAAAGGACGGTTATTTTAATAGCCGTAACAGTCACATTTGGGATGAAGAAAACCCTCATGCCATAGCCATCCATAAAGACCAACATCAGTTTTCAATTAACATCTGGTGAGGCATTGTGGACGAGCATATCATCGGGCCATATTTGCTTCCACCACGTTTGGATGGGCATGCTTATGGTCGATTCTTACAGCATGTGCTACCGGAACTATTAGAAAATGTGCCACTGAACATAAGAGCCCACATGTGGTTTCAACACGATGGCGCTCCAGCCCACTTTTCTTTACAAGTGCGGCAGTATTTGGACGACAAATTTCCAAATAGGTGGATAGGCCGAGGTGGCCCTGTGCCTTGGCCTGCGCGGTCACCCGACCTGACCCCACTGGATTATTTTCTCTGGGGCCATCTGAAAGCTTTAGTGTACGAAACTCCTGTTCCCAACCAACAAGAGCTACTGGGAAGAGTGATGGCCGCGTCCGCACATGTTCAGGACATACCGGGGGTATGCCACAGAGTTCGCCGATCATTGAACAATCGTGCACAGCTGTGTATTGAGCAAGGTGGAGGACACTTTGAGCAATTACTGTAGGTAACCTGTTTCAAGAAACTGATCTTTTTTTTTTGTTGCAGCCCAAACGGCATATTTCCGAACAGGGGTTTATAAGGCAAAATTGTTTATTTTGATGCCCTCTACAACCCCTATTATTTTGTCGCAATAATTATGGAACACCCTGTATATAGTAGAAAACACCAATTTTATCACTCCCTAATCAAATTTGCAGCATAAAAATAACACATGTTGCAATTACAGCATATCAACCTATTTTCATTCCAATCCAAAGTAAGTCTATAACGCATAGGTGGCTGTGAAAAATAAAAGCCATGACAATTGTTTTTATTAATCACAGCTGTCAGCATACGTTTAAAATAGTTTTGGGTAGTTAAGGTTTTCAAAATGGGTAGAGGAAAGGTTATTAGTGAGAAAATTCAGTTACTGATAATTAAATATTTTAATTTTGGGAAATCAAACTCAGAAATTGCAACTTTGTTAGACTTATCGGGGTACAGTGTGAGAAATATTGTTAGAAGATATAACGTAACTGGTTCAGTTAATATTAAGCCACGATATGTGAAAAAAGGTAATATCACAAATGCGGACCGAAGAGCATTAAGAAAAATAATCGTGGAAAACAGGCTTGCCAATTATTGACAATTAAGTGCTCTGTGGAGTGACGCTGTTGGAAGGAGAATTTCGAGGTCCACAACTCATAGAGAGGCCCACAAACTGGGATTTAGTACTTGCAAGATAAGTTTTCTTATAAAAAAAATTAAAATAAAACCCTAAAGTTGCACAACTCGTTTATAGGCCAAAGAAAAGCCACTATTAACTCCACTGCAAAAGAAAAATCGGCTTAGATGGGCTAAAGAACATAGACAATGGACACCTCAACAATGGTGTGCAATACAACGGAGGCCTGATACGAAGTTTGTGTTGGTGACAGTCGCAGTAGACTTATTCGCAAAAAAAATGAAGCATTCCATGTTGACTGTCTGCAGGGAAAAGTGAAATTTCCAGCATCCATTATGGTCTGGGGCAGTAAAGGAGTAGAAAAACTTCATTTTATTGTTGGAAATGTGGATACAAATAAATATTTGGCAATTTTAGAAGAATCGCTTTTACCACTACCATCCGGCCAAGATTTTGTGTTTCAGCAAGATGGTGCAGCGTGCCATACCTCAAAAAAGGCTATAAAATGGATGGAAGAAAATAATGTACCACTTTTGAAAGGGTTTCTAGCAGTCCAGATCTGTCACCTATTGAAACTTTGTGGCACGAGATGAAAACGGTTCTACGACAAATCCTTCTCGTACAATCACCGAACTGAGACAAAAGCTTCAAGAAATATGGGATTGTTTTACACAAAATTTTTTTTTTTTGGCCAAAACTTGGTTAACACTATGCCCCAAAGAATTTCAGCCGTAATAAAAAATAAAGATGATGTTACCCAATGGTAATCTTTAAATTTTTGCTTTGTTAACTTCACGCATTTATTCGCACATTGTTTATTTGTTCAGATGTTCTATTAGTTATATGTCTAAGTGATTTCAAATATGCATTTTTTACGACTATAGTGTATCTAAATTTTGTTTCAGAAAATAAATTGTTTTAGAAGTAAATAGTTTCGTCATGTTTAGATTATAAAGGCATATTTCAGTACAAATCCTGAAGTGGGCCAACTGATGTGGGAAGGGGCTCGTAGATCGAGAGCCCCTCTATAGCATGACGAGAACACGCATCAGGCAGTCAGTGAAAGATTGGACCAGGAAAAGTCTCTAGTATGGTGGAACAGCCAGCTGGGGCAAAGGCAGGTAACAGTATTCTTGAAGGAACCGACGGCTGTATCTACAGAGAACCTGCTCGCATTTCATAAGGAGGCCATAACGAATATATTGGGTCTTTCACCAGGATACTGCCGTTTAATTCGACATGCGCGGCTCTTGCAGATACATCCACGTTATATGTTGTTAGTAACTAAGGCATTGATACAGTGTTATTTCATGCTTATTCAAGCAAAGGTAATAACTTCGTTTTGATCTATTGTCCATTTTATTCCGAAGTATTCTTTGTCGATTGCCACTTTTGCCTAAACCTAGTTGCCTAGTAAGTAAGATCTCGAGTATAAATAGGTCTTACAAATCTATTCTCTTGTTCAATACCCGGTTAGACCATTTTCTAACGGAATGCGAATCTCTTGTCTCACTGCGACAGCTTGGCAATTCCATGGATTCAGATATCAGGTGTCACAAATACAATAGCGGAAAGCTACATGCGAGGCCCTCTGTCAATGCTATGTTTTAGACAGTGAAAGTATATGGGCAAAGATAATAGATCCGTATGAATCGCAGTGTCATTCAGGCTCATAAGCTAACTGCTTTTCTGCAATCTGAAAATTGTGCAGAATTCGTTTAGTAGGCTTGTAAGAACAAAAGGAAAACATCCTGAATCTATATATTCATTCCAGTCTACCAAACTGATAACAGATCTACAATCAGATTTATGTCTTCAGTACACTTTTACTTTTTGTAAACGTACACAGATTATACAAAATGAGCATACAGCTCATGTTCTTCGAATCCACTGACCATTTTGTTGTAAGCAGACTTCATCCGGATTGATTCAAATTCCCTTATTGACTCACATAGACTGTCCGACCAACTAACACATATTAAAGACAGTAATTTAACCAAGTGAACATCACAAGGCAGTCAAGGAGCCATTAATGATAAATTAAACCATAAATTCTTGTGATGAAGTTGGTGAAAGTACTTCCCCAGCTCAAGCGTAGACATAAAGAATTTACAAATTTCCTTAATACCTCCTCCAAATAATACCTCCATAAATTCCCACGTTGAACTGCTACTTAATTTTCTAGACAATTATTGACTGATAAATTGCACCTTGTAAATCCATTTATTTGCTTGTTCAACATTAATTGGATTTTCCGCTCCCTCTTTTTGTTTCTGCTTTCCTTCCTTCCCACCCGGTATCGATTGTCTGATGTTGCAAATATTCTGTGATCGGAATCAAATTTTAATTTGCGCCTCGCGAACCACTCACATTTCCGCTTGGACAAAAAGGAAGAAAGAATATCCGGATCTGTCGGCCGTATTTTCGGAAGGCGATATCTTCCCAATGTACGAACGGCTTATTATTTCTAACGGAGCCAGCGCTGTATTGTAATACCCCTATAAATATATCTGACGGTGTATCTGCATGGAAGTAATATAAAACTGCTGCATGGGGCACGGACTTTGGCTATATCAGATTCGGCAGTATTAAATTCAACACCAGCTGACAGTGGTCATTGGCGTTACGACAGACCGAGCCCACATCATTTCCTGGAAACAAAAAGGGGAATAACCAATTCAAAGGAGCGCGATTCTAGTACTTGTCGAGGAACTACGTTCTTCAAATTTTGCTTGATAGAAAAATTGTTAAACCGGAATCAATATTTCTAAAACAAAAGTAGTAGGTGGGACGACGAATAGGCCAACAAGATAATATTTTTCAAACCCAGGAACATACTGCTTTGCAAACATTTGGTACTGAATACCAAAATAGGTGTTATACAGTGTTACAAGGCAAAAACTATGAACAGGAGCAGCTGCTGGAAACTGTAAAACAAGTTTTCTACTTAGGACATATTAATAGTATCCCGGTACACGATACCCAAGTTAGTGCTACAAGAGAAAATGTCTGTCTTGGCAGAAAACAACAACCATGATAGAAGAATATAAAAAACTGGTGCGGTGTGCCCGATACAGCAACCATCTTCCGACAAACGGCAGAAGGAACCTTGGTCATTTTGTAGCTGTTGAAGAGAAATGGGCGGTCCATCACTCACGTGCAGCATCGTACATGGCACCAGAAGAAGAAGAAGAAAAGTCACTCCCAAGCTTATTCCCCTGAAATAGCAAGAGCTATCCCGCCGTCGTCGATCATCATATTCAAACATCTTGTATTTGTGAGTAATTTGCAACAAAAGACGATAGACACATCTGCTTTGTTCTAAAATGTATATAGTAACGTATGTTTTTCGAATATCATAACACATTTGTTCAATTACTCACAAATACGAAATTTTTGGATTTGTTTAGAGTAAAAAAACGTAACCTTTGTCTTCCGCATAAAAATAACATTTATCTTTCGGAATGGTTTGTGATTCATATCGGCAAGGTAAACACGTGTATTTTGCTATTAAATGTTCTTTAAACGAATCCTGCATATTGCTCAGTAAACTAGTAGTGATGGCCGGAAAACAGGTGTTTTGGGACAAACAATTAGAAATTCTCAAAAACTAGATGACCAATCTGCTCCAATTTTGCTGTAGTTATTGAGAAGTACGAATCCTACGAATTTAGAGAATTTCAAGTATCTGCGAGAAACCACCGTCTCATTACCAAGAAGTGCCAAAACCTGCATTTTGCCTCGTTTTTCGTCCATAACATTTTTGCTATTGGCCGGATCTTTTCATGTGTGGTCTCATTTTGTAGGTCACCTAAAAATAGGTGTAGTATATGGAACTTTTTTTCATTCCTGTCAACACTTTCGATTGAATCCCAAAAACACGGTTTCTCATTCGTTGTTAAATAAAAAGTTTTCCCACAATAATTGGTGTACCCATTTTATTCGTCTAAATTTTAAATACCCCATTGAACAACTTGCACCAATAAAACCAGACGTTACAATTACTTTGGGAAAATTTGCTAATATGATTACACTAAAGATGAAGTTGGTTTTATGACGAAGCATTTGATGATACTAAAAACTCGTAACAATAATAAAAACAGTAACTACCACTACTACTTGGACTGAATCCGCGGATATATTCCCTAATACAGAAAGCAGCTATACTCAGTAGAAGTAAAAAAAACTTACAACAGAATTAGTTATACGAACTTGGTTTAATTAGTTGATGTATCGTGTTTACCAGTCTGTGCAAAACATCTGAAGAAAATAATAATAATAATAATAATAAAAATAATAATAGTAATAATAACAATAATAATAATTTCCAGATGTGTCACACACAAATCATGCATCTTCGGGAGTATTTCTTTAACCAAAATAGCGCTCTTGTACAGCCTTTCAACGAGGCAGATTGCAAAGCAACTCCCCTGTGTATGCCAAAGTTGCAACAAGAGAAGGTTACAATCTTGGAAAAACAAATAATTACATGGCAGGTATCCGACTCAAGTAGAGAATGTTTGTGTTGACAAAAAAAACATCGTTCTCGTTACTGTAGTGTGATTGTTCAAACCCAAAAACTGAAGGAATAATCTGCGGTATACAGGATAAGTTCACCCACACGAGAAATTACGACAAGCACATACTGAAGAACCATATCACTGATAAGTGCCGTCAATGCAATACAGTAGGCGAAACAATAGACCCTGTCACAGGTGCATGCCAGAACCTGGACAAAGTCTCTGCAATAATACATCAGTTATTCGCCCGCAAAGAAAGTCTAATCAAAACAAAGGTGCAATACTGCAAATATCAAACCGCATCCGTTCTAGAAAATCAGAACTTGTTGATGTTTAGGGATTGCCCAATAACTACGATAGGCACATAGAGCATAATCGCCCTGATTTAGTCCTTATAGGCAAACAAAAACAGACACGAATCGTAATCGATATTATGGTTACACTTACGCATAACCTAAAAGTCCGTGGAAACTGAAAAATGTTTCAAATATCAAGACCTCAGAATAGAATTAGCACGGATGTGGAAGTCAAAAGGAATGATTATTCCCATCGTCATATCAGTGGAAGGAGTTGCCACGATCACTTTGTCGGAGAATTTGAAGGTTTTGTACCTTCCAAAGGGTAGATGCATACGAATGCAGGAGGCAGTGATTCTCGACACTTGTCGGATTACAAGAAAGTTATTAACGATATTAGAAATTGATGGCGGGTCATGATGGATTTGATACCCACCCAGAGCCACACTCTATAAGCATCACTCGCGGTGGCCCAGATCTTACCAGCGTAAGCTGTAAAAACCCAAGATAACAATAATTTACTTATTGAGTGTACAATAAAGAGAAAATTAATAACACTACCACAGACCACAGTAAGCTTGTACGTGAGAACTAATAAAAAGGACACACACGGACAACATTTTTATACTACGAACTCATAAGTTGTGGATTTTTGTGGTTAGGTAGATATTGACTCTACGAGTAGTGTTGGGAGTCCAGGTCCAATAGAGGATTTGGTTCTCCAGAATTCGTTCCGGTATCGGTGCCGTTCGAGCGGATCCGCTCATGTCGATCCAATCGATCCACGACGCCATTCGCACTACGTAGAAGAAACAAGTACAAGATTTGCTTGTAACCAAATTTACGTAGTCAATAGTGAGGATGCAAGTTGATCATGCCGCCAGTTTAACATTTGTTGACATTCCGCATTAAATTCATTTCACTGCTTCTTTCATAGAATATTCTGTCCCAAACTTAGGCTTATTAACAGAATTGTATACCTAATAACACCATTGAAAAATTCAAACTATTGGATACAAACCAAATTCTTTCGTTGATACCGTAAGGGCCAGTAATAATTTTAATCTAACAAAAATGACCTAAAATTTAACTTTATCTTTTTTAATTTTGAATCGAGAAGTACTTAGGGAAGGTATTTTCACGTCATAGGTAGTAATTTTATGATATTACTGTAGTGTCACGAGATGCTATGGAGTAAGCTCAGTGCGCCCAAAGAAACTAATTCATTAAAATTTTTCCAAATCTTTTCATTGATTTCCATATGATGTCCATCTAGGTATTTCTTTTTAGCCAACAACTTGCTCGGATCATGGCAACTATTTATGAAAACCAAGTAGAATGCAAGGTTTCCCAATGTTGCTGTTCGAAAGGAAGCATGCTTCGTATTGTTCGCCTTCCACAATCACGAGTTGAGCAGAATTGTTCATATGCTATGTTCACATTTATATATATGTTCCTTCGTTTATTTGTCTGATTTAATCCCCATTTATTAACAATAGCTGAGCGATTCACACCGCAACACAGATAGTATTTCTGCCTGGCTCTACGTAAGTACATCCAGTACCAATACCTACTTGAATTTACTTTCCAGAGAAAGGAATGCAGGCGGGTGTATTTTGTCGCTTTGGTAGGCAACAGTAGGCAAATTAGCCAGAAGTATGAACTAAAACTACACAATTTTGGCGACAAACAAAATGCTCTGTGAACGTAAAGGCATGGCTTCTTCTACTCCATTCGAATTTGTTGGTCTGGACTAATTTAAACCGGTACGTATTGTTGCCAGATATACGGTAGAGTGGTGATTTTAATACCACCATTCTACCTTCTGCAGCTGTTGCCATCTGACAAACACGTTTGTGAATGCGTACATTTCCGACGGAGAAATATGTTCCTAATTCTCCCTATCATCGAATGTTCACAATGCCAACTCTGCCTTTAGAGGTGAGAGTGATGCTCGACGGAGAGACCTCTTTATTTTTTCTCTCAAGAATGACTCAGGAAACGACTCTTCTTTCAGTGTTCAGGAATACAGTTCACCGAAAGTTAAATGAACCATCTCCACTCTCAGTTACTCTACTTCCTCATTTCAAGAATCAACCCCCTGCAGTCAATCCCAAGTCGATATCAGCTCTATTTCAGCTTCTTCAATAATATCGGAAGCAAGTTTTAGAGGAGTCGTCGTGATTGCTTGGCGATCCAAGCACAGAAGCAAGCAGCAATGTTTGGCAGGGTTTCTATCAACTGACCGTGTGACATTGAGGGATATTCAGTTTACTTATTTCTACTGTTGTTGGTGGTTATGTTCAATATAAAAGGCACTGCAAAGATGTGGGATGAATGAAAGGAAACAGCAGTAGCTGACGCGTCTGTATAATCTGTGACCAATCAACAAAATATGTTTATCCAACAAAAAGATTGCTTTTGCAAGATGGATGTTGTGATTATAATTCAAATTTTATACTGTGTGTACAAACGGCTTTCAAAAATATCTAACATGTAGGTAAATGAGGAGTATTCAATCAATGGTTATGGTAGAAAACAAGAAATCTGTTAAATCCAACTTCGGTCAAAGCGGATAGGGCCGAGTGGACTTTTAGTAGTTTAGTTCATCTAGCATATGAATGTGAAAAGAAAATCAGGTCAATGATTCTGGTCGTAAAATCCTAATCAATTTTTGCAAAACTTGAATTGATAAAAATGTCCACCAGATTATGAATTTCGGCTATCGTGGCTCCAGCGACTTATGTGTAATACCTATAGTCAGACTTTGTCAAATGTTTGTATCTTGAGCAAAACGGCTCCACAATTTGGCTCAAGGAATTTTAGCCTAAATCCTGCAATTACTAGTTTCTCAGTAGTAAAAACAGAACAACCAAACTTGATCGGGTTCGATGTCACGGCATGTGGCATCTAAATCAGCTCCAATGGTCGATGAATTAGAGTAGTCTCTACGTATTGGACGAAAATTGATAAAGTACGCCAATGGGTGTAAATGAAAACCCTCGCGCAACGCAACAACAGAACGCGCAGACATAGGGCGCCTATAAATTAATTTAAATAATTACAAGCTACTTGGCGATAACATTGCAACCAACTGTGGTAGCCGTAGTAAATAGACAGGGGACATCTAACAGGGTTAATATCGCACAGTGAATTCTAATACGGGCAGCTGGATGCAAGCCAAGTTCACACTACACGACACATCATCACGATACATAGCTGCCCTAACTGTTACGAGAAAACCAGGAACTCTTAGAGCTGCCTGCTTTTTCATTTTTCTGTTAAAATGAATCGTATAAAAAAAGGCTTGGGATGTACATACGTTATACGTTGTTAGTGGTATTTTAACCAAACCAAACATGTTATATCCTAATAAGAGAGTACGAAGTGCCATCTATGATCAGAATCTACCACTACAAAAGAGAAAACAGCAAGCTAGTGCCGGGTCACCACTGTGACCGCTAGATGCCGCCGATTCCGGCACCCTTGTAGATACGGTCTACTCGCCATTGAACAAACTAGTAATATCGCCTTCGTTCGTTCTACCACAGAGGCCAACCATAGAGAGCTGTTTCGTACTCTTCAGCGTGGCGTAAGCTGGCTATTTTCAGTGATTGACTCTGGTAATAGATGGTACTTTAAGCTGTATTATTCTGATAGGCCTTCTTAGAGTATAGTTGACCAACTTTCGTTCGTTGTTCATCTAGAACAAGCTATACACTACACATTGCAAGGTCTTGAGCATAAGAAATGATATCTACCCTTGTAATATATTCAAGATATATATATATAACTTGAGACGTGGTCATTGTCGTCTAGACCAGTTAGGTGAAAAATTAAAGCTTCTGCCTTTTGTTGGGTACTTCGACAAAATTTAAGCAAAGAGGACTCTTTATACTTTTTTTAATTCTCTCTAGCTTTCAATGGACTTTGCCATCATCATCAGGAACTGCAATTACAATGATAACAGTAGCAACAAAAGTGTAAAATGAATTTAAATTGAATCAACTTACAGTAGTATGTGAGGATGTTGCTAATTGTTGTTTTCGTATAGGATGAGGGAAACGTCCAGTAACATGGTGAGAGCTGGATACATATTTTATATAATTTTAACCATTGTACCATGTATCCAGCTCTCACCATGTTACTGGACGTTTCCCTCATCCTATATATAGGTGAAAAATTAAAGCTTCTGCCTTTTGTTGGGTACTTCGACAAAATTTAAGCAAAGAGGACTCCTCTTTTTTAATTCTCTCTAGCTTTCAATGGACTTTGCCATCATCATCAGGAGCTGCAATTATAATGATAACAGTAGCAACAATAGTGTAAAATGAATTTAAATTGACTTAACTTACAGTAGTATGTGAGGATGTTGCTAATTGTTGTTTACGTATAGGATGAGGGAAACGCCCAGTAACATGGTGAAAGCTGGATAGATGGTACAATGGTCAAAATTATATAAAATATGACAAGAACAAGTTAAAAACAGATTAAAAATTTTTTAAAAAACATGAAAGCATTACATCGTGAAGCCACTTGATGATTGCACAAAATGGTAGTCATGGAATAATGAGTGAGATGAACCCTTTGACAGAAGGCCGAAGGTTGTCAATGTCTGTGTAGAAAGATGGAACGAATTGTGGGCGTCTGCCAACGTTGCCAAATCACTTCAGATGATGTGATTTTCAGAATGTTATGTAAGAAATTGTTGAACCGACCAGAAGCAGTTGAATTAACTATATTTTAATTAATGGGAAATTAAATTAACAATTATTATTAAATCGTGAGAAGAAAATTATTAGACTTTGAGTGGAATGAAGTTTATTGGTGGAATCGACCAAGAAACAGATTCCATTTATGGTTGTGAAGAGTCAAAGTTTGGGGAGATATGTAAGTTCTCCAATTTTTCGCAGTTGAGCAAATATGAGTAAATCACACTCAGTTGCTTAACATCTGTCTTTTTGTTGATACAGTTGTTATTCATGAAAATGTGGGACATTTCCAGGAATAAACGTTTGGAAAGGTGTTTTCTTTATCAAGAACTTTGATACTTGTGTAATTCATAGAATGCCCTCGATCATACTGATAATCTGGATGTGTAATAGGTTTATCGTTGTGAATCATAAGTATGATTCCAGTTATGACAGAACTCTCCACGCCCTTACCCTGTATCTCAACATTTCCGACTCATGCGAGCACTGCCCAGTTTATACCATCCGGTATTCCTGTTCTCTCACTCAACTACGACCTTGATTAGAGCAGGCACCGTTTTATTTGTCTTTATTTGTTCTCTGGACATTTTTATCTGTTCCAGGCCAGCAGTAGTTTAGTAAATAAAGCCGCGTGAGATTGAAGACTTTCTTTGCCGGCCTGGGCACTCCGCCAGCTCGTATTAGCGGTCAATTCCGTTATTCTATATCAGTTTTGTAATTAGATAAGGAGAATGGCCGCTGCCGTTTCCCGGCTCGCTGTGGGAAATATAACCTAAGTGCATCGGGGAAAAATCAACTTGCATAATGGTCTCTATTTGAGAAATTGCTCGGCGTCGCAAGTTAAGTGAATCCAATCATTTTTCTGGGTTGATTTCAGGCGGATCAATTTAATTTAAGCAGAAGTTAGTATTTAATACACTGTTCAAACCATAAACACTCTTGTACGTAGGCAACGAACTGCTGCTGAGTGAAATTAAATTGCATAGATTAGAAAAAGTTAATGTGTTTACGTGCAGTGCTTATAGCTAAAATAACGTAGCTTTAGTGTGTGCTCTTTAGGAGCTCCGAAAATCTTAAATAGAAAGGGGGGTCGAGTGATACCTTATTTTAAAGGTATTTCAATTCCCTTTATAATGATATAAAATTAATGTACTTCAGATCACTAGTTTTGAAGATTTATTGATTTAAAGCTTAAATAAAACTAATACATCATCATTAGTGGAGATCAATACATTTGGCAGCAAAGTAATTTAAAAATGAAGAATGAACTGACCCGTTAGGCCACCATGACTCTCCATGCAATAATAAAGATTTCGGTCAAAACGTTGCCGCACATTTTGCAATATTGGAAGAGTAATTTGAAGGCACTCATTCACAATTCTTTGTCGCAGGTCTTCTAATGAAGAAATCCAAAGGTGATAAATATGGCGATCTTGGAGACCATCCAATGGCACCTCTTCTACCAGTCCATCGATCTGGAAATGTCTGACCTAAAAAAGCGCTCTAATAGCTATTTTCAACAACAAAATGATAAACAAACCATGGCCGTAGTGAAGAATAGCATTAGTTATTAAGTGAATTTCTGCTGAAAGTAGTACAAACTAATCTGACGTACATATTAAAGTCTACTTTAAGCTTTAAGTCAATAAATTTTCAAAACTACTGAACTGAAGCTCATGTATTTTACATCATTATAAATGGAATTGAAAGACCTTTAAAATAAGGTATCACTCGAGCCCCCCTTCCATTTAAGATTTTAGGGTTGGTGTCACCCCCGCCCAGGACGCTGCACGTGTTAATGTGATTTTTTGCCAAACTTGTGTCCCCCTCGAAAACAAAATCGACGGGTATGAGCGTTTCTCAAAAAAAAAACTGAGCTGCCAGTAGATGCGTCGGTTTCGTTTTCGATGCGCCACCCTGTGTATGTTTTGCCTAGGAGTACCTGAAATCCACAACTTCTTTCTTGAACAGAAATTTTCGACTGATCTTCCTAATATGCTGGGGCAAGGCATTAAATGCTTTGGGACATAAGGACCTGTGACTTATTAGGCCAACTGTTTTCCCAGTTTTAATTTACGTCCTGTTGTCTTGTATTATGGCAATGCTTAATGTAATCACTGTTACCTTTATGAAAGTGCTGAAATGTGGCTAGCTGATGGGAAAATAGTTGTCTGATATCAAACACTCCCACTTCTTTGTAAAGCTCATCAGATGGATACCTACGTGGTTTGCCAAACATTATTTTAATTATCAACTTCTGCATTATTTCCAATTTATTGAGGTTTATACTTGATATGCCACCTCTAGAATACCATAAGTGAGATGAGATTGAACCAAAGCAAAATACAAAGATTTTAGAATGTCTGGGTTGAATATAGAGAAGTACAATTTGAATTTTGGGACTAAGCTCTGCATTCTTTTATCCACCTGGCTGACATGTTCTGACCATCTCAGATGGCTGTCTAGTACAACACCTAGGTACTTCACGCAGTAGGCAATCATATTTTCTACACTCACATACAGCAGGGCAGGAAAACTACCTGTTGCGATGTGAATCGCCCAGTTATTGTTAATAACATATACTGCGTATCGTGAAAAGCGACATTAGGTCGTTTTTTGGCATAATGTAGGTTTTTTGAAATAACGTGGGTTTTTGTACAAGATGTTAACTTAATACTAGCTGATGGATACTGGTTATGAACTCGTTTTGTAGTTGTACGTATTGCCTAAACGTCATAATGCTTCAGTTATCAATGCTTGGCTCTGATGCGATGTAACATCTGCATTATTGGAGGTCTGAGCTGTAAGTTGCGTGCATAAGTGCATAGTGAGGATTTGTGTGCCAATAATATGTCTTGATGATAATTCAATTGGTTCCTTGACTCAAATACAATTACTTGAGATTCAAAGTTAGAAATTAGTTGCGTATCCACTTTTTCTTATTCAATGAGATAAGAAAAGAAAATACCTGATTGGTGAAGAACAGGTGAGAAAGTATGCTACAGACAGGAGTATTTATGAAAGTGAAAGGATATTATGTTATTTCCAGTCATTTAAATTTTATAGAAACTTATTTTGCGATGTCAATAGAAAATACAAATCAGCGGCCAGATGTGAGGCGCTGTGAAAATGTTTGAGGTGTGATGCGTCACTCCTAATATTTCTGCACACAACGCGGGCGCGGTGGCGATTTTCCGTAATGCTCCTCAAAGCTCTTGAAAACAAAAGAACGGAAATAATCGTAATTTATAACTTCGAACATAACCTGTCTTCAGAAAAGACAAAATATAAATAACCCGTCAGGCACAGCTAATAGATATACTTGATTGGCAGCACATTCAGCAATAATTTTTTCACATAGCTAATATTACTGATTTTACACACATGCAGACCAATACACGTAATGATCCAGATGCGATTTTGATACTCAAGCAACCTTCTGTCTCTCACATCTTGTCAGAGATAAAGTACACGGCTTCACAAAACATATACATGCTTCCTGCGCCCAACAATACGTGTAGTTGAGTCATTCCTCCATAGATGGACGCTCACAGCAATCATAGCGAGCATACGTAAAATGAACTATTTACACCATAGAAACTACCTACTCGTAGCCTGCAAGATGACATTCCGTTGTTTTTTTTTGACGTTTTAGAGGTTTTTTACACAATAGCCGTACCGCAAACCGGCTGGATTTTTAAGGAATTTGTATTACCTGTTTGAACAAGTCGTTACTGTCCTCAAAGGACTCGCTTGCCATGATTGTTTATGGCATCGGCTAGACGAGGAAGCAAGAAAGAAGAGCTGACTTAGTGGAGGAGTGAGAGAGAGAGAGAGAGCTGTTATTATTCATCATTGTAGTTACGCCATCGCCGCACGCCGAGTGAGAATTAGGTTTATCCTCCTGAAGATGAAGAGGAAATCCTTCGTGTGTTTCAGGGAGACCCTAATACGTCTACGCGCATTGTGGCTACTCAGTAGGCTATATCACAATACAAAGTATGGTTTACTGTGCATACTGCAAGATTATACCCTTATCACTACACGCCTGTACATGTGATTGAAGAGGGCGATCCTGCAAAACGTTTAGATTTCTGCAGGTACATGTTACATGCAGATACAGAAGATCCAGACTATTTTAAGAAAATTCTGTGGACCGATGAATCGAAGTTTGATAAGAACGGGATCACTATCTACCATAATGCTCATTACTGGGCTGATAAAGAAGCTTTAAACCCCCGCAAAAAAAGACCGACGGGGTTTCAGAGCCGGTTTTCAGGCAATGTGTGGATGGGCATCATTGATGGATATTTAATTGGACCTCATTTTCTGCCCGCCAATTTAAATGGAGGAGTGTATGAAGAGTTCTTGAAAAATCACTTGTTTCCATTAATGGAAGACGTCCCATTGGCGACGAGACAAAATATGCGGTTCCAGCACGACGGCTGTCCCGCACACTACAGTAGATTGGTACGGGCGTATTTAGACTCTAAATTTCCAAATCAATGGATTGGCAGAGGCAAGCCCATTGCCTGGCCAGCAAGAAGCCCAGATCTCACACCGATGGATTACTATGTGTGGGGACATATAAAACGCCTGATGTACGATGTTTCGCCCGTAACAATGCGCGATGAATTAATTACAAGGATAATCAGTGCAGCTGACCAAATAAAAAGCCGCTTAACAACTAGAGTTACCAAAAGTTAATTACGTAAGGGAATGCGGGCGTGTATTCGTAACAGGGATTACAATTTGAGCAGAATCTGTAAAATACTAAAGGAAATGTAATTAATTAAAGCCGTAATCAAAATAAAAGCCTTTTATTTATCCTACGTAATTATCGTTCGTACAACTTTACTCATCTTTTTTTAATTTTATGTCTTTGTACTTGAGTTAGTTGTATCTTTTATATCTCAAATGAAATCTTGTTAGATAGAGATATTATTTACATAATTTGCCCATTTCACTACTTTTTTTTTTTTTTTTATATATCGAAACAGCCGCGCAGGCAGAAGCCTAAATGCCGGAACACCGCGGCTACTATGATGATCCCAAAGAAATTTTGTTAATACGATTTTTGAACTGCCTAAGATTAGTAGAACTGGGAAAAGCTTCCTTCCGTAGGTTGTTCCACAATCTAGACACCCTCGGGACAAAGGAGCGGTCGTATCGGCCAGTTCTGGATGTACGAAGTTTGACACGGTTAGGATGGGACGCCGAAGTCAGGCGGGTCTGTCTGGCAGGCACATCGCGCGGCGGCATCATGGAAGAGAGCTCTGAGGAGCAAAGCCCGTTGGTGTAGCGATAGAAAAGAGCTAGATTGCCGACGGCCCGCCGGTGCGAAAGAGTCCCGAGACTGTCTGTTAGAGAAGAGTCCTCGATCAGTCGGACCGCCCTCCTCTGGACAGCATCGAGCATGGACAATGTAGTCGGGGCGGCAGCACCCCAAATGTGTGAGCAATACTCGAGGCTAGGCCTTATCTGGGCCTTGTATAGAGTGAGAAGGTCATGCGGAGAAAAGTACTTCTTAGCCCTAAACAAATAGCCTAGCTTTTTCCCAGCAGCTGCAGCTATTGAAGAGATGTGTTCGTGCCAGATCAGGTCCTCGGTGATCTGGACTCCAACCAGCCGAAATGAATGGCTCTTTGGTAGAACTCGACCGTCCATCGAAACTGTATGAGCGCTAGGACGCTTTTTGTTCGTCAAAGTACAGTACTGTGTTTTGGAAGCATTGAACTGTACAAGATTGTTGCGTTCCCAAGCAGTGATAGCCTCAAGGTCTCTTGTCAGAGAAGATGTCGTCGCTAGTCTTCTTTTTTCCAGCTCAGCGGCAGAGATCGGCTTGTCACTCTGAATTCCTGCATGTAGAGTGCTGTCATCAGCGAAGCTGTGGATTGGGTTGACCGTGCAGGAAAGGAGGTCGTTGATATGTAAGAGAAACAGTGCTGGAGCCAAGACCGATCCCTGGGGAACACCCGCGTTGACGTTGTGGGATGAAGAGGAGAATCCGTCAATTAATAATTAAAAAAAAAAAAAAAAAAAAAAAAAAAAACTAGGAGATTTTTTACAGAAAATTTCATTTTTTATCGAATAAGTTAGTAACAAAATAAGAAAATCATACATTTCAAAAGCGTAATTTTAAAACTTTTGCTTTCAACATTTTATTACTTATTATGAACAAGGGAATTTCCGCTATGCGACGATAACAAAAAACTCAAAATCAGATATGTTGTTTTTTGTATTTCAAATTTAACCGTCTGAAATCGGAATAAAAAATAAAAAAAGAATTCAAATAACTCAAAAACGGTTAACTTCTGGATAGGACATTATAGGACAAAATCGGTTGCTTTTGACCTAGTCTACCACCCTTTATTTGCGGTATTTGTTTGTTCATCAAAAACTCTCAACACAAAGCAAACAATAAATTAACCATTTACTGATAGTAATACCTTGGATGCAAAAATGCTTTACACCGAAGCAGTCGCGCAGGCAAAGCCTAAGTGCCAGGGCACCGCGGCTGCTATGAGCATTTTGAAGAAACTTTGTTAATCCGATTTTTGAACTGCCTAGTGCTAGTTGAACTGGGAAAAGCCTCCTCATGTAGAATTGTTGCGCAATCTCAATACCTTAGGGACTAGCGGTCGTATCGGCTGGGTTTCGATGTACGAAGTTCGGTTAGGCGTTGCCAGTTCGCCCATAGGGGGGTTTGGCCCCCGTGGCTGCAGATCGCACGGAAGAGAATCACCACTGCTCTTCAACCTGAATCAATCCAAAAAACACACAAACGCAACGGCAGTCCAATGACTATAAGTGATGTTTCGGTGCAAGTTAGTTGAATGGTATCGATAAGCCGTGGTTGAGTTAAAGGCAAGTAGTATTTGGTGAGAACAGTGCCAATACTTGAGTATTTGATCCCACTCTGAACATATCGTCGCCTTTCTCACGAAGTGTCCTAACTGACAAAATACAAAAAATTGAGATAACCCGCATGTACGTGTATTATTCCATGCCGGTTAATCTGACGAAGAGGCATAACTATATATCTTTTAGTGTTGGCAACATATCATTAACCCCTGGGTGTCTTATCTACAAAGGTAAATATATAATTCCCACGAAGAGAACTAAATGACCACCTCGGTGGTCGAATCATGGCCAAAGTGCAATTCATACTGCAATTAAGGGAGCTGGAGATCTCTTTGAACCCTCACAACTCTATCCGATTTTTCGATTTAGCAATCCCAATGAATTTTTTTGACTTCAAGAAACTTTCAAAATATGTAAGAGTGTTGTCCACACGGCAAACTGAGAAAGGGCATAATATTAAATGAACGGGTATTATGGAGTTTATGGTAAGAAAGGGCATGCCCACCAAAATATTTTTCAAATCTAGCTACTACGATACTAGTTGACTGTATTGAGTTAAAAAGACTGATGACAAAAAGTATTAATATAAATGATATTAAACTAGAACAACTTAATAAGGAACCAGTAAAGATAACAAAAAAGAAGTACTCCGACTTAATTTCGTTATGTGAAAATCCAACACCCGTTGTACGCTCATCAGAATTCCAAAACTTCTTTAGAAAATTGCCCCATGAAACGGAATGGATTATTAACAATTCTGCCTTTGTTTTTTTGTGTATGATAATACATCAACAGTAGCTACTAATATGTCAAAAAGATAATGTTGAAATTAGTTGGTTTTCTTTTAATAAAAATTACGTTGGGGTTCGAGATGTGGTCTTCATCTCATCGCCTAATATTTGTGTCATAATCTACATCAGTTTTAGGCATGGAAATTCAGGGAAATTTTGTACGGGGGAATCCAAAATTCAAAAGTCGATCTGAACTTTTTCACGTAAACTCTGCTGTTAGCAGACCAACGATTACTTAAAGAATTAAACAATGAAGACATTTTTTGAGATAATCGCCCCCTAAATCCTGTATATCTTAAAAAAGTATAATAAGAACTTTAATAAAAATATATTTTAGCTCTATCTGACAGGGAGCTTCTGAAAATTCTCACGAAGTGACCTACGTGCGTTTTCCAATTTCTTCCAAATTAACTTGATAAGCTACCGCAAATATTGAAACAGAATATGATCGACAGTTAATATGGGCTGATACAGTGAAATTTTCAATACGGAAATATCTAAACTTTTCATACAACGCTCAATTAACCGCACGCTGATTTCGTTTTATTGCCTTCCTGTAAAATTAACTAAACGTTAGGACTCTCTGTGAGAAAGCCGACGATATATTCACCTTTGTCCTTGGTACAAAATTTTGAGTAACTGAGGCTGACAATGCGTGCCATTTTGATAAAACAATCTAGGTTCGATATATGGTGGTCTAGTTGTTATATCATTGATTTATTAGATTCTGGAATGACAGCTGAACAATGTTTTTCATTTTAACCTACTACGTCGACGAACATGAGATATGCTTTATAACTATGGAATATACAGTTGCCTGTTGTTTAAATGACAACTGAAATTAATGGATGCAGCTGGACGCTGCAGACAGGAATCTGCAGGGAAGTTCTATAAATATTATATTCTGACAAAACTAATACTTAAAGTTTTGTTTTCACATGTTATGTCAGATCCAGGTTAGATCTGGACCTAGGGATGCATCAAGTCAATCAGCTTGATATTTCTAAAAACTACTAATTCACTTGAAAATGAAATTACTTGAAACGTTAATGCTTCACTCGACTTGATCTTTTTATTGTCGTAATTGACTTGAGGGCAAGCACTTAAAACTACTTGATGCTTGATGGTAAATTATAGTATATATAGTATTTTTGTTCTACTAAAGGCCATCAGTAATATTGATTTGTACAACCGATGAGCATTATTTTGTATTTCAATGCAAATAATCACACAGATTAATAGAAAATTTCCCCACTGCCACCTCAAACTAAAAAAACACAAAATCGGTAGATATTGTATCAGCGCACAACTCAGATACACAGATTTTCTATCAATATGAAAACAAATTAAGCTTCACTTGATTTCAAGTCAAGCCAAGTCAGGCAGCTTGAAAATAAAGTCAAGCCGTGAGTCCCTGTATGTACCTATGCCAGCGATGTCACTGTACATAATCGATAATGTGATTAAACAGATGAAATGTCCTTCAGTCATTATTCATTACACACGTCCCATTAAATGGCAAATCTGATTTAATCATGCGTTGTCATCTTTGCAAAATTCAATTATGTTTTATACACACACACACACGTTACCCACGCCAAAACTACAATGGTATCAGAAACTAATCACTGGACAAGTACAGGATGAACGATCACAACCTATGCGGAGGATTATGGTTTAATCATTTGAGTGAAGAAGAACGGTTCTGGAACTGATTTATTCTTATTTATTTATTTGAGTTCGTGAGTCTTACATGTAATGTAAAATGTCAATATTTTTACTGGAAAACTGTTGATAATATAATCACATATCGTTACCTAAAATACATACATCTACAAATATACACTATATATATATATATATATATACAACTAGTCCTTAGACATTATCTCTCTGTCCTATCCATAGTACCGACCATCTGGCACTGTCGCTCCTGGTCGGGATTGGAATCGTATAAAAATACTAAAATCAAAGTCTTGTGTTAAACCGTCCCCTACCAACTACAGCTCTCACCCCAATATTCAACCTCCACAAACGTTTTTCTGGAAATGACCTCTCTTAAAAAGCAGTGTGGCGTCATTCGGCCTCACATGGCGTCTGATAAAACACCAGATTTTTGTGTGGTTACGTTTTCTGCTATCAAGTTCACTGGCTGTTAAAAAGCGCAAGCAACACGTCCCATTGCGGTATGCGATGAAGGTCCTTGAAACTAGCAAGTCTGCACTTTTTTGGTCATATCACCTCAATACGTGACGTAAGCATAAAACGATGGGCTCTTGGACTATATATACAGGGTGGCCCATCCATGTGTACACGGAATATTACTCATAAACAAATACATTTTGGAAAAACTATTCATGGCATGTTATACATGACATTTGAGGGCACATTTCTAAAATATTGGCAATTATACAGGGTGTCCCAATTTTGACCTACATATAAAAGTTGTGATTTTTCAAATGGAATGCCTCAAATTTTATTGCATATTTGGATAACCCAATTCAAAAGAAGAAGATTGTTATAACATTGGCGGTTTGGTATTTAGCTACTGAGATGTAGGGTGTTTTGTCCAGAAAAACCGTCCACTTCGGCAACCCCTCAATCCGCCATTTTGAAATTTGGTGTGCTGAATTTTGTATCAAAAACAACTTACACACCTCAGCTTTCATCTTGTTTGTTACTTTTTGGTATTTTAATTTTTGCTCATACAGCGTGGTCAAAAACGCGAATTGTATTTTTTCTCAAAAATGTCAAATGCATCACCCTGTATATTTGTACAAGTTTGGATTAAATCTTTTATAAGCTTATTTGGTATAAGGTTTGATTCAGATAAAATCACTAGATTTTGAGTTATTAAGCTTTTAATAGAACAAGACAACAAAATTAAGGAAAAAAATCATCACCCATGGAAACAAAAGACAAACCGTGGGTTAGTTCTATATTGCCACTAAGAGTACAGATTTGATGCAACAACTAATAACAATCAGAACAGTATTCAGCTTTAAGCGTAATAGAGAAAAACAACTATAACAACAACATAAACAAACAACTCTCACTACTAAAGATCTAATCCACAAAAACTGCTCGAAAATATCTCCACGATGTTGAATACACAGCCGTAGTCTTTGGATAAATGACCGTTGCACATCCCTCAGCATGTGTTCCCTTATGTTCAGAAAAGCATCCTAAATCCTTCATATTTTCCGGGGTAGATGATGGATATCTATAAACCTCTTTCTTAACGTAGCCCCATAGCAATAAGTGACCTAGGAGGCCAAGATATAGGCCAAGATATAATGCGAGATGCTAGGAAACTGTTTCACTGGGCTTCCCCAAAACGAACACCATATTAACCATTTCTTCTTTAGAAAAATTCATTTTCAAACACGTTTTTAATAATAATGCTCACAAAGCTAATTTTGACAGTTTGCCGTTC
This sequence comes from Acanthoscelides obtectus, assembly GCA_963669975.1. NCBI lineage: Eukaryota > Metazoa > Arthropoda > Insecta > Coleoptera > Chrysomelidae > Acanthoscelides > Acanthoscelides obtectus. The sequence goes on from CAVLJG010000005.1 coordinate 30,499,161, forward strand.
CATAAAAGACGTGCTAATAACCGAAAAACTAGCCGTAAAAACCCTAACGCAGTAATGGCCAGAATTATTTTGTAATGTCTTTTCACTGAATATTTTAATTTGCTATCATTTATTGGTTGTTTTTCAATCCTAAGTTATAATTTAGTGAAAACTATAATTCTAAAGTAATTTTTTTTAATGTATAATAAGTCATACTTTGGGCTAAAGTAGTATAACGAAAAGTCAAAACTGGTATATCAAATATATATATATATATATAAAGGAACGATTATACGATAATAATTAAATCCTACACATTACTTCAGGTGATACTGTCGGAAACATTTATCTGGATGTAAACCTACATTGCATTTTATGCAGGAAAATTTTGTACATTTTCCACATTTTCCACAACGACGCTGCGTCTCCTGTCGGTCAATCCAGTGCTCTTTTCTATCGAATCTGACTTCTGATAGAACCTTACATGATAGTTTTGGTTTTGGACCAGTATTTGGGACTGAAGGTGGTGCAGCTAGAAGAGCTAGGACAACTCTTCTACGAAATTCGAGGAGTGAAATAGATTCTTTCCTTGTTAGAAGTGCCTGACAATATAAATACCACATATTGACAATAGATCCGTCTATGCAAAAGCGAATCAGCGGCCAGTACCATTTTTTCGACCTAATCCTAGATCTATGCAAGCCTCTCATTTAATCAAACCGATCCACACCTCCCATTCCTTTATTATATAAATGTTTTAGGGACGGTTGATCAACCTGTATAACAGATTTGTCCCTTTTAGACCATCGTTTGCATGAGCGTTTCGTCTGGTAAAAGGTTTGGTCTTGTTCATTTGATATAACAGTGACTTGGCTATTGTCATGCCAACGTGTCAATGTTATGTTTGATACTATTCGTCATTTATTTGTCTGGGCGGTCCGTAGGACCTTTGCCCATTAGTCACTATCTAATGTACGTTAGTCGAATCTGTCAGTGCTGGTTGCCCAGAAACCAGACAAAGCCAATGTTATGTTTGATGTTGAGTCATGAGTTGTGTAATGACAACCTCTATTCTGTTTTTTTAGATCTTGGAGAGGAACTTTCTCTACTAAATCTGATCTTACCGTACCCACGCAAAACAGCTTATTAGATGTTAGGGTTTCTAGTAGAGGAATAGAAGTGAAGTAATTGTCTAGGAAAATGGTGGTATTTTGTTCTAAAAAATTTAAGCACAATTTCTCAGTTACACTTGATCCAAGTGATGTTCCTACTATTTTGTCTGCAGCACCTGTATAAAGATCAAATTTATTAAGAAATTATCTCAAAGATCGGGGACAAGTTGTCAAATGCTTTGGTGAAACATCCGAATTGTCTAAAGTTTGTCGAGGTGTACCTCAAGGATCTGTTGTAGGTCCACCCTTGTACACTCTGTATACCTCTCAGCTGCACAAAAGTTTTAAACACGTCTCATATCACTATTACGCCGATGACACTCAATTATATATTGCTTTTAATGAATCAGATATAAATCGAACTTTAAGTAACATCAATGAGGACCTTCAGGTTCTTTATCAGCTAACAAAAAAATATTGTCTCTCCGTCAACGCCACTAAATCTAAGGCTCTACTATTTGGTAAAAACAAGAATCGTGAACTATACTCCAATAATTTAGACATTTATTTCGGACAAGACAAAATAACTTTTACAAACTCCGCTAAAAATTTAGGGGTTATTATGGATACAGATCTACGCTTTTCCCAGCATGTCTCTCTTATAACCAAAAGGGAATTTTCATCATTGAAACTGCTATACAATAGCAGAAGCATAATAACCCAGACAACAAAAATAATATTGTGCGAGTCTTTAGTTCTTTCTCACCTCAGCTATGCAGACTGCGCGTACGGCCCGTCATTGCTACATCGAGATAAGGCGCGCCTTCAGCGTATTCAAAATTCTTGTGTCAGGTTTGTTAGTGGTATTAGAAGACGGCAGCCGATATCTCTTCACTTAAAGAACTTAGGTTGACTCAATATAGAGAAAAGAAGGTTCCTTCATCGATCCGTACTATACCACAAGATACTCAATACTGAATCACCATCCTATCTTTACAAGAAGATCAAGACCCGTACAGAAGTGCATAGTCGTAACACGAGGTTTAAACATCATCTCTCACTACCTAAATTTAAAACTTCAAATTATAAGTGCTCTTTTTCATATGATATTGTTAAGGTTTACAACTCGCTGCCTGATAGAATTAAAGCCCTATCAATTTTGAGATTTAAGCGAGAAGTGAAGACTATGTTGAGACTTGAGATGACTTAAATTTAACACTGCACGCTGATTTGCCAATTATTCTTCTGTATGTCTTTTTCGTACTATTCGTCATTTATTTGTCTGTGCGGTCCGTAGGACCTTTGGCCATTACTCACTGTCTGATGTACGTTATTCGAATCTGTCAGTCCTGGTTGCCCAGAAACCAGACAAAGTCAAGGAGTCTTTTTCGTTTGATCTTTGACATTTTCCCTTCATAAGATATTAGCTACAACTTCTAGCAATCTCATTCAAGCATCAACTCGTTTTATATTATAGGTTTTACCAAGGTGCCTGCAACAGTTTTATGTCATCTATAGATGTATAATATAATATATAGTTTTAAAACATAATATGTCTATATGTATCTGTGTTAACGTTTAAATTTTCTCTTGCTGTTATTATTATTACTGATATACTACTTTATTTATTTTTTTTTTGTTAGGTGGACGAGCGCGGATTGACAACTAATGGTTGTCAATCAAGCGAACCTTGCCGTTTGCTCACTGCATTAGATTTATGTACCTTTTCTTTTTCTGTACTTACATGAGCAATAAAAGCAATTTATTATTATTATTATTAATTTAAATCCAAAGCGTATCGGCTTGCCTGTAATGAATTGCTTCATACGATGCCTCCCATAATAAGATTCCATTGCCTCATCTACAGATACGAATTTCCCTAATGGAGAAATACATTTCTGTGAAATTTTGCTCAGGTGGGGGATCAAAGGTCTAACCTTATAAATTTTATCACTCTTCTCAATCTTACTGTTATCATTTAAGTGAAAAAATCTGTGAATACTTTCAAACTTGTTTCTTGGCAAAGCATTTGTAACTAAAGGATTGTTGGTGTCCATTCGGGTTTTCCAATGGCAGCGTTTAGAAGGTACCGTTGTATAGCCAGACAAAAGAATAATACCCAGATACTTATAGATATCTTCAGCTGTGAATGAGAAACCATGGAATCCCTTCTGGTCCGCGTATCTTTTTGTTCCGTTACACATTGTGGTAATTATGTCTTAACTAAAAAATTTTTTAAATAAATCCACCGGCGCCATATTTCTTTCTAATATATCGGCAAGTATGCAGTGTTTTCGTTTAGTAACTCAATTCTCTGGTCTCGTAGTCTAAGAGTTATTTCTTGACATGCTCTACTGATCTTTGTGGTACTCTTTCGGACATTAGGAATTTGCATTTTCAATCTTTTCTGCTTATCGGCCCGGATTTCATCATCACTCTCTTCCCAGCTTTGTAGAGGAGACTGAATCGCAGTTTTTATTGGAGATTTTTCTTTATTCTTGTTAACAACAAAAACATCTACTTTCTGAAAAAGAATACCTTTTCCCAGATCTGCAATATTAGGGAGCATCATCTTGGTTGCTGTCCATGACATCGTCGGGGGGAACTAACGCAACTTCTAAACTCTCTGCACCTTCGAACTGATCAGGAGCTTCATCGTCCGAGTCCAGGCTGTGGAAGTAGTTCATAAGCTCCTCTAAGTCATTAAGATCTTCTGGATTCTATAACGTCTTCCTGAAATATATATTTGAATAGTACCCACTGTAGCCCAGCGTATGATATATCATACGTAACAGAGAAACTCTAAAAACGAATCGAACATTTGTTAAAATATACATATTTAAAGAAGCCCGTAAGGCAGACGAATGACCAGAATTAATGTCATATTCAATCATTATTTTTATGAAAATATAGAATAACTTACCTGGTACTCATTCCGATGGTGAATGTGACCCTAACGTTTCTATAACAGCTCACTAAGTATCTTAAATCAAAATATAACTGAATTGATAAGTTGTACCGTCAAAATTGAACCCATCTACACTTAAATATCTGAACAACTGCTGGATATGTCACTAGTGCAGGTAATAGCATAACCTCAAACGACCACGTGTTTAACTTATGGTAAATCATACGCTGGGAACTAATGGGCTAATATGTCTGGTATCAAAATAAGCTTATAAAAAATTGAATCCAAACTTGCACAAATATACAGGGTGATGCATATGAAATTTTTGAGAAAAACTACAATTTGCGTTTTGGACCACCCTGATGTGTGTAATTTTGTTTTGATACAAAATTCAGCACTCCAAATTTCAAAATGGCGGACGGAGGGGTTGCCGAAGTGGGAGGTTTCTCTGGACAAAACACCGTATATCTCAGTAGCTAATTACCAAAACCCCATAGTATGTTATATCAGTTTTGTGCAATAAAATTTGAGGCATTCTATATGAAAAATCAAAACTTTGATATGTAGGTCGAAATTGGGATGGCCAATATTTTAGAAATGTGCCCTCAAATGTCATGTATAAGATTCCATAAATAGATTTTCCCAAATATATCTGTTTATGAGTAATATTCCGCCCACACATGGATAGTTCCAAATTTTTGCGACATATGCAGATAAATGTGTAGAGGTGGCAGGGTAATGATTTTTAGGTTAACAAACTCCTCCCTGCATGGCTGCACAGCAATCAATCCTGCCATGACTGTTACGTACCTTTATAGTGCACAGGCTGACTCCAGTGCGTATGACATTCCTGAGAAGAAGTATCCATTATATGTGGCTAACAACGTATAGCTAGAAACAGAGCTTTTCAGATTCATATTTCAAAGATTATCCTTGATGATTCCTTGAGAATGTCGTTAACATGTTTCTCACAGGTCACATGTGTATCGATAATAACACCCAAGAATAGAGACTATTGTATCGACGCTAACTCATCACTATAGTGTATGCTTTTGAAATGTTGAGTGTTAATTTATTCGCTAGAAGCCATTTTTCTGTTTTTCATATATTTGAGGTTCTTAAAAAAATCTGCTGTTGCAATAACTGTAGGAAAATATATCTTTTTATATATGTATTATAACATATATATATATATATATATATATATATATATCTTTATTTATATATTAGCTGCAACCTCACTGACGAGTAAGTGATTTGAAATTTTAAATCTGTCCTAAATTGTGGCTACTTTCATATTAATCTGTCCTTTAGCTCCTGAAGATGGCAACATAGTTTGTCGAAAGCTCGAGATTACCGTCAAAAGAATTCACTATGATTTAAGATTTGCCAATTCCCAATAAACAATTAGTTGTATGTTTTACACAACTGGTCGTTGGCCATGGCAATGGCTACTGCTCGAATCATATTCATTCATATATTTATAGAAAGATGTCTATAAAAAACGCTGCATTGGCCGGCGGAACAACTACCAGTCAATTGTTTGCATCACAAAACATTCTGGGAACGTTGCGCTACAACACCATGATGAATAGGCGTCTTCAGAGAACAGGGAGTAAGGCGTTTGATTTAATAATGTATTCGCTCCTTGTGCTGCCACCTTGCGCTTATACTTTTTCTAGAAGCAGGGATTTTGGCCATTAAGTCTATGCGAAAGGTAGGGGCTAAAGCGTTGGAGCAAGGACATTTGTTCATGAAGCTCACCATTTACGATCGCACTGTCATGTCTTTACCGTAACGAAGGGGTATTTGACAAAATATTTAGACAGTCTAGAATAAAACTGATCTGCGTGGAGCGGTTGCGTATGGTTCTAAGGAAATGGAGAGGCTTAAAAATAGTCGCGATGATAAGTAATTAACAGTTATCACGATTATCAGCTTTTGGAGTTATATCGAAGATATTGGAATCTTAAGGCTCTCATGCTAGGCACAACGTCATCATCGGTTACTTTTTGATCATATCATAAAGGCAAATTAGAGGTTAGAAAATACGTCTATATATCTGTTGTGCATTTTTGAAAACTCGAATTTCTAGGTACCTAACTATTAGCGTGTAATTTCAGCAATACCTGGAACAAACAAAGGGGAAGCGGAACATAGCAAAAACTAAACGCTAAACGCATCAGAGCATGTCGTCACATCTCGTGGAATTCAATTAATTTATGTACTTCCGCTGTATTTCTTGTTACTGTATCCTGAATGTAGTTACCGTGTCATATTTTTTTTGTTCCGGCAAAATGTCAGCTGTATCTTAATTAAACAGTGAGCGCCATAGTTGTAATCTTTGATCGCTCCCTTTCAAATATATTTCATAGTTAATTACGCTTCGAAGCACAACTAGGAATTACCTGCACGCTAAAAAAGTATAGTCACGACAACATGTGCTTGTGAAAGAGGAATTCCTGCGTTATCGCCAATCAGAATGCCGCATGGTCTTTTTCATATGCTCGTGACAGTTTTACCTGTACCTATATTATATATTTTTTTCATATCATACAATGTTGCAGAGGACATTCAGTCTGAAAATACATAGGGTTGCTATAAGTGTTGTCGTATAAAAAAACTACTTATTGTTTTTTGCAATAATTTACATTATATGCGTATGTATTCCATACGCAAGAATCAATAACTAAGCCAGCAGCGCCCCGTTGCGTACACGGAAAGAATAATTAAACAACTTAACTCTAATTTTGTAACCACCTTTAAGTTATGTAAAACATATCTTACTCAACATAAACTATGTTTTTTACATAATTCGTTCTTATGTTCCCAGGGCGAGTTGAAGGCTTTATTAAAAAGGTACGGGGTGTAGAAGTTTAAAAATAAAAAACATTTTTTTTAATATCTTCATAAGCGTCTCCTGGAATGAACTGAAGTTTGGATTTACATAAGTATTGTCCACATTCAAACGTCTTTACTTAAAATAAAAGTACACCAGTGGCGGAGATGCAGGGTATTAGTGGCATTACTTTTCCAAATAAAAATAGTAAGCTACTGTTTTTTAAGAAACGTACAATTTTTTGAATTCTACCTTCAACTTGCTAAAAATAATTACTCTTGTGTTTTTTCTAGAGGGCACAGTTTTCGGAAAAATAAAAAGCAAATTAGATAATCAAAGCTTTATTTCAATAAGTGATCAAAAAACCACTATACTGACGAATACAAGTGCGGCATCTTTTTAATAAAGAAAAACGCATTTCCGCAAAATTTGTTGTTGCTTGAATTTGTAGTTATTTAAGAGCGCTCCACAAAAAGCAATCGAAGGGGTTCAAAACAGGAGATCTCGCAGACCAATGTACGGGTCTGCTTCTGCCAATCCATCCTTGTCTAAAATGATTATTTAACCATGCGGTTATGTCACGACGAACATGCGGGGGTACCGTCGAGCTGATACCACATTCGTACTCTCGTTGCTAACGGAACATCATCTAACACATTTTCTATGTAATTCTCTAAAAAAGCTAAGTATGAGTTTGTATTTAGACGTTGTGGCTATAAGTGCATAAACAGTTGACGTTTGAAAATGCCGCATCAGACATTTCTAGAAAATTGGATTCTTACAAAATGGGGATTTCCTAACGACTAGATATGCTCGTTATGAGAACTAAGGGTTCTACTCCTCGTAAAAAGCGATTTATCTGACCACAAATCCAAATCAAAATCTGCATTTTGATTATGCATTTGCAGTAACTACTCACAAAAACTTCGCCGTTGCACGTCGTCGCCGGGTTGTAGACATTGCACAATTTGCCGATGGTGAGGATGTAAAACTTCTCGCTTTAAAATTCACCACGCAAGACTTTGGGTACATGGTTACGGCTGCCATCCGTCTAGTACTTCTACGAGGATTATCCAACGCCAAATTAATCACTTCCAGTTCCTCTTGAACAGTATGCCGGACACCATGGCCTCTAACTCCGGGAAGTTTGGCATTTCCACGTTGCCGAAGTCTTAGGGATGAACGCGTAAAATCGTTTGGGGTGGGTTGACGTCTGTTAGAAAATTACGGTGATATTCTCTAGAAGCCACTAAAGCATTTCCATTACAGGATCCGTACACAAAAATAATATCGGCGTACCCATCATTGCTAAATTCCATTTCACCACACTCAAAAAGAAAAGAAACTTTTGAGTTGTGAATAGTGCCACTAATCCCCTATATCTCCGCCACTGGTGGACGTTAATTTTGATTGAAGACTTTTGAATGTCGACAATACTTAGATGAATCCACATATCAAATTTTAGTTCATTCCAGTTGACGGTTTTGAAGATATTAGAAAAATGGTTTTTCATTTTAAACTTCAATACCCCTTATCTCTTTAATAAAGCCCTCGACTAAAAAATGTTACTCAAAAGACCCCCTTAAAATGCTGCCCTGTGTATGATGTTAAATTTTTGGTCACGACTTGTGAATCACCCTGTATATATAGAATTTGTTATTCATTAAACTACATAATAGGGTAAGAGAAGATGATTCCTTTTACTTAATATGTTACAATATTATACGTGAGCCTGATTATCTTCTAACATAATCTGTTACAAAGTTCCGCATCCAAAGGGAAGCGTCAGGTTCAGCCCGCTTTTTTAATTGTTTTGTTCAACTTTGCTGTGAAGTAGGTGACCATTCTAGTATAGCAGTGCTGTTTTAGTTCAAAGACGTAAATATTCATAGGTGATGGATGATTCTCTCAAAAAAAACTTTATTTAAAACTAGCATTCAAGCTGAAATAGTTTCCTAACATACTGCTATATGAAATAACGCGACACCAACCACGTCATATGCCTTTGAGCTACAAGAATGATGAGTTGCACTAAAATGAGCCCTTAAAAGGTATACAATTTAAACCAAATGAAATAAGCTTTATTTTGAAGTTCGGCGGCAAAGTTGCAAACAATCAATTAAAAAAGTGTAAAAGCTAATACAAATCATTGCTCTGCTTACGATGAGCCATTAGCACAACCCACATTAAGCATTCTTAGCACGACAAAAACACCTCCTAACTTTGCACAAATACTTATTAAACTTTCTTATGTCCCGAAAAAAGTGTGCAATATTCTACCAGCGGTTTCTAGAGCTTAAAATAGGAAGAAAAGTTTATATAAACATAGGTCGACAAACGTTACATAAGGGCGCTACGGTCTTTTAAAGGGGCTGCCCTGAAGATGGTTTTTCCTTAATATTTTCGAAACGTGTTGAGATAAAGACATAAAATTTGGTATTCTAGGCTAGTTTTTTATGCTGGATTTAAAAATATTACAATTTCAGACAGTTTTGTTTGGAAGCGTATGTAACAGGGACAAATTCAGGTTATTTGAGCCCCAACATTTTTGTGTGATTCTATTTTTGAAATTCAATTTTAGAATTTGAAGATTTAGGGTTTTCGACATAAAAAAAGGTACTCTTATTGAATATCGATAAATTGTGCCATTTTTGAATAAAATCAAGCTAAAAAGTTTGTCACATGATAGGAAATGTACTGTGAATTTAAATGAATTGTTGATAAATAATTAGCCATGGCAACGAAAAAACTAATTTAATAATTGGTACATATTACATAAATACATATTTATATTGAAACGTAGCTAACATTTAGGCAAAAACAAAAGAAAGAAATTTTTTCTACGAACGAAATTGAAATTTGTTTCAAAAAGAAGACATACAGTTGGATATACTTAAAACTAGCTCTACAATAAGTGTTCAAATAAATTCCCATTTTGTTGGATATAGAGTCTCGCTCGAAGAACTAATTATTGCGTAGCCCGAAAAGTGGAAAACCTTTTTCTTCTTATTTCATTTGCAGCCTGATGGATTCTTTGAAGTAAATCTTCTTGAGTATTTACTTCAGTCGAGTAAACTAGGTCTTATAATGACCCCCAAAAATAGAAATCCAATGGATTTAGGTCAGTTGAACGTCGCGGTCACGCTATAGGACCTCCTCGGCCTAACCACCTGTCTGAAAAATTGGCATTCAACCAATTTCGAACATTGCGTCCAAAATGTGCAGGGGCGCCATCATGTTGAAAAAACATATTTTCTTGAAACTGCTGGCGAACATCCAATGGTGTTATATACATGAGCTCATTCTGAAGAAGGTTCAGATACACCTCTGAATTAAGACGATTGGGAAGTACAACAGGCCCAATTACTTGATCCCCAATTACTCCTGCCCACAAGTTCAATGAAAATCTATGTTGGAAATTTGTACGGCGAACAACTTTTGGATTTTCATCTGACCAGTGATGCATGTTATGGAAATTAAAAGCACCATTCCTAGTAAATATTGACTCATCCGAACATAATATTCTAGGAATAGTGTTTTCATTTGCTAATATCCACTGGCAAAGCTCGATTCGTGGTAAAAAATCTGCTCCGTTAAATGCTGCACCCGTTTAAAATGATGAGGATGTAATCCTTGCATTCTTGTCATTCTTCCTATCTAAAATTATTATTTTTGGGATAAATATCAAATAGGTACTCATAAATTTTTCTTACTATTGATAGAGGTATATCCTTAATTTCTGAAACATTTCCTATGCTTATTTGCGGATTATTTTCAAACATATTTGAAGAAATATCCATACGATGATTTCCTAGTGGCATTCCTGAGCCTTGCATGCGCTGAAAACTTCCATGGTTTGACAAATTCCGGTGAATATCAGTAAACATTCGACGTCCAGGTATTATGCGATTGGGAAATCTTCTTTAATATTCTCTTACGGCTGCCAATGAACTGCCATTGCAAAACCCGTACACAAAATGCATGTCAGTCAGATCTCTGTCTGTAAATGTTGGCATTTTAAATCGATTTAATAAAAATTTTGATTTTAAACCAATAATTTTACACTGCTAACAATGTCAGCTTAACGTCAAAATAAGTCATAAAAAATTAAAACTACTTTTGTTTGCAGTCATGGCTAACTATGTATAATCAACAATTCATTTAAATTCGCAGTACATTTTCTATCTATGTGACAAATTTTTTAGTTTGATTTTATTCAAAAATGGCACAATTTATCGATATTCAATAAGAGTACCTTTTTATGTAGAAAACCCTAAATTTTCAAATTCTAAAACTCAATTTCAAAAATAGAATCACAGAAAAATTTTGGGGCTAAAATAACCTGAGTCCGTCTTTGTTACATACGCTTCCAAACAAAACTGCCTGCCCTTAGGGGACATTTGTCGACCTATGTTTATATAAACTTTTCTTCCTATTTTAAGCTCTAGAAACCGCTGGTAGAATATTGCACACTTTTTTCGGGACACCCTGTATAGAAAGTAATAAAAGCGAGGCGTATTTTGATAGTAGCATATGGTTTCCACAAAACAAAAACACAATCGGCCTCGAGTATTGATCACACATTTGGGGTGCTGCGTCCAGACTACATTACTTATGCGCCATGCTGTCCAGAGGGAAGCTGTCCGACTGGTCTATGACTCTTCTCTAACAGACAATCTCGGGTCCCTTTCGCACCGGCGCCGGCGGGTCGTCGGCGATCTAGCTGCCTTCTACCGCGACACCAATAAGCAGACCAGCTAACCAGATCTGGCCGATACGACCGCTCCTTTGTCCCGAGGGTGTCAAGATTGTGGAACAATCTACAAGAGGAGGCTTCTTCTAGCTGCTTACCTTAGGCAGCTCAAGAATCGGATTAACAAAATTTCTGCGGTATCCTCATAGCAGCTGCGGTGTCATTTAGGCTTCAGCCTGCGTGGCTGCTTCGGTATAAAAAAAATGCCACGATTTTTTGAAGCTTGAAAATTAATCTAATTTAAAAACAGTTTTGCTACCGCCCGTTATCCATCACCTCCATATTACGTCCTAGGACTTTTACACAAACAAATTTGAAATTATTTTTGTGAATGTGCCATTTATGGTGAAATTTACTTAATAACTTTTCTGTATTACAGGTGATTTTATGTAACAATAATTGTTCACATGCCTAGTAAAAATAAATAGGAATATCAGTATTCGCAAAGAGGTTCAAAGCGAGGTATCACGCGACCTCCCATAATTTACATAAAATGTTCCAAAATATCACCCAGCTGTCATCTTTTCAGCTTGCTAAGCTGACCCGCTCATAAGATGAGTAGGGAGGAGCCTTTCTGAGAAGCACTGGTGGTGGCTTCATTTGGCCGGCAAGTTTCTCTTCGATTTCGTTTTTCACTGGCAAGCAAATTTCCAGTTTTTGAATTCTAGTATAAAAATATTCAAGTTAAGGCTAATTTTTGTCATATTGTTTTAGTACGCGATGTTACTAAAAAGTAGATGCGGTCGGCTCTTGGACTGATACTGCCTGTCGCTAATCAACCGGTGATGCTCGAGATATTCCAGCAGCTCTCGAATGCTGCACTTCTCATATATGTTAGGCCAGTAGTTGTAACGATCGGCTTATATCCTTTTCTTCAGATGGCTGAACGTAAACAAATTTCCACTTCTCTGGGAAAGCACCAGATTCTTAAAATATCCGAAAGAGACGTGACAAGACAGTACAATAGCAGGAATTAAGACGGGACCATGAGCTTTGTTGATGTCGAGTGACATCTTAAGCCTGACCATCAATTTCCGCATAGTGTAGGGGATCTTTAGAATAGACGCCACTAGAGCGTTGGGAGTGATGAACATGATCAGGTTATCCGTAACTTCACCACCATTTCCGCCTTAATCTTCGAGCCGGTTACTGTCGTTCCATCCTGGCATGTAAAGCGTGATATGTCACTCTTTGGAAAGCTCCTCTCAATCCGCAGAAATGTAAACCTTTCTGTGACCAAGCTGCATTTCCAACAGTTTCTTTCTGTGTGCTTCTGAGCATTTCTATTAATTCTAAACCAAACGGCAGGAAATTCAAATGCCTTTCAGTTCCCTTTACGTGCAACGACAAACTTCAACCGCACTAGAATTCTTTTCTGGTGTTGGCCCGCAAAAGTTTTGTCGGCATTGAAGTCAACGATAAAATGGAAGCTGAGATTTAATCCTTCGTATTTTCCCAGAAATAAACCAATCTTCGTACCGACAAAAAATAATGAGCCCTTTCACCACTAAAGCCAAAATGGAGTAATGCTACCATGAGCGCGCATGGTTCGAATTATTCATAACTTCTCCATGAAAATACACTATAGTAATCAGAAATTAGGTTGGAATGATACCGCTATTCTTTCCATAGACGTGTTGTTCGCCCTTCCATAGAGTTATACCTTTCCGCGAGATCTCGCGCTCTATAATTGCGATTCCGTAACGGATGTTGACTTTCAGTATTATGCTACACTCACTACAGTGTTCCTTGAATGATCGATAAAAACATGTTCATTCAAATATCCTCAAAGGAAAAACTCAGGCGCGGTTAAATCCGGTGAATCCGGAATTTAAGTCAAATTGGCTTTCCGCCAAATTACCTGTATCTTATATTTAAAGACTTCATAGACGCTGACGACTCTTTTGAAGTGTGTACTTTACGGGGTGTACCGTTTTGTTAGGGCAAACATTTTTTGACAAAGCTTGCTTGCTCCCGAGTCTCAGTAATTTGAAAGACATCTAGACCAAATATTGGGAAGATTGGATTATAAAGGATGGGTTATCGGTTGGTTTCTTTTTTAAATTGGTACTGAAACTACACTCTTCAATAATATGTAACATTCGATTCTTTATTCAAAAGAATACATCTTACGATTATTTCTGAAAAACAATTTCAGTTAAATGGCTACCGCGGGTGGCATGGCAGTAGTTCATCCTCTTAACCCAATTTTCGATAGTTTGTGGGTCTATTTCATCAATAGCTCGACGGATATTTTCCTTAAGAACATCAATTGTTCGAGGATCGTGTAACAGCGGTCCATGACAGTACCCCATAGGAAGTAATCCATGGGCGTCAAATCACAGCTGGGGGCGGGCCAATGAACGTCCCAAAACGGCTGATAACGCGATGACCAAACTTAGTGTGTAAAGGATCGATTGTTTTACATGTCTCTATAGCGTTCCCCGTTTAAATTCACGCTGTTACCATTTTCGTCTTGGAAAAAGTAGTGACCAATAATCCCTCCACTCCAAAAGGCACTCCAAACAGTTACTCTGTTTGGATGCATTGGATTTTCTATGACGAGGTGGATTTTCAGAGCCTCAAATCCTACAGATCTGATTGTTAACGTATCCTCCCTGATTCAAATGGGCTTCGTCCGAAAAGATGATTTGGCGACCAAAATTGACGTCCGTTTCCAATTGATTTAGAGCCCACTCAGAGAAGCTGTCGTCTCTGACCGATTCGTTGAGCCTTTATATCATAGCTATTCAACTATCTGCAATCATTGGCCACCTTGAGAGCATTTTCGTGGCACTTTCCAAAATAGCTGCAGTCTTTATTCTCTCGTTTCTTAGATACCTGGTAACGGAATTGCTTAGCTTTCATTCAAATACTAGGTTTTTATCCTTTAATCGTTTCAAATAATTTTTCTTCGAGGGTTTGAATCATAATTTCTTTAACTTGCGCAGCAGTACGTTTATTCAAAAAAGCCTATGTCTCTCAAAGTCACCGGAGGCATATGGGTGAACGTTGAGAAACTGAACTGAATCCAGATCATTGTTTGGAGCCCATTGAGTTGCTTTGCGCCACATGTGAATTTATACTCGCATGAAACTGACAAAATTACCCACTCGCTTCATCATGTCAATTCTAGTTGGCATCTTCAATTATTTTGCAAAAAGAACTATTTTGAGTGCATATATTGCCTTTGCCATCTACCTTGCTGGATGCCAAGTACCTAAGGTCTTGAAATTGAAATTGTTTGATTGTAGTAACTTATTGCGGCCGTCCTTTGTATGAGTTCCATCTTTTTGAATATTTTGGATGCAGTTGACCATTATCACGTGTCGTTCCTCTAGATATCCTTAAACAGGAGTTCATCAGAGGTGGGTGTATGTGACTTCTCGACAAGTGGAACTTACGAAAAATCTAAATGTGAGGACCATTAGATAATAAACAACAACACTTTTCAAACAATCCCTATAGAATCAATTTGTTGATACGATTATGGCAGGCTAACCACAACAACTTTCGTGCAAATTTTCGTACATACGAATGACATTGCCGCGTACCCGGGCAGTCATGTGGAAATGACCTTTTGCCAAAAATTTGGAATGATATGGCTTATCCTTGGTACTAAAGGATATAAAATATGTCCATTTTCATTCTTTGGTGCGAGGGAATGCTTCATATCAAATTTTTTAGGCCCTAATCCAGAAAAATGAACAGTAATTTTTAAATAGTGGATGTGTTGGATGTGTTATTAACAACTCATACTACGAGCCCCTTTCCACTTCAGTTGGCCCAACTATTGAAATCTTAGTTTTTTCTTATCAAACACAAATAATAAAAATGTAGCAGGGTGTTATAGGTTTAAAATATTAACAATGAATATTTTGATAATATATAGTAGAAAACACCAACGTTATCACTCCCTAATCAAATTTGCAGCATAAAAATAACACATGTTGCAATTACAGCATATCAACTTATTTTCATTTCAATGCAAAATAAGTCTATAATGCATAGGTGGCTGTGAAAAATAAAAGCCATGACAATTGTTTTTATTAATCACACCTGTCAGAATACGTTTAAAATAGTTTTGGGTAGTTAAGGTTTTCAAAATGGGTAGAGGAAAGGTTATTAGTGAGAAAATTCGGTTACTGATAATTAAATTTTTTAATTCTGGGATATCAAACTCAGAAATTGCAACTTTGTTAAACTTATCGCGGTACAGTGTGAGAAATATTGTAAGAAGCTATAACGTAACTGGGTCAGTTAATATTAAGCCACGATATGTGAAAAAAGTAATATCACAAATGCCGACCGAATAGCATTAAGAAGAATAATCGTGAAAAACAGGCGTGCCAATTATTTACAATTAAGTGCTCTGTGGAGTGACGCTGTTGGAAGGAGAATTTCAAGGTCCACAACTCATAGAGAGGCCCACAAACTGGGATTTAGCACTTGCAAGGTAAGCTTTCTTATAAAAAAAGTGAAGTAAAAACCCTAAAGCTGCACAACTTGTTTATAGGCCAAAGAAAAGCCACTCTTAACTCCACTGCAAAAGAAAAATCGGCTTAGATGGGCTAAAGAACATAGACAATGGACACCTCAACAATGGTGTGCAATACAATGGAGTGATGAGGCCTGATTCGAAGTTTGTGTTGGTGACAGTCGCAGTAGAGTTATTCGCAAAAAAAATTAAGCATTCCATGTTGACTGTCTGAAGAGAAAAGTGAAATTTCCAGCATCCATTATGGTCTGGGGCAGTATGTCATCAAAAGGAGTAGGAAAACTTCATTTTATTGATGGAAATGTGGATACAAACAAGTATTTGGCAATTCTGTGTTTCAGCAAGATGAGGCAGCGTGCCACACCTCAAGAAAGGCTATAAAATGGATGGAAGAAAATAATGTACCACTTTTGAAATGGGTTTCTAGCAGTCCAGATCTGTCACCTATTGAAACTTTGTAGCACAACATCCTGCTCGTACAATCACCGAACAATAGCTTCAAGAAATATGGGATTGTTTTACACCAAATTTTTGCCAAGACTTGGTTAACACTATGCCACAAAGAATTTCAGCGGTAATAAAAAATAAAGGTGATGTTACCCAATGGTAATCTTTCAATTGTTGTTTTGTTAACTTCGCGCATTTATTCGCACATAGTTTATTTGTTCAGATGTTCTATTAGTTATAGGTCTAAGTGATTTCAAATATATATTTTTTACGACTAGAGTGTATCTAAAA
The DNA here is from genome assembly GCA_963669975.1 of Acanthoscelides obtectus. NCBI lineage: Eukaryota > Metazoa > Arthropoda > Insecta > Coleoptera > Chrysomelidae > Acanthoscelides > Acanthoscelides obtectus. The sequence goes on from CAVLJG010000005.1 coordinate 30,515,988, forward strand.
TGGTTTTAAGAAAATAAATTGTTTTAGAAGTAAATAGTTTCGTCATGTTTAGTTTATAAAGGCATATTTTGGTACAAATCTTGAAGTGGGCCAACTGAAGTGGGAAGGGGCTCGTATAATGCCAAAGTGAAACGTAACGGGCGTTTCTAAACATTACCTTATTGGGCTATCCTCATCGGAGTAAATATGCTTTCTTGGCATGCAGTGTACACGAAGGCTTAAGATCCAAACTGTCGTGGGTACCGTGCTGCTAGAGGGTGGAACAGGGAGACGTCACACGGTCTGGAGAGGGAACACATGTGCAAGCGATATGCAGTCACTCTGGCCCCGCCTTAGAGATGCGCCAAACAGTCCGAGCAAACGACAATCACAACACGCATAGCCAACAGGAAAGGTCTTTTGGGACCAGGATCGAACCCACGTAGCTCATGGTGACTGAGTGGTAGACACGTAGCATCTCTTATTGACAACGCGCTTCCTTAAACACTATTTCTTTGAAATGTTGTTGCCGCGGTCAAAGCGCTCCATTGTGGAATTCGAGTTTTCAGTGATGCGTCTCAGCATTTCGAGTGGTGTTTAGCGACGACTATGACATTATGGTAACAACCGATATTAGCTGTCTGAAATTCGAGCTCATGACCTTCAGAGCATTTGGTTTCTCACAAGATTAATGGTAAGGACACGCAATTAAAGATGGGAATACCGAAATGCGTGTAGACCAAGTTATCACAGTGATGTCTAGTAACTAAAAAAATAGCTTCCGAAAATTAATGGAACATCATGGATGCATACTTTATTTGGCGGAGACAATTGACAGCTCTAATTTTTCATGATTTTAAGAAAGCGCTTTTGGATGAATCACACATTATAAGGCTGCAAATATTTTGTTCCAGCACCAAACTAGGCAATCCCGACTGGTGACATCCAATGTGGAGGCTGTGGGCAATATGTTTCCAGCCATCTAGAGTATATAGCATCCTAAATGTAGTGCAAACGTTGATATAGAACTCCAACGGGATATGGCATCACTTCTTTGGTCATGGGGTCAGGCCGAGAGTACAAGTCTGTCAAAGTGACATGCATTTCTTTTTCTTGCACTGCTTCGTTCATCAAGTAGAAATCATCAGGTATAACTTTTCACTGGTCGTAAGCCAACATATCGAACCAAGACTCTTATAAGTTTTAAATAGCTACTGATGTATACAGACTGTGAATCTTAAGCCAGAAATTTGTCAACATGGTCCAAATGTGTCAGGCTTGGATCCGCCCCCTGACACCGTCTTGTATAACCAAAAGAAGTACTAATAGCACCTCTCTAGATACTACTTTGACGAGTGCAAAGACATGTTTGTAGCGTCTGTAGGATGTGGTCTCATCGACCTAATGTTGTGATTATATATCTTTAATCGTTGCTAGGTAGAACTGTATCTGCTTTAAAATTTAAAACAAGAATTTTCCAGTGTACCAGAGTTACCTCGGTGCACGCTGCGGGGAGCGAAATACAAAACCACATAATATGCCAAACTACGATGTAATATGACACACTATAATAATCATAATAATAATTATAACAGTAATAATAATAATCATAATAGCTGTAATAATAATAATAATAATAATGATAATAAACGTCTTTATTCGCCAAAAAACAGCAACAGATACACTTACAACACACAATATGTCACAATATACACACTATAATAGATACAACACGAGACAATATCACACAATATGACCTAGCATGGCATGACGGATTATAGCTTAAATAATCAATTTCTAATACCCTAATAACCATGTGACATCTTACAATATGCATGCTGAGTAAAATACTTCTCTGTTCTGTCCCTCGTGGAAAACCTTCTGAGCTATTAATATTAATGCTTGTCAATATTCTATAGCGATAATGCTGCTAAGGTGTTTCTAGGTAGTATCAATAATTCTTGTAACTCATATACAGCTGCTCAATCACCTGACGCCTAGAGAATTATACGATGCAAATTATTAATAATTATTTGCTGCAGATATATCCAAATGTGGGATAAGCAGGTGTTGATAGGGAAGGACGTTACTTAAGATAAGATTGTTTTATAGAATTTGTTTCAAGGGCTACCAAAAGTCATCGAATACTAAACATGCATGATTTCCGTTTTGCATGGTTTTGAACTCCATACACCCTTAGACGTATTAGATCTTGTCAGGGGCCCGAAGCAATTGCAAATTTCATAGTCTTGTTATTATGCCTTTCTTAAGTTTTTGGTCTATTAGTTTTTAAGAGACCTATCAATAACGAAAATATTGAATTACTGTTTTACTTGCCACGACAATTGACGAGGGAGTATTGTAATCCCGTAAAATGGCTAAAACCTGATATGTTTTCTGGATGTTGCATAACATAACGTAGGTATGTCATAAAAGTTTTGGCACAAAATATTAATTGGGTTTTTTATGAAGAAATTTATTTAATCACTGGATATCATAAATTACAACTCAACTAAATTATACTATCGAATTATATCTCTCATGAGGTACTGGACGAAATTCAGATCAATTTCTCTCAGTTGACCGTAAATTTGCCGTCTTAATTGTCGTCATCTTGGGCTTCCCCGCCTCCATGATAAATCGTCTCAAACAGTAGAGCCCAAAAATGCTCTATTGGGCGAGCCCGCGGCATGTTTGTTGGGTTATCGTTTTTGGGAACAAAAGGTATGTTGTGTTGTCGAAGCCAGTTTTGGGCATCTCTTGAGTAACGGCATGATGCTAGGTCTGGCCAAAACATGATATGGTCATCAGCATGATGTTTGTGGACAAACTGAAGCACTTTGCAAAGGCAGTTATCAATATAGCTCCCACTATTCAAAGCTGCACCCCTCACTCTTTCCACAAAAGGTTGGCATACACCCCTGTTAGAAATTGTGGACTAGACAAGGATTTTATCCGAAAATTTCGCTATATGTTTGTATCTAACATTGTCAGGGAGTTCCTCTTCTTTAGAATTATTCAAAGTAAAATACTTTTCATCATCTAAAATAATGGTTTTTCCATTGGCAAAGTGTAACCCCCCGCAGTTGACCACAGCATCTTGGTGTACGAAGTTGCGATTGAGAGTTTTTGAAGCACTTAAGTCTCTTTTGACGTCAAACATCATTACCCCTCAATTCCAACTATATTGTACTCTTAGAACATCTGTATTGACGAGCCAGTCTCCTTGTTGACATTCTAACCTTACTTTTGCTCTTCTCGCCAATCACTCTGACCTCTGTGCAGGACATCCACGTGATCTTCCACTTTTTGGGAGATTGAGACATGGTATTCCTTGCTATCACTTCGCTATTGTTCGATAAATAGTTCTGCATGAAATGTTTTCATTCTGGAATATACGACAGATTTCAGCTTACTTCTGATTTCTAATTTATACTTACGACATCTTAAAGCGTAAACTTTAAAATAAATGAGTGTCAACTGATAGTAAAGTAAGTAAACAAACTTTTGTTTATAAAGGCATCTTGATACTATTTTGTGTTTGTTAAAATTAAAGCTAATGAATTTTGTGCCAAAGCGTTTCGGACATACATGATGATTCTGGTAACAGATGACGCTTTGAGCTTTGTTATTTCGGTTGTTCAGCTTTCGTTCATCGTCCACTAAAACCAAGCCTGCCCCATAGTGAAGAGTTGCCAAATAGCAGGAAGCAGCTAATCATTGTTGGCCGAATGTGGTCGGTTGAAGGAAAGGTATATTGCGAGTATTACAAGTGAATCCCTTTTTACAACGTCCATGCGCCTGTATAGCCCAGCTTGTACATATATTTACTAGAAATAACAAAACCGTTGACCTCTGTAATTAGGCTTAAGCGTGGAAGAAAATGTTGGCGCAAACACTTCACAAAAGAATTGTTTTATGAGGATTTTAATGAATTCGTAAACAGGACAAATAAAGCTTTCAGACAGCCTTTTACCGCCAGTCAGTAAAATGGGCCCCAATTAAGGAAAAACGGAAATCCAAAAAGGACCTATGCTGCTGACGAAGGTGTTTTATAGCAGCATACGCCTATTGAATTTAGCGGTGAAAGCTGCTATGGCACTTAATTAGTTCAGTTTTCTTTGTGCCACGTTAAGGACGTATTTTAAATATGAAAGCTAGTACGTGTTTTTTACTGCAAGTTCAGATGTTCATTACAGGTTCATAATAAGTGACGGAGTCTTGAAAGGATATCAGAAATTGAACGTTGTATGATTGATATCACTCAAAGCTCGATACAAAGAAAGCTTCGTCGATCGTTAAATTAGGCGAACACCTACTCAGACTATTGATCAAATACTCCATCCAATAGAAGTTGTCACGACAAAAAACTCGGCGATTTGTGGCTTAATCCGTCTTGAGCCACTGGCGCTCTTAACACCCCCCTACTCTACGCTTTATTGAGCTAGGGCCTAACCTTGCACGCCTCTTGACAGCTGTTGCATTGGCCGACCCTTAGACTTCATTTATGGTAATTCACTAAGTCATTAATTAATTTGACTTAAACAAGAGGAAAGAGGAATCACACCACCATTACCTCATATTTATGGGTTCTACCGATGAGTCATTTGTTGGGGACTTTTTTTGTACACAGAACTGAAGTTTTTTGGTATTAGTCTTGAAGCTGCGGTATGTACTCGACTTGAGAAGTATCTTAACACAAATAATTTGTTTTTGTGTCAGCGATCTGGAATTCGTCAAGATCGTTTCTACGAAACATCGCTCTTATATGTTGTTTCCACTGAATTTCAAGAGAATTTTTCACACTATTAATTGTGAGGTTGTGCTTGAGAAGTTAGGGCTTATGACCCATCTGATTCAGTTCTGAAACGGTTAATATATTATATGTGAATCCTTTTCTAAAATTAAATGTACTGTAGCTAATGGCGACTTGGCCGCATATTTATTTATTTATTTATTTACACCACCAACAGATAAACCAATTACACTGGACAACAAATTTTAGTTTTTTAATTGTACCTTGTGGGAAAAGTGCACTTCTTTGTTAATTTTGGGGCGCTGAATCCAAAAATGACAATGAAATAAAAAAATTAGTTGCGGTTTAGAAAAAAAGCTTTTTATTTTTAAGGATATATTAAAAAAAGTAACAAGATTCATATACTTATAAGAATCACTATATGCGCTGTCTTTTTGCTGTTCTTATGGATCGTTTTTGGAGCATCTCTACCAAGAGTCCAACAGTAGTCTGCAAGCATGGAAGGATTCCACTTTCCCTGGTACTTTTTTTCCATTGTTGAAATATCCTGATGAAAACGTTCGCCGTGCTCATCACTTATGGCTCCGCAATTGTCAGAAAAAAAGTCCAGGTGGGAGTATAGGAAATGTATCTCAAGAGACATATTACAGCCCATCTTTGATACGATGACAGCATATTTTTGAGAAGGGTTTTATAGTTGTCAGCTTTTCTATTTTCCAAGAAATTAGTGACCGTCAGACGGAAATCGTTCCAAGCAGTTTTTTCAATACCTGTTAAAGTGTTTTCAAACTGTGTATCTTTCAAAATATTTCGAATCTGTGGCCCAACAAAAATACCTTCTTTAACCTTTGCCTCACTTAGTCTTGGAAATTTCTGACGCAGGTATTGAAAAGCTGACCCATCTCTATCTAATGCCTTGACAAAGTTTTTCATTAGGCCCAACTTGATATGCAGTGGTGGTAATAAAATTTTTTTCGAATCTACTAATGGCATATGCTGTACATTTTTTTGACCTGGCTCTAGGAATTGACGAACAGGCCAGTTTTGTCTAGTGTAATGAAGTGCCTTTGCCCGACTGTCCCATTCACACAAAAAACAGCAAAACTTTATGTAGCCTAGCTGCAGCCCAAGTAAAAGTGCAACAACTGTCAAATCGCCACAAATATGCCATTGGTGCTCATCATATTTTATGCATGTCAATAGGTACTTCATATTGTCATATGATTCTTTCATGTGAACTGCATACCCTACAGGAAGAGATGGTAAAATATTTCCAATATGCAATAACACTGCCTTTAAACTCAATGTTGAACTGTCTATAAACAATATCCATTCTTCTGGGTTATAGTTTATATTTAAAGCCGCCAGTAAGCCGTTAATGTTACTGCAGAAAACCAAGTTATTCTCCATATTGAAAAATGGTTCTAAGTCTTTGTGGCGTTTACGAAAAACACATACCGAAACATCGTCTTCTAACAAGTTCCACTGCTGCAGTCTTGATCCAAGTAACTCTGCCTTACATTTTGGAAGTTCTAAATCTCTTACAAGATCATTTAATTCTGACTGTGTTATTTTGTGCAGTTGGTGGCATGACGTGCTCGGTATAAAATCAGGATCTCTTGACGTTGATGGCATATCTTCTTCCTGACGAATCACTCGATCGCCATGATCTGATTCGTTTTCTGATTCGCAAGTGTAGGATTCTGGGGGTTTTGGAATAGGATGTTCGTCCACTGTGAGGCACAGGTCTCATCGCAGATGGTATGTTTGGGTAGTTAATAATCAATTTTTTTTTCTTGGACATACCTGTGGCTTGTCCAACACAAGGTACCATGCAAAAGTAACAATCATTAATATGATTTGTAGGCTCTCTCCAAACCATTGGGACAGCAAAGCGCATAGACCGTTTTTTGCCATTTAACCAGCTCCCCAGACTTGAAGCACATGTATTACAGCAGATGTGGGGTGCCCACTGTTTGTCTTGATCACCTAGTTTACAACCGAAATAAAGCTGATATGCCTTTGTTATTAGTGGAGTAATAGACCGTCTCTGAGACGCAAAAGTCACATCACCACACACGTAACAAAACTGATCTGGATTGTTTACACACTTTCGAGACATCTTGCATGAACGCTGTCAGCCAACTAAGGAAAAAACGGCTAATATAAAACAATATAATGTACACGTATGTATAACGTAACACAATCATGCCGATTACATCATCTTTCCTTGCCGAATATAAAAATGTAGCACGTGCATTCTTGTGAATTACAGTGTATTAACACTGTCACAGCAGGAACACATATAATTACCGTATCTCTAAAACTTGAACTAATAATGAAAACATAAGTTTCATTCCGGTTTTAGCACATTAAAAATAGTAATATTTTGTTGATTTTATTTAGGATATTTTTTGGCTGTTGATCAGTGTTATTGGTGGGAGAACAGAAGTTAACATAGTACAAACCTGAAGTAATTAATACACATAAGAAATATAACAGTCACAAAACTACACAAATATATAACATATTTGAAGAGGATCTTAATAGAGATCATATTTGTATTAAATATATCAATTCTGTTTTGTAGATTGTTTAAACAGGTACACATGGAATATAGCGGATAATGCAGCAGTAAGTTGGTCTTGCGGGTTGGTAAATAAAACGTTAGGATGTTTCTGGTGAGACATCTTGGTATATTAAACAACAGGCGACTTAGAATATCCGGACAATCATATTGGTTGTGAATAACATTGAATAAGAATATTAGTGAGTGCATTTTTCTTCTGTTGTCTAAGCTTAGCATACCGTGCCTCTTTAATAATACATCTTGAGGAACACCTATTTCTGGATAGATACCATCTATCCTGTAGGACTGATATTTCAGAAACTTGCGTTGTATTTTTTATATTGAGTCACAAGTCGTCACATAGCAGGGATTCCAAATAATTCTAGCGTATTCAAGTGTTGAGATTACAAATGCATTATACAGCATGAGCAGAGCATTTATGCTGTCAAAATCACGAGACTTGCGCAATACAAAACCCAGACTTTTATTTACAGAATTTAGAAGGTAATTGATATGCGGATTGAAACTGAGGGTTGTGTCAAAGGTGGCTCCAAGATATTTGAATTCTCTTAGATTTGGCAGCGTTGTTTGATTAACCTTATACAGGGTTATCCAAATTAAGTGTCCACCATTAGTAACTTTGTTATTAGTGAAAATACAAAGTTGTTTGAATTAGCAAACTAGTAGCATTTTTAACGCTGGTAAAAATGAGAAATAAAAAAAAACAATTGAGAGTCGTTATTTTGATTTTTTTCAGTAAAATAACATTTTTTTAAATGGAAACCCCTGTATATTATATTTTTTTCTGTTAAAGCATCAAATTTTAAACAAAAAAGTTCATAATGACTTTTCCGCTAAAGTCAAAAATAAAGTCAAAATAACGATAAATATTTTTAATTATTTGCAGTATTATAATATTAAGACGGCTATGAAAACAACATGGCGTTCGCGATTTGACAGCATTAAGATAAGCGACAAATTGTTAAACTGGACATATTCGCAACTAGAAGGCTTTGGAAAACAATGATAAAATCAAATAATGTCAAACATTAGTGTAAATACTTGTTTATAAGCTTTATTGTGTCATTAATTTAAAGAAAAATGTTCTCCCATGAAGAAAAGTGTGATATGTTAGAATGCTATTTAGTGTGCAGAAAATCCTCCTTGAGAGCAAGAGAATACTACAGTGAATTATATCCCGCTCGCATTCAACCGTATGAACGATATTTTCTGAGATTTTATCGAAAATTTAGGGGCAACGAAAATGTTTTTGCTAAAACAAGGGCAAAAAAAGAATTCATAATAAGCGAGGCCACGGAAATTGCAGTTATTGGATATTTTGAAGCTTATCGTGAGAATTCAATAGCAGATATTCTCAAGGACTCTAATTTCAGTTATGGTACTGTTCAAAGGATTTTAGAAAAATACAAATTTATTCCGTATAAGTACCGACCAGTTCAAACGCTTTTGGCAGGGGATCCAGAGAGAAGACTTGTTTTTTGCCATTGGTATCTTAGCTTCTGTCGCCAAAATGTAAATAACTTTCGTTACCTTTTATGGACAGATGAATCAAATTTTTCAAATTCTGGAATGTTTAATAGAAAAAACCACCATTATTGGTCGAGAGAAAATCTTTTGTTAGCACATCCAAGAGGCCCACAAGTCCGTTCCAGTTTCAACGTTTGGTGCGGTATAATTGGTTCAAAAATTGTTGGCCCATTCTTTTATGAGGGAACCCTAACTGGTGAAAGATATGTGGAATTTATGTCAGAAATTCTGACTAATTTCTTAGACGAATTATAAGTAGACATCATCTGCATTTTCAGCAAGATGGCGCACCTGCCCACAACTCCAGAGGTACTTATCATTTTCTAAGTACTACTTTTAATGATCAGTGGATAGGAACAAATGGCCCAATACAGTGGCCTCCCAGATCACCAGATCTAAACCCACTTGATTACTTCTTGTGGGGTTACTTAAAGAACCAAATTTACAAGCGAAGGTACGATAACCTTGACGCGTTAAAGACTGCAGTTAGGGAAAAGATAACCCAGATAGATGGTAGGACCATACTTAAGACAGTTCGAGCAGTTGAAAAACGTGCCCAAAAATGTATTGAAGAACAAGGTGGTGTTTTCGAGCATCTTCTTTAAAAAAAATTGTTATTGTATTTTGTAAGATTATAAGTTGATGTTGAAAATAAAGTTTGTCGATACAATTTAATTGTTTCAGATTGGAGGCCATAACTTCAACAATTTGTAACCTAGGAGAAAAGTTATTGTAAGCTTTTTTGTTTAAAATTTGATGCTTTAACAGAAAAAAAATATAATATACAGGGGTTTCCATTTAAAAAAATGTTATTTTACTGAAAAAAATCAAAATAACGACTCTCAATTGTTTTTTTTATTTCTCATTTTTACCAGCGTTAAAAATGCTACTAGTTTGCTAATTCAAACAACTTTGTATTTTCACTAATAACAAAGTTACTAATGGTGGACACTTAATTTGGATAACCCTGTATAATGATATTCAATTGAGCGTTGTTTTCTGGAATACGTCATGCTGGTACACTTGCACGCATTTATGGATAGGTTATTATTATGGCACCAAATTATTATTCTGTTGAGATTATTTTGGAGACGTTCACAATCGGTGCTGTTACTAACCTGAGTATACACTTTAAGATCATCGGCATATAAGAGATATTTGCAATCAATAACGTCACAAATGTCATTGATAAATTAATATGATATGTGGGACACCTATGTTGGAGTAAACTTTTGGGATTTGGATCTCCGTAATTCCACAAACAGCTTATGGTTGGACAGATAGAATTTTAAAAGGTAAATCATGTGAAAAGCCCATTCTATCAAGTTTTGCTAGTAGCAGATCAAGGTCCAGCCTATCAAATGCTTTACTAATATCTGTATAAATGACATCGGTTTACACTCCAGCATCCAGGGATTCAGAAATGAATTGTGAAAAACAAATTAGGTTAGTCGTTGTGGACCTCCCTTCCACAAAACCGTGCTGACAAGGAGATATACTCTTACTGACACTAACATATATAAAATTGTATAATAAGTACTCCAAAGCTTTGGAGAAGTTACATACAAAAGTAATTGGTCTATGGCTTATTATAGCAGTTCTGTCACCTTTTTTAAAAAATGGACATATTCTTGCTTCTCGCCAAACGTCGGGATATATTTTATTTTTCAGAATAATATTGTATATTTTTGTTAATGGGCATGCAAGGACAGACGCACAGTCTCTCAGCAAAAAAGATGGGATACAATCTGGACGACTGGTCAATTTATTTTTCATTCTTTTCAACGCCTTATATACTTCAGTTTCGTTAAAATTAATTAGGGAAAAATTAGTATAGGATGAAGGTAAATCACTTGACGGAGGCAAATATAGTGTACCGTCAGAATTACCAGCCCTTTGCGGTAACAATGGTGGCTGGGCTATCAAACGCTAACTCAGACCTTTGGGTCCATTTTACTATTAATTGTCGGGAATTAAAATTTGCGCCACAAACTGGATCAACGAGACGGCGCCTTAGTAATAGCGTAATAGTAATGAATTAGATGTCTCTCAAACTTGCGAAAAATTATTCATTTGTGTAAGACGGCACCAACACCCATATTAAAACAGAAATCATTCATAGATCACCTGGCTTAGCTACAAAAATCTGTGTCCGGACACATAATAAATGAATATATGATTACAGATTGCCTATTCTTTAGCAAACATCGAGTAATCAGTTTACTAATTTACTGTTAACAGGAAAATATCGCGCACTCCACTGAACGATGTGACGACTACTTGACCATGCTGACATCCATTGCAACGATGTTGACCGTTCCACATCTCGATACCCTAGGGACAAAGAAGCCAGTTCGGGGTGTACGAAGTTTGACACGGTTAGAATGGAAAGCCGAAGTCAGGCAGCTCTGTCTGGCAGGTATGCTGGAATTACCTGAAAGAAGAGAAATTATTTGGAAATAACAGGAATTTTGGGGAAATATTTTCCGTTACGAGGGATGTGATGAAGTTTTGTATACGGAAATAAAACAACACGGTAGGTAGTTTTCAATGACTTTATTGTTTTTTGAAGTATTCTCCACGAAAATTAATACAAATCTGCATGCGCTCGAACCAATTTTTGAAGCACTTATTCCACTCGCTTGCTGGCAGATCCAAAACGGCATTTTTGAATGCGTCAACTGCTTCTTCTGATGACTGGAACCTTTGACCGCGCTGTCTGTTTTTAATTTTCGGGAAAGTAAATAAATCGTTAGGACTTAGATCGGGACAATATGGAGGATGGTCCAATAATTCCACATTTTCTGTGCCTTATTTTTTGGGCTGTGTGCGAGCTTGCATTGTCTTGGTGGAGGATGATTCTTCCTTCGAGGTTGATCTTTCGAAGCTCGGTGATGACTTTTGGCAAGCAAATGATGGTATACCAATCCGCAGAAACAGCTCTTTGATCATTAAGAGGAATTATTGCAATATGACCCGCTTTTGACACAAATGTCGCAACTATCTTTTTCAAAACACTTCGAGAACGGATGACTTTTGTCGGCTTTTCTTCACCTTGGAACACCCAAACAGCGACTGTCGTTTATTTTCTGGTTCATAACAGTAAATCCACGATTCATCACCACTAACAATGCTGTACACATTTTTTTGAGTTTCCGGCATTGAAACGGTCAAGCGTTCTTTGACACCAATTAACCCTGGCTGCTTTCTGCTCTTCAGTCAACAGGTGGGGTAGGGGAGACTACTGAGGCTTGAGACAAGGGAGGATTGAGACACTACATTTATTTCCTAAAATCGGGTATGCAAAGCCATCTGTTGATTACTGGTTAATAACTTTAGTCAAATCCCTCACCGCTTGGCCAACGAATCGGCGAGAGTAATCAGTAGAACATTGTTGTTAGTGCAGGTGCAAAGTGGTGGCCAAAACTAAATTGTAATTTTGTGATATCGTTGTAGTTTGCCGCAAGTTAAAGTGAAAATTTGAGTTTATTGCTTAGACATTGTGACCTTAGGTATGTTGTGAATTATTTATATAGTTATACCATGAAATAGAATTTTAACAAGAATTTCAAGTTAGATTTCATGAAATGCTATATAGGGAGACATGAGACAGTTGTTTTGGGGAGACATGAGACGTCTCATCTAATCTAAAATTCCGGTTAAAAATCTGATTCACTGGATTACTACTATTTTTAAACAATTAAAAAATGCTAATCTGATTGAGAAATAATTTTAGACGATCGCGGCTTAAACACTAAACAAACTTTTGTTAGACTAGAAATTTTGAGCCCGCTTCTGAATGCAGGTCCTGGAAGACGGATTACAAAGCGAAAATGTGGTTCCTCAAGAATTCTTACCGACACACCAGAAAAAGAAGCAATAAGAGGCTGAAGCAACTGCTCGAAAGATAAAAAAAAGTTGTTCTGTTGAAGCATGACGATCTTTTATCAAGAACAAACAAACAAAAATATTTATAGAAACCTGCAACTCCACCACAGTCTTCTTCAAGTGATGAAGAGGAACAAAGCGAGCTGGGCGGAAGTAAGGAAGATATTTCAGATGTTGAAAGCTACGAAAGAAAAGTGCTTCAGATGAAAGCTCTTGGGGATGTCAAGGCCTTCCAAGTGGGAGACTTCGTTTTGGTTAAGTTTTACACAACGACTTCAACTATGTATTATGTGGGTCTGGTAATATCAAAGGAAGATGATGAATTCTTGCTAAAATTTTTACGTCGTCACGGAACCACCTGGAAATTTGTTTATCCACCAGTGGAAAATATTTCTTCAGTTCGAGAACAAGATATTATCTTGAAATTACCATTTCCAAAAAATGTAGGTGGAACCGAAAGAGTCAAATCTACTCTGACATTTGGTCTGGACCTACGTTGCTATGAAAATGTTCGTAGATTTTCTTTATTATTGTCATTATTTTTTTTAATAGACATTTTTCGTTGTTGATTAATAATTAACAAACTCCTTGCGTTGTAGATTTTCTTTATTTTTTTATTTCTTCAACAAAGAATACACGTTTCCCAACAGCTTACAGTGTCTCAGTGCTCCCTATAACTTGTCTCAACGCTCCCTTGCCTAGGGAGCCTTAAGACAATTTACACCGTTGAGTTGAAATACATTTAAACAATTTCAATAATATTTTGGAAGCATGAAAAAGTATGGCAAGTTTAGCTAAATCGCACACAATTCACTTGCCCGATATGAAATCTTTAAATTGCAAATTGTATAATGTATAAGAAATAAAATTATTTTTTTGTCTCAAGCCTCCCCAGTCTCCCCTATCCAACGAGAAACTAATCTTCTTACTCCTAATTCTTCATGTAAATTTTTTTGAATTTAGGTGTTTGAGATCTTCAAGGACGCCTCAATCTCGCGATTTGTCACATGTCTATCTTCAATGATGAGTTTGTGCACAGCATCGACGTTTTCCTGGGTAACTGCCGTTTTTTGTGCACCCACCCTAGGATCGTCGCTAAGACTCACCCGTCCACGTTTGAATTCTCCATACCAATGGGAAATTGTCGACTGATGTGGCGCTTCGTTGCCGAAAAGAAGGCATTCTTGTTGCGATAACTGTCTCTGAAGTTTGTAATAAATTATGGGGCGAAATTTTTTTCGGTTGAGTTCCATTTTTCTAATGACTTGGTGATACTTAAAAATTCACTGTACTGAGAACACTGCACGTATTGTTGTGAAACTTTGAATTTAAGTTTACTAAAGAGTGTGGTTAAGATTCAGTACTGACGTTCAATCCGCGCGGCCTACTATCTTTCTATATGCAAAACTTAAAGGACATCCCTCGTATTGAAGTTTGAAGCTTTTAAGTTGGCTGAAATAAATATACGTTGTTGAATTCCTGGTCGATTGCGGGGATCTCTAGGAAAAAGCTCAGTCATCAGTTTAGAGCTGAAACATTCAAACTTCTCACAAATCCGAGCCATGTATGTGTAGTCTTATCCTCGCCAATGAAGGTGGGACAATCCGACTAACCGGTGACACTGCCTTATTATAGAAATCCCGTTCTTTCATCGGCAAGCAGTTACTCAACCTAGGTATGTTTTTCTGACATGTTATCAACGAAACATGCTCTTGTAATCTGAACCCTATGATGACCTCTCCAAAGGAACCTAGTACAGTTTGACCAAAACAAGCAAACCCTAACAAACCATAAAAAAAATTCAATTTGTATTCATATACAGGGTAACCCTAAAGTCATGCAGCAAACGGAAGGAGGTGATACCGGGGACCATTTGCAGTCAGAAAAATCATATATGTCCTGATCCGATTATGCACGGTTTCCGAGCTGTCGCCATTTTTAGAAATTTGTGGTAAATCACTACCTTTGAGTCTGTGGTATTCTTTCTGAAGTTGTCTTTTGTTGATTTTCAATCAAATGATTCAAAAATGGGTCGCTTGAAAAGATCTATCAGCAATCGGCTAATCTGCAATTTTGTCTGTGTTCAACAAGATGACAGCATATTCATCAAGGCCTGTAAGAAAATTAGTAGGCGAACAACATGTCCATAGCGACGAAGACCTTTTCGATACTATTGCGATAATCAGATATCCTAAATAGCTTCTGTGCAAAGTAGACAAAATGCTGCATGCACTCCAAATTCTAAACTCCCATTTTTTAAGCTAACCCTTTAACTGAAATTGTCGACTTTCCAGCTTCTGGATATGATGGGGAAGCAACTAAGGCACAACAAATCCTCAAATTCAATGGAATAGTGAGAGGGAGGGCGACCGTGATTTGATTTTCGGTAATAGAAGGGTTATGGAAATCTAGCCATATTACTACAAATATTAACAAAAACAGGTAAACCAACAGGGGTAGTAAAAAAGGGATGCGTGGATGTTGCCGAACTCATTTTCCTTATGGAATTCGATGCAAGATGCCGTACTCGTCACAGAAATATGCCGAAATGCATTTCATTTATGGATTGTGCAATGGAAATGCTCGACGTGCTGCCGAAGAGTAACCAAACCGATATCTCCGAAGAGCAGCTTTTCCAGATCATCGTACATTTATTCGTGTCTATGTAGCAAGAGAAATGCCTGGGAGGCGAAAAAGGCCGAGGATTAGCGTAGATGCTGCAGATCTGGTACTACAGTTGACTGAAAAAAAAATAGTTTAAAAACCTAAAAAAACTCGTTTTTATAGCTAACCTAACAATAAATCAGAAAATAATTTTCGATTACAAGAAGTTTATAATACAGTAGTAGATGGTAGAACAATTAATCATAACTAATGACCTCAAAATAAAATTATAATAAAATTTAAGTTATTAACAGAATAATTCAATTCAGAGTAAAAAGCGTGGGGTGCTTGATATATTAATTGTTACAATCATTCTATTGGAAACTATCTATGAGAGGAGAGTTATAAAAATGTAGTAAAATGCATTCTATTCTGAATTGAATTATTCAGTTAATAACTTAAATTTTGTTATAATTTTTTTTTGACGTCATCAATCATGATTGATTGTACAACCATCTACTACTGTAATACAAACTTTTTGTAATCAAAAAAGATTTTCTAATTTTTAGTTCGGTTAGCTATAAAAGCGTGTTTTTTAGTTTTTTTGAACTATTATTTATTTTTCATTTTGTAGTTCGATTTATCAATCAGTTTTTTTGTGGACATGTCATCAGCCCTTGTGCGTGTTGAAAAAACAAAAAAAGATATACCGCATCTGCCTCATGTGAGGATTGAACTCACGAATCCTGCTTTACAGAGCCAGTGCTTTGCCATTTGAGCTACAGTGGCTTGTAATTTCAGTATTCGTAAAGCGGCATACGAAATCCGTGGCTTTTTGTTAACAAATCCGCTTTATATATATCACAAGGATAGTGGAAAACTGTTTATTTAATCAAACTTCTGAAAATTGCTGAAAATTATGGTCAAATATCCCGTTACATACATTCATACAGGCCAAGCTAATATTAGCGTGTTAAAAAGACCCGTCTAGCAGAGCGAAATGCTGGTGTAGCTAGGACGACAGTACATTGAACTCTAATGCAAACCTATCCCCACTTTTATTTGCTGTTTGACTTTTGGGACACCCTGTATTTCCGAGTCGGAAATTTCCAGTATATTTGGCGAAACGTACGTTTATATCACATTTACATTAATGCCATAAAAATTCTCATGTTCGCGTGCCTAGAATGACCAGAAATCATATTAGTCAAAAGGAACGATGATAGACGTCAACGAATAAATCAAGACTAATGAACACTGTAGCATTAATTTGCAAGAATGACTTCTTGCTTAAACGCCCACTTACATGCTCGGGTGTGTCAGGGCCACACCCATGCAGCCCTTTTTCATACAAAGGAATTCAGTGTGCTGGCCTCGAGGTGTTTGAAAGCTATCTTGATGCTATTTTAGCTAAAGAAATTGCGAGAACATGTTATTTCAGCAAAAATGTAGGACAAAAGCAACCATTAGCATATTGTTATAAATTGCAACAATTGATTAGCGACGCTATAGTTCGAAATGAACTTATTCATTCTTCTCGATTTTTTCCTTGTCAAATGGTGACCCTGTTATCACTCAGAGCAAACATACATCCATGTTCTATCATTATCAAGGTATCTCCATGTCTTACTACCCATAAGTAAATTATTCGTTCTCATTTTTTCCTGGCGTTACTTTTCATAAACCTTGTTTTGTCATATAGGACGCCATATTGGGTTTTGCATAGGTAAATAGTTTTTAGTATTGATGCTAAAATGCATAATATGCTAAGCAGTTATTTCAAGGAAACAACATTCTCTAAGTGGGTATTCAAAATGTCAGATAGTCACTTGTTTTATAATATCATCAGCCAAGCATCTTTTCGGTTTCTACAAACTTCGAACAGGTGAAAAGTCTCTATTTCTGGTTCTAATGATGTGTAGGCTACATACCATGATGTGGATAATATACTCTGTGACATATAAATCCGAACACCCAGTTTAAATGATTTATTTTAATAAAAGTTGGTAAATGTATTTATCTTACTGTAAATAACAAGTGAAAAAATTTTCAGCCTTATCAGTTGGACATTCCGGTTTTTATACTACTTTTTTTTAATTCACAGTAAAGCCGCAGTAAAGAATCAACGTTGTCGGATTTTAGTTCTTGACATCCTTTACAATCGGTTACGATGCCTAGAGTACGGAGACCTGTACGATTTCGTCAACTTAGTGAGTTTGATAGGGGCCGTATAGTGGGACTTCGAGAAGCTGGACTTTCTTTTCGGGCAATTGCAGTTAGAGTGCAAAGAAGTGTAGACACTGTGGTTAGGTGTTGTCAGGCATGGCTTCGAGAAGGCCGTACGCAAAGAGCAAGGGGCACTGGACGCCGCCGTAGAACAACAGACCGTGAAGATCACCGCCTAAGATTATTGGCCTTAAGGGACCGTTTCTCCACTACCAGGTCCATTGTAAATGAATGGTTTGCAGAACACGGAAGACCTATTGGCATGCGAAGTGCTTACCGACGAATGAGAAGTTTTGGCTTGTTTTCATACCGGCCACACTGGGTCCTACCTTTAACTCGAGAACACCGACGTAATCGCATTGAGTGGTGCAGACAACGGTCACTCTAGGATCAGGAATGGAACAGTATTGTCTTTAGTGACGAGTCTCGATTTTGTTTAGGCATGCACGATGGTCGTGCCAGGGTTAGAAGGCGACGTGGTGAAAGGAGGAATCCACAGTTTTTTGTTGAAAGATATGTTCATTACACTGTTGGAGTTATGGTTTGGGTTGCTATAGCTTATGGTTCCAGGTCACCTTTAATCTTCATCAGAGGTAACATGAACGCGCAGCGTTATATCCACGAAGTTCTTGAACCCCATCTTTTACCCTATCTTGACACCCTGGCAGATCCAACTTTCCAAAAAGATAATGCCCGACCACATGTTGCAAGAGTCACAATAGACTTCTTTCAACATAATGATGTCACATTGTTACCATGGCCATCAAGATCTCCCGACTTATCCCCAATTGAGCACGTGTAGGATATGATGGGTAGGAGATTGCTCAATTTGCAACGTCCTCCTCAGACTCTAGAAGTACTTCGAGGGGAGTTGGTGGTTGCCTGGAATGAGATACCACAGGAGGACATTGACCACCTGATCAGAAGCATGCCTAGGCGCGTTGGAGAATGCGTAGCACATCAGGGTGCATCCACACATTATTAAAGGTCAAAGGGCTTTAAAGCAGTGCAATCATTTTGAAATTTTTATCATTTACTTCATTAAGTACTTATACAAAATTTTATTAAAATAAAACCATTTAAACTGGGTGTTTGGATTTATATGTCACTTAGTATATTATAAAACTTCAGGTATCTAGAAAAGTAATTCTCCCGTATTTCTTAACTCATCGAGTAAAGGACAACTTGACGTTAAAACTACTTTATCTTATTTAGTTTCTACTAAATAAAAGCCTGGAACGTGTAGCAGCTTCATAAACACATTTTACATCCGCCTTATTCAAAATAATGCACACATCTTGCTAAGACAAAGAAACACGATCTATTCTATTTAACTTAAAGGTACTAAAGTAACAATCAGTGAGTGATACAGTTTGTTGAAAAAGTTCCGGATAACGGCAAATCACCTCGAACACCATTATGTCGGAAAGATAGCGCTCCTATGCGAAGGATTTTTCCCTGTTATGTTGAAGTCTGATTCAAGATCAAGACTATTTTTTACAAAGCCATCTTTGGCTAATAAATGGATAGTAGGATGATGAGTTATTGGCCTCAAAACAAGTTGACCTTGGCATGTCATGATCTACTCATTAAATATCTAATCAACAGTTTCATCTAATAGAAATTCTATCCAAAAACATACTTATGATCTTTCCCTGGATATTGTACTTTTGATGGTTCTTATGTTTTTAACATCGCAAGCGGAGAGAGCGGAGAATTATAAATGAGTCACTGACTTTCAAGAAGTAGCCAATTAAAACGAAAAAAATTCTACCTCAGTGTAGGATCAGGATTTTTGATAGGCCATCTGACATTGAATTTGACCAAAATCAATCAAGGTAATTTCGTGGACAAGTCCACTCGTTGATTAAACACTATGATTTTGACAGGTACAATTTTTTGAAATCTGAGCCTAAGATTTGCACCCTATTAAATTCCAGTGTCAAAAATATAGAGTTAACCTCTCAATTCTAATGGTCATATTCAAGGTTGCCGGGTAAAGGTCCATGCTTTTACAAAATATGTTGTTGATTAGTTATTGTTTATTAGTTAGATGTTGGACTTTGAGCAAGACCTGCAAAGGTTCAATTCTTTGGAAGTCAAGAGCAAACGTGGAAGTTTCCCGTGCAAAAAAATATTCAAATTCGACGACATCGTCAGATCACTTAAACGCACGATGTTTGAGATTATTTTCAGTATCGAGGATTTTGAACGCCTCAAATATTGAGCACCCGGAAGTTAAGCTTATATGAACAAGCTCTTCTTAACACTCTTACGGCAGATGTGGTATTTGGTCCCTACCTTCGTGGCTATTTGGTACAAAAATATATTTATGCAAAACGTTGACAAATACTGGGTATCACATGTTTCTGTCATTGCAACAGAAGTAAGGCTTGTTAAAAACTTGGGTGCGTACTTCATTGACATGACCTCGCTCTAAACCACAATTAAGCTCTAATAGGATGTTTTCGTGTGAACGAAACATTGTCCTTTAAAAAGCGGTATCGGTAGTGGAGAATGATTGTTACTTTAGAAATATATCTTCATTGCATGTCTAAATCACGGCAATCTATATTACTTTACCAAGTATCCAGCAAACTGAACTTTATTAGCTGTATTATCTGTGCCAGCACAATGAATAAGTAACTCGGCTTCGATAGAACCTCTATGGCGTGCTTTTAAGTCGTAACCCTGTTTTGCTGCGACCAAGATTTACTTAAAATTCAAGCAGAGCTTTATTACACTTTTAGGTTCGATATCTGAATTCATGTTAATTTGTACTACATTACCTGTACAGGGGATAGATGCTGGACTTACCAACATAGTTACATTACATAACATTGAAATTAAAAAAAAACTACGACGGAGTGTGTCAATTGACCCCTCGAGTAAGCGTTAGAAAGCTGCGAAATTTTGGCATTGAGAATCTTTTGAAAATTATGCATGCATATAAGATCCTGTAATGGGCTAACCATTCTTGTGTTAGACAGTTTTAGTGTAACAAGGGTAAGCCTTCCATTACGCTACTTTTGACAGTCTCAGCAAGAAGCGACGGTTTGCGAAGGAATAGTTTTCATCATCACCAGAGTGAACCGTGTTAGTATGACAGTACTGAGTACAGACAATCATGACAGGTTCCTTATTTTTCACTTGCCTCTGGTGTGATGCTGATCCTGAAATTTCATAACGTTGTACTTCTTTCAAGGGAAAGTTAAGGTAATGTGTTACAGTTTCTTCTCGTGCTCGAGTAAAAATTAACCTTTTTGTTTATATTCCAGCTACCACGAAGGCCTAAGACCTAAACACCCATGGGTACCGTGGGGCTATAGGGGATACAGGGGAAAAGGTGGAACGCGACACGGACTCAAGCGAGAAAACACGTGTGCATGCAGCATGCACTGATTCTGGCCCCGCCTACGAGATCCGCAGGGTGGTACCTCCGCCTACGACAGTCAGAGACCGTCTACCACCTACATCTACTGTCTTGACAACGTAAATTGTTACAGCGTTCTGCTTATTTAGAATAATAATTTTATAGATGTTCTTAAGAACATTGAATTTAGTTTTTATAACAAACCACTTCTATTAGTCTAATAGTTTTGTGATAGGAAATCATACTTTACTCGCGATCTCGTTAAAGGTAATTTTTTATAATTTCTGGCGACAATAAATACGAGGGCTGAAGGTGACTTGGTGCTATTTCCGGTGCTCTCGTGTAGGAATTCAGCGGCCCACTACCCGTTTCAGTGAAATAGTTTCACACGCAGTACTGCGACTCTATAGGGTGGTGGATATTAAAATAGAAAGCAGCCCCTATTAGTGAGTTTGTTATCGGAGCCCTTTTTCTCAGTGATAATCTGAGGCGAATTTAAGTGGGACTCACGCCTATGAGGAGCAGTTCCCCATTTCAGTGAACTATCATTGTTCAAGGTAATTATGACTTTGTTTGACTTTGCTAAGTCTGTCTTAATCTCGCACAAATTGTAAACAACCACCTCGTCCAAAAATTAGGTATAAAACTATCAGTAATCTTATTTGTGCCAGCTTAGGCGTTCTTACGTAACATTAGGGTTAGATATTAATTCATCAACTTATTTAGTAGTAAAAAGAGAGAAATGTTTTCAATTTGTCATTGGGAAAATTGATACTTATTTCTGTATCATAGTACATATACTGAGAATAATATAGTGTTATTTTTATATTGCTGTAGCTTCCGATTCTGGTTGTACATTTACTGAAATTTGAGTGAGCCATGCTCACGAGGTAAAATACTCCTATGTTTCTCAAGTAGTATTTAAATTGCTTTACTTATAAGCTGAGGGAGGACCTGAACGATTTTACATCCAGGACCTTATGTTTTTTACAGGTATCTGATTATTTTAATTTAGTTCAGGTTCATTTAAAAATTTGGGTAATGCAAGTGCAATCACGATTTTTCTTGTACACAGTGATTAGACATCAACTTTGTTTTAATTTTGAAGTTTTGAATTGATGTAACCCAAACCTTAACAGTTCCATGTTAAAGTAAAATTTTTAATTCTTGGAAGCAAACTAAAGGAGGGGATAAGTAGCCAAAATCGTTATTTCGAGTTATTTCTTGACAGGTATTTTTTTTCTATTAAATTTAGGGTTCTATCTTTGGGTTCTACCTTCAGGTATAGAGTTACATTTGGGACTTTTTGCGCTTGGTTGCTTTCCGGTGGTAGCCAAGCACCTGCCAAGGTGTTTTTTTTTATTTACGTTTTTTTTACTGGAAACCATTTAGCTGGAGGGTAGTACAGAATAACTTTCTTTTGCTTGTCCTCCAGGACATCTTTGAATTTTTGAATTTTTTTCATTTCCTTTGTTCAATAAACTAATGTTTGTGTACCTTGTGAGTTTGTATCTCCTTTAGCGCCAGAAATCTGACAGGGTTACTTTTTATTTCTTGTTCTAGTGCTTATAACTAGGTGGCGCCCAAACGACAACCATTTCCATCCAAAAACCAAAGTACAAGGAACCACCCTCTGAGAACCCGTTAACTACTACTGAGCATAGTTTTCGCGGGATAACAAATGGTTGTGTTATGATTACTAGAAACCGGTGAGAAAACAAATAAGTTTAGAATCGTGGGATTACAGAACAGCAAAAGAACTAAAATAAAAAGCTACCTTGCCACATTGCATGCATAACAAAAATCAAGAAGATCTAATCAACTGAGAGCACTACCTATTTCTGTTGTTTTTATAACCTGGAGTTATTTTAATAAAACTTTTCCAGCCTTACGAGTTCCAACGATGGCATTGAATAAGGGAAAATAACCATACGGAATAAGCACTCCCGTGTTTTACGTAAGCAACTACGTATTTCCATAACGGAAGTCGAAGCATTGTGTTACAATTGCGCGAATTAAGAACCATTAAAGCCATTCAACTGATGACTGCTAAACAATTATTGATTTTTCCTTGCCTCAGTCATTTTGTTTAAGACAGTTTGCTTTGAAAACATTCCTAGATAATTTGATTCGTCAATTCAGTGACCGGCGCTACACTTGTGTTTCTATGATATACTTAAATTATACATAATTATATCACATAAATTGCAAGAAATGGGTGTTCAAGTCTTAGTCTAATCATATTAGACGAAAATACCCCTGGTCTGCGGAATAATTGTTAAGTCTGGTTTTATTGATGCAATTTGTTCAACGGGGTATTTAAGGGCCGGTCCAGACGCTACGTTTTGCACAACCTTTTGTCTGCACATTCTCAGGACGGAATGAAGACATTGCAATTTTTAGAGCGTCTACATGGTGCAGAGATATCTATATATTTCGCTCAGTTTTGTATGATATCGTCATGGAAAAGGTACTCTAGTTAATATTGGCAGGGTGTCTTGTTAAAAAAAAAGATTGAAATATCTCAGAAGTACCCGGCGTTCACAGTGCAGTTGCTTCAATTTCTTTGAATTATTCTACGAAACTTTCATAAGCTCTCCCCCTTTTTATCCCTGTCACTTACTCATTGGACCTGACATGTCAAATGCATGGGAAACTTTCGTATAATGCAATAAATTCAGCCATTGTCAATTGACGAATTGAAACTGACGTTTCATCTATAACGTGTTGAACTGTGCAAAGAAAAGGTTGCGCTAAACATAGCGTCTGGACCGGTCTTAAAACATGGACGCATAAAACGGGTACACCAATTTTTGTGGGAAAACTTTTTATTCCACAACGAAGGATGAGAAAACGTGTCTTTTGGGATTCAATCGTACCTGTTGGCAGTAACGAAAAAACTGTCCAAATAAGATTCTTACGTATCAGATTCAGAAACACTATGTCGGATCATAGCAGACAATTTTTGAAAACATATGTCTTAAATGAGCAAATTATTCACCAACCATAATAAAACACATCCGAAATTTTGTTTGTGATAATACGCTCAAGTTTTCGATACGCGTTCAAATGAGGTACCTCTTGGAGTCGCAGAGGTTGTTTATAAGGTTAATTGAGCTAATCCACAGTTTTTGTATCTGTCAAGTTACTGTTGAGCGTATATGCTCATTTCACCAACATCATGAGGCGGTAGGGTTTTGTTTAAGGCAAATAAGGTTTCCCACACGGTCCTTTTTCTTGTAAAAGTAATATTACTTCTTATGTGATGAGTATACGAGTATATGTAGAGCTACCTCAACACTATTGTACACTTATCGAAGTTAACATTTCTGTTTTTAAAATAATTACTTTCGCATACATATTGAGATACTATATAAGCATGATTTCGTATTAAAAAATATTTGATCCTAATAATTTTATTTAAAGTAATTCGTTCCGACTGTTGTAGCCTAACAAAACATGCAAAAAGATGTCTACGCTGTTGATGTAATGAGCATCTACGCTCAACAGTAACTTGATAAATACATAAAATATGCGTTAGCTCACTCAATTTTTTAAGCATCCTTTGCGGCTCCAAGAGGTGGGCGTTTACGCGTATACATTAATTGTATACGTCTCGATGTATACAATGCGTATACAATGAGTACAATATACACATTGCATATACAATGAATACAATGTATAGAATAGCATAAGTGAGGTTAGGTTTATTCGCAAACGTCAGAAAGTTGGTAAACAGTGAGCCGACAACTTAAAAAAGATATGGTTGGACGCTCCAAGAACAAAGAAATCCATGAACTAGGGTTCATTTGTTGTTCTTAATTTATTTAAAACTGTTTCTTTGTATACGTATATAAATAAATATTATATATGTTTCCATTATTTATAAACTGCTTGATGATGATGATGAAATGTGTATCATAACGCATGTTTTTCGAATAGCGTAGCGAATCCGTTCAATTACTAACAAATACGAAATGTTAGAGTTTGTTTAGAAAAAAAAACGTAACCCTTTTTTTCGCATAAAAATAACAATTGTCTTCCGGAATGGCTTGTGATTCATGTCGCCAAGGTAAACTCATGTATTTTGCTATAAAATAAATACCTAAAAATCTTATTTGGAGAGCTTTTTCGTTCCTGCCGACACTTTCAGTTGAACACCAGAAAGCACATTTTCTCATTCTTTGTTGTCGAATAAAAAGTTTTCCCACAAGAATTGGTGTACCCATTTTATGCGGCCATGTTTTAAATATCCTCTTGAGCAACTTGCATCAATAAAACCAGACTTTACAATAATTATTTCAGGGAAATTTACTAATATACTATATGTCAAATGACCATTAGCGGCGGTCCACCTTGGTTCATCGTGTCCATAAGTGCTTGCCCTCACTTTTATGTAATGTAAACTATTCTCCTAGACACCACAATTTTTACCTTTTTGGAGAATAGATAGCTTTGAACTACTAATCTGTGGCGACAGTGTTGTCTTTCCTTATATTTTTCGCGAAGCGTTTGACTAGATCGTAGAATAACATGAAACCTGGAAGTCACCAATTGATCTGATCCGAAACTAAGCCATTGGTCACCAATCTTGATCATAATTGTTACTAAAAAGATCACAAGACAATAATTGTCTGAATCAATTCCTTATCCCCTTATAGTATGATCACCGTTATGGCTGCACGTCTTTACCTGCCAGCGGCAAGGCCTGCGCAGACACCTTGTGAAGCTAGTCAATTTATTGTTTAGTTAAGGTATATTGGTTTTTCACTTTGCCTTTGTGGAAACGGGTCATTTACGTTCGAAATGATGCCTGCAAATCAATTACTATGAATTATTAGAGCTGTCGGTTGTTCGAAATAAAAGCCATCTACCACTAGGATCGATCACTGCGAAACAGTACAGCGGACCGATTGGAACTGTATAGATCTCAATCCGCGAAGGATACCCAGTCCCACGTATGGTCATATTTCAATAGATCACACCTTGCATAGTGCATGGCTGCTGTGCTTTCGTTTGTCGTCCGAGAGACCCTATGTCTAGACTACGCTGAGGAGCAGCTAGAAATCACGAACCAGTTATCCATGGTTTGCAGTCTTTGTTGTCCATTGTTGACTTTTACTCAAATATGAAATTTATAAACAAAGCTAGTTATTACCCAACTAACAATTATCACTCCTATTAGAGTTGCAAGAATGATTATACAGTATTCCTTACACAGCATTGTATACTGTAAGAATGTTGGCAAAACCCTCTTAGAACAGCTATACAAACGGAATGGGCACACCTAATAGGACACTTCAGTAATTCAAGAGGTTGTATAAGGGCTGCAGGTAACAGCTATACAACAAAAGTGTAAGCCTCTTGCACCCGCTATAGGACATTTGCGTCAGTGCAAGATTCAGTTTTTGTCAACTATGCAACTGTTCTGTTCCGTGATTCTACTTTATTGCAACAAAACTATTTCTTATGTATTGTATAGACGAAGTGAAGAATATATAACTAACACAATACAGTCATCTTGTTTACTTACATATCGGCTATTGTGAATTTCATACACAGGTATATGATAAACTTCTACACTGTGATTTAGGGCAGCAAATTTTATTGTGATTATCGTGCAAAGTAGTTACGCAATTTCTACGGGCTTCGTATTTGATTCATATTTTGATAATGATCAAAAGTATGTCTAGATTTTTAAGATGGAAAACCGAACTTACCTGCGTCAAATTTTCCACAAATCCTATATTTAGACACAATTACACTAACGTTTATCACTTTATATCTGTAATTTCGAACTGAAACATAATTATTTAATACCAAATAGAGGAATAAATGTTTACCAATATGGCGGATGTTTGTGTGTAATCATGGCATCGTCCATGTTGTCTTTAGTTTATTAGAATATTTTGGTGTTGCCTGCAGGTGTTATACAACAATTTGACAAATGTCAGAAATGAAATACCGACAGAGTCAAATGATTTACCTAGAATTTGTACCAGATCTATATCTTCTGTTTGAACAGTTGATAGAACCTTTTTAACCAATATGCATGCGTTGTTTGTCTTAAAGCATTGGTTATGGCATTTTAACAAAAATATAGCTGTAGAAAGTTAGGTTATGGTGAAGTTGTGTACCAACATATTTAGAATAATATGTACAGCCTTTAACAGTTACTAAACAAGAGTTGTATAAGTGCTTCCGTTGGGAGCAATTTGTTGGCAAAAGTAGTAAATTTGCACAGCAAAACAACAAGGCTCGGGTTTGTTTTATAAACGTTACCACGTATGCCACAAGACAACCATTTTGACTAACCTGCAAATATGCCATATAAAATAGTTGTATAAACGTTTATGCAACAATTAAAAATTTGTCCTATAAGGTGTTGTATAACTATGCTATAAGAATATTTTAAACACCTCATTTTAGAACAAATATGTTGCAGAAAGCAAATATTTGCATTCCACACAACATTAAGCCAGTATTTTGGTGTTCAGGCAACAACAACAGAGAGCTTTTATGGCTGAACGGTTCTTTTACCAAAAGCTTATAGCACTACTTTGCTAGTTGGGTATTTCTGCAATCCTGTGTAGGACGAATACTTAATACAAACGCAGAATAGGTTCAGGATTTTCAGCTGATGTATTCAAATGTTCAAAAATTCCCTAAAAGATCCTTCCCTAAATAGCTAATATGAGCGGGTGAACGTGGTCTTGCTCAACATGCAGGCCATTGTAAACGTTGTTCCAGCTGGTCACTCCAGCGGTAATCCTCCGAAATTATTGTTTAAACGTGGGCTGCGGCACAGGTGATATTTTAAATAATATGCATTAATATTCCCTTGTTACGTTAAAGCCGGGCTTGTTTTACGTTTTAACTACGTTAACCTCGATATCCCACAGGCCAGGTATCGTAAATTATTGCACTGTTCCCTGCAGACGGTTAAAGTTAAAAGAATCATGCAATGGAAAGCGTCATCTATCCTTTTGCTTCCCAGGACACTGGGCGAGAAAACATTGTAGTCGCTAAAAGTTTAGAGTAAATGAGATATTAGGTTTTTGAATATTATGTGACATGTACGAAACTTAGCTATAACTGCTTACGCCTTGAAAAGTACTACTCGGATTTAGACGACATTTCCACACAAGATTAATAACCAGTCTATTCTACGCACCTATTTCACAAATCAAAGATGATTCAGTATATTCGCCCTTCAAAGTTGAACTAGCAGCCTATATTTTTCTAGGAGGGATGAAGTTGTTTCGAATATAATCCCTCATGAACTGATGACAGCGTTGCGTAGAAAGTGCATGGTCAACCTACTTGAAGCCATTTTTTTTTTCAAAATAGATCTACTATCTTTTTTTTTTATTTTATATTGGCAATATCCCTAGGACCAGAGTCGGTTACGAATGAGACTTTATATCACTGGGAGAACATCAGGGCTAAGCTAAAAACACCTGATGTAATGACATCGATACACAATTTAGCTGATAGACGGCGGCAGTATGTATGTAGGTCAAACTACGATTAGGCAGGCTGCAGGTTACTTGAGGTTGGGAAGAATTTTAATTCCAAACTGATTCTATTTTTTTTTTCTCAAATGCCCTGGGTATCTTGCCTTAGCCTGTTCATAATTACGAGCCAAGTTTCGGCATCGCCTTGAGCTTCGGCCACATTCGGCCAGAACATGCACTTATGGCCACGCATTTGATCTTCAGCTAAAAAAAGCCAAAGCTTTGACCTAAGGCCAAGTCCTTGCTCTCAACAAATTCTTCGTACTGTGTGAATGAAAAGCCTTGATCTTCAGCACAACTGAAATACTATTTAAAAGCCCTAAGAAAGACATATCTTTTAGATTCCAGTAGGTGTCAGTGTACTATTTTGTGAGATGGTGAATCCTGCAGCACAAACATACGAAGATAGAAAAACTGAGTTTGTTATATGGTGTTGGTATACTGTTTTTTTTAAATGTGTGTACAGCTATTGATTTTTGTCAAAAGATCATTTCACTATTATCGCTGCCATTGCCGAAAATTACTCGATTTCGAGTTTTTTGCGGGGTATCATTTAGAAAATGTTTCAATGAGTCGTGTGTTTCGTAAGTAGATGCATTCATTCCCAATAGAGTTGTTTTCTGATTATAAAACTTTGGTCTAATAACAATTTTCTGATTGAATTTGACTCTTGAAATTAGTTTCGCCTTACCGCTATAATGATTTCTTTACTACCTCAATAATTTCGTTACAGAGATCAGTTAGAATTAGCTGGCAAGGTCAGTTTGGCAAGTAGATATCGAAATTACGGAGCAGAAGGATGGAAATTCAGTTAAAATCAAGTCCCAGAGTCGTACGTATATCAGAAAATTTCATTTTAGTCCCGAAAATGTATCGAACAAAGATTTTCTAAGTGACTCTATCTAATATACTGTTGAATGAGATTTCATTGAAATTGGGTATTCACAATCTTCCAATAACCATGTTTGTCTATCCTTAGCAAGTCTCAATTCAATATTGTATCAAAACCGTTACACTTTAAGAGAAATGGAATGGAATCAAGGGACAAATTTTCGTTATTTCCACACTTTATTTTTAAGGCACTTACAAATTCGGCTTCGGACGTAGGTTCTGATAAAAGCCAAACTTCGGCTTGGAATTTGACTTCCAGTTGGACCCTATTATAAACTTTGGAATGGCCTTCAACCTAACTAGCATTATCTACTTCTAGCTGTCCCATTAAAAGAGATTTGAGGCAATTAAGTAAGTCCATGGGAATGGGAATTCTAGAAATTCAGATACAAGTTTTCTATTTTGCGATAATTATGATGCGTAATTCCATGTGAGGTCATAATAGGTAATGCTAGTTCATTTTGAAAATCTCAGCGGTGCTATGAGTAAAAGTTAAAATAGCTTTGTGGAGAGGTTATGCTATATAGGGTGTTTCAGTTTATTGTCGCATAACTTTAAGATTCGATAGAACTTTTAAAATTAATGCATAAAGTCTATATAAACATGGGTAGAAAAATGCGTGGCTTCCGAAATACAGGGTGTTCAAATTTACTTTCTAAACTAGTTTTTTTTAAATATTTCGAACAATATTTCATGTATAACAGTGAAATTGGTATACAAGGGTTTTTTGGTACGACAAGACGAACTATGGGCATAGTTTTACTGTAGCGGCTAGAGGGCGCTCTCTACCGTACCTGTAGTGTATTAAAATGACCGAAATTTTTTCTTAGTACAAGTTTTTGCTTTTTGAATAAAAAACTGATTCTTCGCACTTTTCAACATAAAAAGCTCTCTGATGAATTTTCGTTATAGTTTTTGAGACATTTCGATTTTTAATGTTCGATGCATTTTTAATTATTTATGATAAAATAAAGTTAAACAGTCAGTATCTCGATACTTTTTAGAAGTAGGCTGTGCCTGCAAATATTTTTGAAATTGAAAGCAGAATAAGGTTAAACGTCAGTTAGTTGACAGTTAGTTTTGTTGTCTGTTGAAACCTGAAAGGTTTTTTGCAATTGTGAATGCACGAAATTTAGTTTATTTTGCCTGTTTTTTTTTGTAAGTTTTATAAAAATGCCATTTTTATTCTCCAATCAAGAGTTAGCGGATATTCATTTTGTGTATGGCTTTGTAAATGGAAACGCAGCAGAAGCAGCCAGAGAATACGCACGAAGATTTCCAAACAGACGACATCCAACTCGCTCAGTATTTGTAAGAGTGCATCGCCAAATAATAGAAAATGGTTTTGGAAATCTTCAAGGGGATCAAAACATAAATGTTCGTCAGCGCAGATTTACCCGTATGATTCTGCTTGAGTTAGATAGAGATCCGACCACAAGTGTTAGGAGAATTTCTGGTTCCTTGGGAATTTCAGCAAGCCATGTTCACCGTGTTCTTAGAAATGACAATTTGCAACCTGTGCAAGGTCTACAGCCAGGGGACGGAGAACGAAGAATCACATATTGTCAGTGGATTCTTGATAGAACTGATAATAATAGGGAGTTTTTAAGTAACGTTTTATGGACCGATGAGTCATGCTTCACTAGACGTGGAGTGGTAAATTTTCATAATCAACACATTTGGTCGCATGAAAATCCGCAGGCAGTGCGGGAAAGAAATGTTCAGCTTGAATTTAGTGTGAACGTGTGGATTGGTACCAACCGTAATCCACTATTTGGACTCTACCTTTTGCCTGCAAGGTTAAATGTTGCGACCTTCTTGGAATTTTTAAAGGCTGAACACGCAAATATGTGGGATGATGTTATGTTAGATTTAAGAAGATTGGCCTGGTTCCAGCTTGATGGTTGTCCATCTCATTATTCGAGAATAGTTAGAAACTGGCTGGACGAAAATTATCCAGAAAGATGGATCGGCCATGGAGGACCAGTCGCCTGGCCTCCACGATCCCCTGACCTAAATCCATTAGATTTCTTTGTGTGGGGATTTCTAACAGAAAAAGTGTTCCAGACTCCCTTAACCACAAGAGATATGCTAATAGACAGAATCAGGAATGCATGTGATGAAATAAGGCCTTATTTGAATAATGCTATACCACGTTCGATCATTCGTAGATGTGAATTGTGTATTGAACAATTGGGTTTACATTTTGAGCAACTACTTTAGATTTTGTATGTTTGTCCTAACTATCCAATAGCATTTTAGTTGTAAATAATTCATTTAATTTGTTAAAAATAGTATTGGAAAATTAAACAAATTAATATTCTGTTTTTTGTGTTTATTTGGAGTTAGGAATTATTGCTGTGTTTAAAACACAATCTAAACGATCATCTTAATTACTTGTAACGCCCAAATCGAAAATGTAAAAAAATATTATTTTCCCATAAATAATTAAAAATGAATCGAACCTTAAAAATCGAAATATCTCAAAAACGGCTAACTATAACGAAAACTTACAGGAGAGCTTTTTTATGTTGAAAAGTGCGAAGAATCAGTTTTTTATTCAAAAAGCAAAACATTGCACTAAGAAAAATTTTCGGTCATTTTAATACACTACGAGTACAGTAGAGAGCGCCCTCTAGCGGCTACAGTAAAACCCTTGTATACCAATTTTCACTGTTATACATCAAATATTGTTCGAAATATTTAAAAAAACTATTTTAGAAAGTAAATTTAAACACCCTGTATTTCGGAAGCTACGCATTTTTCGACGCATGTTTATATAGACTTCATGCATTAATTTTAAAAGTTCTATCGAATCTTAAAGTTATGCGACAATAAACTGAAACACCCTGTATAAAATTTCGAAAATTTGCTTTCATCGGTTCTGATGGGTTCGGGTTAGGGCATATTCAAAAACAGTATGAAGCTCAAACTTTTTGTTCCTTTAGCAAGGCTCATCTTGACTGGTGAAGGTCTTGAAAATAGTCATAGGTTAATGCATGGGAAGTACCAAGTCAATCTACCTGCTACTATTTTTTCTCTCTTCCTTTATTAAACCATTTATAGCGGAAGACGATTTTAGTTCGAAATTTTCAGCCTCTGAAGCTTGACACTCAAAGTTGCCTCTTAGAAATCCTAAGATATTTTAATTACTTTCAATTTCGAAAAGTCTCCTTCAGCTATTGACGTTATAATCTAGAGAGTCAAAAACACGAAGGATGCGATTACCTAGCAGTACAATCTGAGGTTTCGTGCTTGCGAATTTTTAATCTAGCGTACGGCTTGAAAACTTCTGTGAAATTGTGAAAATCACTTTCCGCACTTTTTGGTACGTGGTTGCCCCTCTAAGCTAGGGGCCCTTGCTCATTTCCGTCGGTCTGTCGATCTATGCATGTTGGTTCGTCCGCTAATCCTTTGCCCCTCCAGCACCGATAATAGTACCATTTGAACTTGGATGGAACTTACAAGTAGTAGTTTTTGGAAATTGGTCTAGTGGCAGTGGAGCTACGAGACAAAAAGCTGCCGTGTTGCCGCTGCCGCGACCGGATAATTGACTGCTGTGAACGGCAAAGTGGGCCACAGCAACTTGCCAGATGGCCGTCGCACTGTCAGTAGAGCAGGGAATATTTCTATTGATTAAATGTATGGGCATGTTTTACTGGATCGAATCATTTGATTTTATGTTATGTTCGTTGCTCAGAGGGAATAGCTTGTACCGAACATAGTAATTTATGAACTGATGTTAGTACTGCGTAAGAAATGCAAAGTAAACCTACTTGACTGTTTAAGTAGATTAAACGATTTTATCTGGGGGATACAAAGATGTCCGAGAAAATATACAAAAATCTAAGAAAACCTAAGGAGATCCAAATAAAAATCGACGGAGAGAATCTTCTGTTCCAAATAGGTACGTCCCTTGCCTACACCTCACTTCAGAAAATTGGAAGCGCCAATTAGTATCTGAATATTGCATCGGAATCACATTTTGAGCGACTTACTCCCTGTAATGGTGAAAATCCGTCCAATTACCCTTTACCCTTTTATCGCGACC
Source organism: Acanthoscelides obtectus (assembly GCA_963669975.1). Lineage (NCBI taxonomy): Eukaryota > Metazoa > Arthropoda > Insecta > Coleoptera > Chrysomelidae > Acanthoscelides > Acanthoscelides obtectus. Next base: position 30,549,390 of record CAVLJG010000005.1, read on the forward strand.
TTTTCTTTTCGCTGTTTCCCGGCAAGCACCATTTCCGAGCCGTAGTTGATTTGATCCTTTAGTCACACGTCCTCTCTACAAATCGACCCTTGTTCCACTTGAGGACAAGACGTTCGCCTCAGGACTGTGCGGATCGACTCGTGTCTGGAATTGAACGAAGTCATTGACATTGTAAAGTACGGTTGGACAGTTTTTTGCAAGCTGTTCAATATCACACTTACTCCATGGGGCGTAGAATCCTTATGCTAGGAATATTTGATATAAAAAAATTGCAACTGCTTCATACTTACAGTTGACGGTGAAGTATGTGTAGTGTGGCATACCGAGTGTAACAAAAGTATTTTTTTCTTCAAGAAGACGGTATATATCACCTTACCTTTATGTGAAAATTGCCTTGCCAGATCTAAATTTTTAGACACTCCTCGTCTGCCTAGACGTATCCCACCCCCAGATTTTCGAGTGTCATAAAGGCACTTGCTCTTAGAAGATACTTCCGCACCCGCTCTTCAACAGAACGAACAGACGCAGACGAATATCTTTTTGACAGTGAATTCTGCAACCACCGCTGTACGTCCCTAAACAGATGGCTAAATACGCCCTCGCGGAATGGCTCTGCACTTCGTCATTTCTTAAAAAGGTCAAAGTCAAGTCCTTACTTTTTTAAGGTTTTTAAACGGAAAGCCCACATAATTCTACGTCTGAATACGTATTACAATCTCAGGTCAAGGTCATCTTAAAAGTTCAAATGAAGGTCAAATGTTTGAGACTGTGGAAAATTCTTGGAAGCATTTTTTATGGAAAAAATTTAGGTCAGAAATTTGGTAACCTTTAACTTTGCCTTTCAATACTGACTTTGGGTCGCACCTTCAAGGTCATAATTGTATATAAGGACGTTGTGGAACGTGAAACTTTCTATTGTTGGTGCCAAAGAGGTGAGTACTCAGTAAAAAAAGAATTTGCCCTTAAAATTACTTTGAAGGTAAGCTTCACGGTTGAATCTAATGTTACCGTCAAAATCCTTCTCAAAAGTTACTTAACGAGGATTTTTTTTCGTATATAGGTATGCAAACCTCTAGGAATTTTCCAATTAATTTTCCTTGCCCTTTAGGGGTTGCATTTGGACGTAAAATGTTCCACCCTTCATATTGTCAGTAAAAAAAAGGGGTTCAAAGTCAAATCCAAGGCCACATTTCAACTCATTGTTCCAAGCTAGTATAGACCTGACCTTGACCTTTTCCAAAAACACCTTATTTGGAAAAATACAGATCCGTTCTATTTATTGCTTTCATTACACCCGGTATGAACGAATGTGGCCGTTTTATGGAAGAAAACGCTTTCATATGCTTATTATTCATTTAATATTTCATAAATTCTCAATTTTAGGTATGTATTTTCAGTAGAAGGGGGTTCCAGACGATCTCCAACTAGAATGCACATCATAACCTCATTTTTCATGCACAGTTTTCATTAACAAGCCCGAAGACAAAATTTGCAATATTTGAAATGGCGTTCCCCATTAATACCGAGATACCTGTTGATCTACTGCAGGTCTTTATAAAAAAACCCACGGGGATAGATTGAGCGGTTTTACGATCCTGAATTTTTGGTCGGCTTTAACTCGAGTTTGCTTACTTCGGTCCATAAATCATTTTGCAAGAAAAGGCTTACTACCAGAAATGCGGAATCCTGTCTGACGGAGTGTGCTGGAAAATAATGTTTTGCGCCTTCAAGTTTGTAACTTAAATTAAAAGGACGAGCGATAGTACTCATGATTGACAGACAAAAAAATGAAATGCACCTAATTGGCTTGTTGCAAATTTCTATAGAACCCCTAAACATTTTTCCGAACGTTAACTTTATTACCTACCCGGGCAGAATTTCGACTAAGTTGAACTTCCCTATGGACTTATATCTAACCTGCTTTCTACCTTTAAGGCGATTTCCACCTACAACAATACAATTTTAAAGTGCACGCCTTTTTGGATATATCCCGTACATAAAAGCAGCGAATTTTGTCTGTGGGTTAACTACCCTTTCCGAATTCTCCAAGGCTCCATCAGCGTTCGTGTTTCCCTCATGAGTAAAACTTTCTTGAGAAAGATGCAGACGAATGAGCAGCTGAAAACCGTTTCGGTCGCAGCATGAATATTTTATAAGCTTTTTAAAAGTTACACTTTCTGTTGGGATGACTCAGACGTTAACGGATAAAGATGCAATTTAGTTAAGCTAATTTGTTCGTATGAATTTCCATGATCATCAAAATGTTTTATTGACATAAGTGGCTAATAGAATAGAGACCATGTACGTTAAAGTACATAATACTAGGTGAATCAGAAATTTATGTCTGTTCCGATATTAGCAACTTTTGATAGACAGACGCATCTTTATTTGACAAGTGTATGCTGGCCTTGCGAATGAACTGTAATGAAAACTGTTGTTGTTAGGGATTATAGACACGCGTAGTGTATCCATGGTTGATGATGATGCCAATCTGCTTTGTACGAACTTCAACAAGAAAGAAATGCTACGGAAGCACTTAAAAAATTGTTAAACGTCCTTATTGAAGATATTGTATCCAATTCAAATTCAAGTAAAGTAGTTTCTTCATCTAAAAACGTTCTTTGGAGAGAACCATCGTCACACGTGCAATACCAAGTTCGTAATTGACATCTATCTATCTATAAACAACCACAGTGCTCATGCTCCCAATCTAATCGCTTGCCTTGGAATGCAGAAATTATGATCTCTCGATTTTGTATTAGAGCAAAAAATGTAAACATCACAGCAAGAGCTTTCAGGAACCATTGTCCGTAAGTATTTAGTACCCTTTTAGACAACTTAGATTTTTGCTCACAGCTTCAAAGTTTGTATAACAAAGGATTCCGCGTACTATATAAATATATACAGCGCATATGACAATCTCAATCGTCATTCGTTTTCTCGCAACCTGCCTCAAATTTCATTTTTTTTATGACCGGTATATTGGATTTTTCGATTTTTCAAAAGAGCGTAAAATTTCCAGCCTAGTGATGTCTCACCCTTGGATTTGTATTTCTGGGGTCACAAAGAATGAGGTCCATGAATTTAATTCTCCATAGAAATCCTGACACAAAGAATTTTGGGCACAGTTAGAAACATTAACAAAAATACACTAGCTAAGGTTGTACAAAAAACAGTCACCAATTGACAAAAATGTCTGGATGCTAATGGACGTTATTTTGTAAAATGCTTGTTCGTTCAAGTGTAAAAGAAATTTACGACGATTTTTCTGACATATTTTTAATACACTCATAGTTGGTAATTGGTTCCCAAACATTTGATTTGTTGAGAAGTCGATATTAACGTTTATGTTCTATCGAAAATTCAAGGCGTTTATTTCTTTTTTATGCCTTAATCATTAATATTATTTTCTGACAAATAAATCATGGCCTTCTTAGAAAAAAACTAATACATAACACATTACCTGTGATGATATTTCAGTGATACTCCAATCTTCTATGCACTTGTGAGGCATCAGTAGACTGGAAATTTCACATACTTTTCAAAAATCGAAAAATCCAATATGGCGGCCATAACAAAAATGAAAATTGAGCCAAGTTGCTAAAAAACAAAAGACAATTGATACATGTCATACATGCTATCTAATTTCTCTTAAAAAAATGACTCAATTATGTCGCATTTTGACAGCTGTCAAGTGAACCGTTTTGAATTTACTGACAAAAAACGAATTCCGCCATTTCGCTGATGTTTCATCCAAAACCTTTCCCATTCAGCATGTGCTGTAGGTACAACAGGAGCCGAGATCCGTGTATAGCAAAGCGAATCTGGGACACACTATATAAAAGAGGGACGTGACGGAACACGATACAGATTTATCTTGATTTCTACTGATGCGTTTCTGTCGACTAGATCAACTTTGCATACCAGATATTTATATTTCCTTCAAGTGTGACCAGGGCCTGATTCTAAATAAGTTTCCACCGATTAAATTAATTTCGATGGCGCCTTGTGACAATATACTTCATACGCTATGATAAATTTGACATCTTTTTATATCGTTTTGCTATATGCAAGTTATCATGGCAGTGTCAAAATTATCGTATCGAATCAAGTATATCGTCACAAGACTCCATCGGAAAATTTACTTATTTAGTAATGCGAACTGGGATTCATTTCCAACAGGGTCTGCTGTTTTCACTCCCGAAGTAGTCGATTCTGATAATAGATGGCACTATGTGTGTGTCTTATTTCGATAGATCTCATATTCTGCATAGATGTTAGCTGTTTGGCTTTCGTTCATTGTCATCATCAGTTCCGAGCTAGCAGCCGTCACGAGCATACACTTGTGCGACTGCGACCCACCCGGACTTACAGTGCGATCCTACTGTGATTTTCATCACGGTACGATCGCCATCCACGATGGCGAGAATAGAAAAGCTGGCGAGCCAGCTGAAGCAGAAAGAGGAGAACTTTGCGATGCTTGCTGAGCAGATGAAAAATCTGCAAGAAGCATTCGAGCGGGCGAGGGATGAAATCGATGAGGTAAAAAGGAAGCTCCTCAAAGCAAAGAGGAAAGCGAAGAAGACGGAGGAAGAAGAAGAAGAAGAGGACCAGGGAGAGGAGGACCAGAAGCCTACGGAGAACTTGGACATGGAGGCCCAAGATATCGACGTAGACGAAGCCGAGAAGAGGACGGACGACACCGATTTCAGTGTCGCCACCAGACGGAGGAAGCGGGTGCGAGTTTCCTCCTCCGAAGAAGAAGAAGAACCCAGGCAGCCAAAGATGCCAGCTGCCACCAAGAAGAGAGGTCCTAGAGCAACCAGGACCACCGAGGCCCCCATGGCAGGAACAGGAGTTCCGCCAATCAATATCGAGGGCACCGCTAATTGGTCATCCTTGAGTAGGATGATGAACAGCAAGGGGATTCAATTCTCCAAAGCGAGGACGGCGGGGTACCAGTGTGAAGGTATTCACAAATACACCAGCTGACTACCGTCAGCTAGTCGCACTGCTGGAATCCATCAAGCGGCCCTTCTTCACATATCAACTGAAGGAGGACAGGATGGACCAGAGGGTCATTCGTGGGCTACCCAGAGAGATGTCAGTCAATGACATCAAAGAGGATCTAGTGAGCCAAGGCATCGCAGACGCCGAGGTTCAGCAGATGACCTCAAGGACCACAAAGAAGCCACTTCCGCTCTTCCTCGTCAAGACGAAGATGCCGGGAAAGCTTGCAGAGATCCAGAGGCTGGCCATGCTCACGGTCGGCTTCGAGAGGAAGAAAAAGTCTTCCGAGCCCAGCCAATGTTACCGCTGCCAGCGGTACGGGCACACACAGCGGAACTGTCGTCTCGCTGAACGGTGCGTTAAGTGTGGAGAGGACCACAACAGCACCAGCTGCAGTCTGCCAGCGCCGCCAACAGGGCAACGAAACGCCAAGTGTCGCCTCTGTGGAGAAGGCCACCCCGCCAACTACAAGGGATGTAGTAAGGCGCCGAAGAAAGCTGCTTCTGCCCCCAAAGCAGTCCCCACCACAAATAGGACTTCTTACGCTCAAAAAGTGAAGAAGCCTATGTCCACTTCTGCCCCAGCAGCCGCCACTGCTACTGGAACTACTGCGCAGAAGCAACACGGCGATGACAGACTGCTAGCAATGATGCAAGCCATCATAACCCGCCTGGATGCACTCGAGGCCAAGATGCAAGACAAGCACTAGACCCGAAATGTCTACAGGTCAAAACGTAGAATCTCTACGCATTATCTCCTGGAACATCAACGGATTCAGGGCACGGAAACCAGAAATCCAGGAGATACTAGACCAGTACCAACCAGAGGTGATGGCCATCCAAGAAACGAAGTTGGATGCTGCCCATAGTCTGACGTTCCCGCGGTACGAGACGTACCGCTACGACAGAAGGGGCAGAGGTGGAGGAGTCGCATTACTCGTCAAACGTACCTTGACGAGTCATGTCCTCGACGATGCCGCAGACATAAATGGGGACGGAATCACGGTCCAGGTCCATCACAACCACCGTCCCTACAGAATCACCTCCCTATATGTGCCACCAGGGGAGGCCCTAGACGAAGATGACATCGCTGACCTCCTGAGAGGCCCAGGAGCACGCATAGTCATCGGAGATCTAAACTGCAAGTCTCCGGCTTGGAACAACAACGTCGAAGACAGGAATGCAAGGCAGCTCCAGGAACACGTCGATGCCCTGGCGGGGGTCATCGTCGGTCCGGAGCAACCAACCTACATTCCATTCGGCCTTGGGCGACCTGCGGTACTGGACATAGCCATCTTCCGCAACATCAGAGAGGAGTTCGAGATAGAGACCCTGGTGGAAGGATCGTCGGACCACAATCCGATTCTACTAACACTTGGCACAGGGTCTAGAACTCGAGATAGCTTGAGCACCAAACGGACGAACTGGAACCTGTACAAATCCAACCGTCCAAAGGAACATCACTCAAATTCCAACCATCCGATCAGCGGAGGAACTGGACAACGCAGTAGAGGAGCTGGAGAATGCTGTCCTGCGAGCGCACGAGGACAGCACCCGCTCCGAGACTACGGCAGTTCCTAGACACCTAAATGGTCCAGCACCGCACCATATTAGGCACCTGATCAGGCAGAACAGAAGACTCAAGCGAGAACATCTCCAGCTGTTGACAGAGGAGTCGAGAGTTGCGCGAAACAGAGCATCGTTAGCTCTGAAGAACGCACTCGCGGAACTCCAAAACAACAGATGGAATGCAGCCTGTGCAGAACTAGAGACCCAGGATGGTACGGCCTGGTCTATGCAGCGAAAATTTCGTCGTCAGCGCACCACGATCCCCACTCTTCACGGCCAACGCGGCTTGGCCTACTCCAGTGAAGAAAAAGCCGAAGCATTCGCCGATTCGCTAGAATCCGAATGCAGACTCAATTACCATGAAGACGAGGACGACAACCACGAGGAGGCCGTGGAAGTCGCAGCCGAAAACATGAGGAGTCGACCACCTGGCCAGGAGACGGATCACCCCTCCAGTCCAGAGGAAATCCGTCTGATCATCCGCAGGTTGAAGGTCAGAAAGGCGCCGGGAAGGGACGGCATCAACAATAGGATGCTGAAGAACCTTCCCACCAAAGGCATTGCTGCGCTCACCAACATCGCCAATGCCACTCTGAGACTTAACCACTTCCCGCGGCGGTGGCGGGAAGCCCAGGTTATAATGCTCACCAAGCCAGGCAAGGACCGGAAGTTGCCCCAGAACTACCGGCCCATCAGCCTGGTTTCCTCGGTGGGCAAAGTAGTCGAAAGGCTATCGCCGTTCGACTAGAGAAGCAGGCAGAAGAACTGCAACTTCTCCCCCCAGAGCAATTCGGCTTCAGATCCTCCCACAACACGGAACTCCAAGCGCTACGACTGACGGAAAACATCACCAGCGGCTTCAATCTCCAGGAGGCAACCGGTCTCGTCCTGCTGGACGTGGAACGAGCCTTCGACCGAGTTTGGCACGATGGACTCATCGCCAAAATGGAAGCCGCCGGAATCGATGCGAACATGTGCCAACTAATCCAGAGCTATCTAACACAAAGATGGTTCACGGTGAAGATTGGTACATGCCATTCAACAAGACGTCAGCTGGAAGCAGGCGTGCCCCAGGGGTCAGCCTTAGCCCCCCTGCTCTACAACATCTATACTTACGATGTGCCGAAGACAGCTGACACAATGCTGGCCCTATATGCAGACGACACTGCTATAGCCGCCAAGCATAGACTACCCGAGATCATCCGTAGGAGACTACAGGGTGAACTGGACCAAATTCAGGACTGGTGCGTGAAATGGAAAATCCGCATCAACGTCCAGAAGACGCAGGCAATCTTCATTCAACGAAGAAGGATTGCAAGACCTCTCGAAGCATCCATCTTCGATGAAGATATCCAGTGGAGCGACAATGTCAAATATCTGGGGATCGTTTTTGACAAGTCCCTCACCTGGAAAGCGCACATAGAAGCTGTCATCGCAAAAACCAGAGCAGCCATGGCTCAACTCTATCCATTACTGGGTAGACACAGCCAGATGCCGCTAGCGACCAAGCTACGGCTGATCAAGGCCATCGCCAGACCTCAGCTCGCTTACGCCTCCGCGGTCTGGGGGTACGCTGCCCCCAGCTACCGCAAGCGACTTGCTGCTCTAGAGATGAAGCTACTCCGGATCGCCACCAATGCACCTTCCTACGTAAGGAACTCAACCTTACGTAGAGACCTGCATTGGGATACCATCCACGAGTACATGAGGAAAAAAGCGGAGAAGACCTTCGAGAAAGCTCAGGACCACCCGAACGAGCAGCTACGATTCCTCATGGACTACGATCCGGACGAGAGGCCTCGCAACCGCAGAACCAGGTACCCCAGACCAAGGTCCCAGTTGGCACCCGCTAACTGGAACCTTGACTAGGAGACTAGGAGAATTTGCGGCTGCTCCCCCCCCCCCCCCCACGGCGTGGATGCAGAGGACCAGGAACCACCGGGACCAGGAACCACCGGGACCAGGACCCACCGGGACCAGGACCAACCAGGACCAGGACCCGCCACGACCAGGACCCACCAGGACCAGGACCCTTCAGGACCAGGACCAGGAACAACATATTGGTAAGATGACTTGAAACTCTTGATTTTTCGAAAACAAGAGTTTCAAGAGAAACTAGCAGACCCTCTATCGATGATCGCTTAACGACATCGATAGAATGTGCGAGGTAAAGGGAACCAACCCGGCGTTCCCAGAGACTGAAACACATGAGGAGACGTTGTAGCAGACCGCAGGTCACGCACAACACATGGCCTACCGAGACGCTGATGAGTCGGGCCACGCGGAGGTTTAGGGTTTAGTGGGTATTAGGTGATCTCTTCAAGACCCTGGAGCCCCACACACGTCGTAGCTCGTGCTATGGTATGGTGCGTAAATGCATTCCCCCCTCGTTAAAAAAAAAAAAACGTTCATTGTCCTACCTGAGACAAAGCCTAGACTATGCCGAGGAGCTATCAAATATCACGAGACAGCTCTTCATGGTTGGTATTCTGTGGTTGTTGGACGAACGAAATCTATATTACTAATATCTATGGAAGTGCCAAACAGCTCCCCAACGTAGCAGTTGCAGACGAGTATCAGGCAGACTCCTCAACACCCCTTACAATATTCGAAACCATGGAGTTTCGGATCGGGAATCGAGACCATCGTAATCGATAATGGATTCCGCATGTTCTTTTTTCGCAGCATACTTAGAAGAATCGTGAACGTATCGAAGGAATCAGTTCCGACGACGGAACCGAAACCATAAAATCGAATTACTAAGAGAAACTACTTGGTACAGCTCCAGTTTAAGTGACAGTTTTCTCTCACAATACCTCTTTTATTAGCTTGGCCTTTATGTAAAGAATATTTCAACCTCATTTTTACCAATTTTCAAAAAAGTCACAGACCGATGACAATACAATAATCTTGGGAAAAATTACATTTGTAAGTTTCTGAAAAATTTTAATTTAAAAATTTGGAAAAAATTGGATTCTTAAATTTGGAACAGAATTTCAATGTATGGAAATTGTAATTTGAAGATTTGGAAAGTTTGACAAGAATTTGAATGTCTTGGAAAATTTTTGGAACAATCTGACAATTTTTAAAACATCTAAGTATAATCCAGTATAACGAGAAATGTTAAATATGTCGCTAGCGTTAAGGCACACTCGGTTGTATGACCCTTCTATCGGATCTCTGGGATTTGCGACCGATCTTGATTACGAGTATTATTCAAATAAATTATAGTTTATTAAAAATAAAAAAAAACACGCCTTAATAGAAGATCAAACTAAAAAGTAGGAAATGATTTTGGGCTATAGGAGAGTCTGCGTTGCTGTAATAGAAATCGTACAACAATCAAGCATGACTAATCAATTTGGAATAAGATATTCACAAAAAAATCAATTATAGTAAAAAGCGTGGGATGCAACTGAGTGTATTTTCATAATAACTCCAATTTTGTAAATAGCAACCAATAAAATAATTCTAAGTTTCAATATCAGCATTCCGCGCTGTACTGTAATTGAATTTTTGTCAATATCTTAAAAGTTGAGGTGTTAACAAAAAAAATTTTTGATTTATATTGACATTGATCTTATTCCAGATTAATTAGTTCCACCTGATTTTTAGACTTTCCCTATTGAAGCGTGTCTTTTAAACCGCAAGTATGACGTATTCTTTGAGCGTCGACAATTTTAATAAATTCCCGATGCGTTTCTATTGGATATTCGACTGTCTTACAAATGATGCCATCAGTCTAAGTCTTATGCAGACCGAGAAGTAAATCTATTATCAAGCGGCGCATCGCGTTGGAAAACAGTGGAACCTCACATTGCGGATGGAGTTTTATTTATTCAAATTCTTGGCACGACCTGTTGCATCGCTTATGGGGCGAAAGAGTGACGGTGATGGATTTTACACTATCAGTTATTTATTGTGAAGGTTTTGTCTGGGGGATTGAAACACATGTGCACCGGCTGCGGAAAATGTTCTGTGTTCTGCGTTATGTCGGTCATTGTTGACCGGTGATACGGGTTTGCCTAGATCAAGGCTGCTCAACGTTTCTACCAATTGGGCCAAACCAAATATATTTGGTTCATTTGTCTACCATTGCCCACCAAAATGACAAGCCAATACATCAACGTACATTTCATTTTTTTGAGAGGTATTCAAATAGCCAATCTAAGTGGGTGCACTTACGCTTAGTAGCGCGAAAATAATGTTTGTGCTGCGATGCGAATTGTTTATTTATTGTTAATACGGAGAGATAACTTAATAAGGCAAAAAAACTAAAATATTTATTAGCGGGGTAGCTCATTGATAGTTCTACTTAATTCTTGACTTTGGAAGGTGAAAAATATGAATCATTTTCGGTCATTAAACAACAGCAATGGCAAAATACCTGTAAATAGTAGGACAGCTTTCTTCTACTCGGTTTCTTTAAATAATTGTGGTTCAAGCAGATTTTTGGCTGAAAGCAAATACCTAGTTGAGCACGGTATGCAAATTACTACTTTGTATCGCTGTGACTATACAGGGTGTCTGCGAAAGGTTAGGGAATCTCGAAACTGGAGATACTACAGACCAAAATATGTGAATTGACCTAAACATACCTCTGTCCAAAAGTTGATAGTTTGCGAGATACAGGGTGTCAAAGTTACAATTTTATTTTCTATTTTTCCTTATTGCTTGAGAAGTATTCCAGATTTTGGCATAAAACTCGGTTTAGGAAAGTTTTTTAGTATGAGAAACGAGAATCCGATATATATTATAACCAAACTTCTAGATGGCGCCACTTACAGCACTATTTCGGTAAATAATTTATCATTTTTTGTGCCACCCTGTATACAACAACTGACCGAAAAATCTTATTTTCTCATATTTCCAGCACAAAAAATGTTTATTTGTTAGCAGTGTCTAAAGCTAATAGCTTTCGAGACAATAAGTTGTTAAACGTTATGGAGTATACGTTTGATGAAAATTCTGATATGCATTTAATATACGGATTGACAAGATGTAATACCAATCCGTACATGGATTGGCATTACATCTTGCCAATAACCACTTTCACAAGAACTTTTAGTTTCACAGTTGGCTCTTTTCAGTATCCATCAAAAAATTTGGCTTGTCTCCAGAATCTCATTTTTCAGTATTGTAGATTAGAAAGAAGAGGACTAAAATGAGCCAAAATTACCCCATAACTGTGCAGGTAAACCTTACCCTGATTACAAGGTTAACAAGGCTTGTAATTTATTGTGGGCTTGCAGATGTGCTTTCGGAGTCAGCTGGGGGTTAAACTCAAAGTGGTGCACTGGGTCTATACGTCGATAGTACGATAGTTCCTGGTTTGGTGGCCCTGCATTGAAACCGAGACGACTACGGCCAAACTCAATTAAATTCAGCATTTGGCTTGTACCAGTATTACCAGCGTAGTGCGTACAACGTCATTGAGTGCAATGGAAGCTCAGCTGGATCTCCCACCGCTGGATATAGTGATACGCGGAGAGGCGAGAGTTGTCGCGCACATCGACTGTGGTCCGGGCAACTGCACCTTCTTGAATCCTATCAAGGGTCACATACTGCCATCTTAGTCGAGATGCAAAGGGAGGATCTGGTCCTTCTGAGCAGGGGGCGCCTTATCCGCCAGTTTGAGGTGGAGTACTCAATGTGGGCAGAGTGGGCCTCCGGATGCCAGAAGGTCTCCAAAGGTAGTGGACAGGCCTGGGGCATGGACGGCTCGGCTACTGAAGAGGCTATGAACTAGGCTATCTTTGCCTCTCGGCGGGGCCTTGGAAAAGAATAACAATCTTCTCCGATAGGTCCAACACTTTGCTAGAAGGGCGAAACTAAAGGCTTATGAAATGTAGTGGTGCATAAGGGACAGTTCCCGTGGCCTATGCATCGGCTCCTCATGGTGGCCTATGCCTCTAATTTCGATATTCATTTATTCATCCAAAAGCTCAACCTTGAGAGATACATTCCCTTTCACAACACCGATGACTTTAATGTATTAACACTTATCTATCCAGTATTTAGTTTAAATTTGTATTTCACGGAAACGTTCACAATTTCCAACAATTGTGTGGAACACAAAGGCTGTATGGCAGATTTACATGTTTTCCCAGAAAAATGCAAATATTATGTGAAATGTCAACAACTGTCAAAATGGCACCTTGTAGGATGAACTTTCATACTATGAGATTTTGGAGACAAACAAATAATAGACTTGTATCCTGGTCCTCCGTTTTGACCAATTTTATACTTTAGAGTTATGAAGTCATAAGAAATAAACTGAAAGACACGATCAATCAGTCCACTTGGAAAAATGTTACAAGGTGGCACCCACTTGCCAGCTTGGAACTCTCAGCTGTTATTTTTAAGTCAAAATATACTGCATGCGTCATTTTCATCGTCCCAAATTTCAGCTTGCTAGATCCAGCCACTCGGAAAGTTAGTAGGGGAAATCTTCCTCAAATGCACCCAATCTATTTTTTTTTTGCTTTACCTCATTATTGAAATTAGAAGTTATGTGTATATCGTATTTACATCAACGTTTCTCTAGCTTAACTTAACCTGCAAGAATGTGGTTCCACAGAACGGAACAACGTTGTTTTCAAGTATTCGATCAGCTAAGATCACCATACTTAACGACCCCATATATTTTTCTGTGGGGAATTCTAAGAAGTAAAGCTTAAGACAACAAATCAAACAACGTCAAGCAATGTGTAGAGTCAGATACTCCCGATACCTATCAAAATGTGATGGGTAATCAAGAGCGCTCAGGATTTGTACGGCATTCAGAGGGGGAATTTTCTGATATATCATTTTACCTCTAGAACTACTTGATGTCAATACAAGATTGAGATAAAAAGGTTACGTAGAAATCCACTGAGATTGATGCAATAATTAGCAAATACAGTCCGCAGTAAATACTGAACGTGCGACATTCACGTCAGCGAACGGTTTAATATGAATAAATACAGACATGCCACGTGGATGCTTTGGTATAGTATATACCGAAACTCTTGATATAGGGTATTCAATTTCCGTCCGATGCCACAACGACTGACAGAAGTACGTCCTCCAAGCAATCAGCATCCGTGTTTGTATTACATCCCTAATTCGCGAACTTTCCACCGCTTCATCGTCGGTGTAGTTTCTCCTTGCATAAAGCCATGGCTTGTGCTGTCGTCATGCCTTTGTATGCTCCGCAGACGCTTCCCGAATATCACAATCGCACTGAAATGCTGATGAGACAGTCTAACGAATGCCCCGCAAAGGATGAGGACCTCCCGCAGGTAAAATGGTCGAGTTACAGGAAGCGGGATGCCGGAAGTGCCTGGAACCGCTCTGGAACGCACCCACTGCAACTAAAACCAGCCAGCAACGGTAACTTTCGATGGGTCTCGGTGCTAGTAATAATTAATGAAGTTTTATTTAGTAGGATGAGAGGTAATTTGAGGTTAGGAGTATTGATTTATTTCCTAATGGGTAATATATTCACATCCATTGGCAAAAGATGTCTCCCAAGACACCCTAATAGATTTACAGGGAACAGTAATAGATTATCAACCCATATGTTAAGGTATATTTTCGAAACGAAAGAACAGACACCTCTTATATTGATATTATGCTTAATCTGCAGGGGTCCGCCTGCCCAACATTTTACCCGTATTCATACAACATTGATTGGTTGATATTGAAATTATGTGCTATGCATACGAGTATATTATCAGGTGACTTATACTTTCCGGGCTTACAGTCTTTATTACCTAATAGTGGTTGTGTTTCCCAGTTTTATTTTTTATTAAAATGTTGAATTTTTTGTAGGTCTGCATTATTCCTCATAATTATTTCCGCGGTGCAATTTATTTAATTAATTTGTTAATTTTTGAATTTTGAATTTACTGCTTAGAGGCTCGTCATTTAGATGTTAATCAGCTGGGTGTCTCCTACGATTTGACATGTGAAACAAAAGCTCCTTGAGTTTCTTCCGGTCCTGTCACTTTTTATAATAAAGCTCAACTAATTGTTTGGCATCTTAGGTGAACTACGGCTCATGAAAGAAGAAGCATAATAATTGATGGAACTAGCTGCATGTAATTATAGTACTGAAATTGTGCCTGCTCAGCTGACTTGATGCAATTAATTTGTTTGTTATACATTTTTGTGGATAGCTCAAAGGGACTAACTTGTGTAATCATTTATGAAATGCTGAAAGCTCCGCGGAGGAAGTGCACAGTCAACCTACTCGACGCCATTTTTTTTGTTAAATCTGTAATTGTATTCTACGTTATATAACAGCGACTTAATTATCTTTGTTTGAATGCGGTACGATGCCTAAGTCTGTACCAGTGCAGCATTTAAGTTCAATATTTTAAGAGTTGTTAAAGGTTAAAGATTCGGCAACCATGCATTTGGAAGGGGAGGAAGAAAATTGGCAATGGCAACAATTCAATTTGACGAAGTCTGAAAGCATGTGCCCGTCCGTTGGTGTCCCTGAGGATTCCTTTAGCGCCAGACTCGATATCTTAGCGATCTCTTTTCGACGTGTCAATTATTTCCCCTGCCATCCGCCGATATAGATCGACGGACGTCGCTATCGGGAAAATCCAATTTATCATAATATCAAAGCTCCTCGCCACCATCAAATATTTATTTCAAACATGGCCTGAGGATTGAAATACGAGATGATAGAGCCCTTTCATGTTTACAGCGAATATGGACTCTCCTCGATTTATCCTTAATACTTCCTCAAAACAGAAAGCAACCAATCTCTTCTATGACCGAACGATCCTACTTATTCTGGATGCAAAGAACCGAGAATATATAGCGGCAATAGTATCATAACGAAGGATGGAGAAATGATCCTGTTGGCCATCGGCCCACTTGCTCGGCGATTTGGATACATAAGTCGAAGTTCACTCTGTATGCTGATGAGACATCCATAACTGAGTCTAGTGCCTATGAATCAACGTTGCTAAGTATGTGTTAGACAAAGTTCGTGATTGGTATTCCGTAAATCAGCTTCATTTAAATTCAGACAAAACATCAATTCTGCGATTTCGCAACAAAAAAGTGTGGTGTCTTTCTAACTAAGACTTAACGACACTTCTATGCAGATCAACCATCATACGAGATGATAGAGCCCTTTCTATGTTTACAGCGAATATGGACTCTCCTCGATTTATCCTTAATACTTCCTCAAAACAGAAAGCAACCAATCTCTTCTATCGGCACACGATCCCACACATTCTGGATGCAAATAACCGAGAACATATAGCGGCAATAGTATCATAACGGAGGATGGAGAAATAATCCTGTTGGCGATCGGCCCATTTGCTCGGCGATTTGGATACATAAGTCGAAGTTCACTCTCTATGCCGATGAGACATCCATAACTGAGTCTAGTACCTATGAAACAACGTTGCTAAGTATGAGTTAGACAAATTTCATTATTGGTATTCCGTAAATCAGCTTCATTTAAATTCAGACAAAACATCAATTCCGCGATTTCGCAACAAAAAGTGTGGTGTCTTTCTAACACTTAACGACACTCCTATGCAGATCAACCATCATACAAAATTTCTGGCCTTATATATTGATGAACACCCTAAGTTCAAAAACCATTGTGACTATTTATCACCGAAGCTAAACAGTCAGTACTACTCATTTAAAAACCTAAGGTCTTAAGCGACCTCAATTGCTTACATTATATTATTCCCAGGTAGAGTGACGGCCGAGGTGTGTATGGGGATATTCTAGAGACGCACAGAAGGTATTTTTGAGCCAGGAAAGAATAATACGGTGCATAACCGGAACAACCCTTCGTATTAGCTTTAAGGACAGGGAATATCAAATTTTAACATTGACATCACTTTTCATTTTTTAACTGTCCCTGTATATATTTTTAAATTGACACCATTTCGGCTTAACAGTGATGTGTATGCCATTAATACCCGGCAAAAGAACAAGATCCACGTTCCATTTTCTAAATTTGATATTAGGTGTGGATCGCCGAGCGTTTTAGGTGCAAAAGCTCTTAATGTGTTATCTGTAAGTGTGCTGTGATAATTTAAAGTCTTCTAAACCAGAGTTGAAGAGGTTTTTATTGTTTGAATGTTTTTATACAGTGTCTGAATTGGTATGGATAGTTGTTGTTGGTTTGTTTGTCTGTTCATCTATTTACTCATTTCACGTATATATGTTTGTATCTTATTTATATCCTATATTGCATTTTATCTATGTGAAGAGTTCGAATTTGATCGTACCGGCTAAGTCTAGGCTTATAAAGCATATCATGGAATAGCAACAAATAAATAAAAGCTATATTAGAACCATGAGATATCTAAACAATAATCAAATAAAAAGTTAATGTTGGAGACCTAGGGCCAAAAAAATTTTATGTAAATAAAGGTTGGAGGCACGCTTTTCAAATTATCCCTAAATTAAACACTCAGCACATAGAAGTACCTATCGATATAAGTTTTGTATATAGACATAAAACAACACGGTAGGTAGTTTTAAATGACTTTATTGTTTTTCGAAGTATTCTCCACGAAGACTAATACACATCTGCATGCGTTCGAACCAATTTTCGAAGCAGTTATTCCACTCGTTTGCTGGCAGATCCAAAACGGCATTTTTGAATGCGTCAACTGCTTCTTCTGGTGACTGGAACTTTTGACCTAGGAGTCTGTTTTTAATTTTCGGGAAAGTAAAGAAATCTTTAGGACTTAGCTCGGGACTATATGGAGGATGGTCCAATAATTCCACGTTTTCTCCTGTTAAATACTCCCTTGTTTTTTGGGTTGTGTGTGAGCTTGCATTGTCTTGGGGGAGGATGATTCTTCCTTCGGGGTTGATTTTTCGAAGCTCGGTGATGACTTTTGGCAAACAAATGGTAGTATACCAATTCGCAGTAAGAGTTGTTTGCTTATTATGAGGAATTGTTGCAATATGACCCGCTTTTGACACAAATGTCGCGACCATCTTTTTCGAGACACTTCGAGAACGGATGACTTCTGTTGGCTTTTGGAACACCCAAACAGCCGACTGTCGTTTATTTTCTGGTTCACAAGAGCAAATCCACGATTCATCACCACTAACAATGCTGTACACGTTTTTTGAGTTTCCGGAATTGAAACTGTCAAGCGTTTTTTGACACCAATTAACCCTGGCTGCTTTCTGCTCTTCAGTCAACAGGTGGGGTATCCAAAGAGAAACTAATTTTCTTACTCCTAATTCTTAATGCAAATTTTTTTGAATTAAAGTCTTTGTGATCTTGAAGGATGCTTCAATCTCGCGATATGTCACATGTCTATCTTCAATGATGAGTTTGGGCACAGCATCGACGTTTTCCTGGGTGACTGCCGGTTTTGGTGCACCCACCCTGGGATCGTCGCTAAGACCCACCCGTCCACGTTTGAATTATCCATACCAACGGGAAATTGTCGACTGATGTGGCGCTTCGTTGCCGGAAACAGATAGTAACTCAGCAAACTATTCTTGTTGCGATAATTGTCTCTGAAAGTTGTAATAAATTATGGCGCGAAAATGTTCTCGGTTGAGTTCCATTTATCTAATGACATGGCGACACTTAAAAATTCACTGTCGTGAGAACACTGCACGTATTGTTGTGAAACTTTTAATTTAAGTTTACTAAAGGGTGAGGTTAAGATTCAGTACTGACGTTCGATCTGCGCGGTCTACTATGTTTCTATATGCAAAACTTAAAAGACATCCCTCGTACCTATGAACTAAGGCCCGTATTGTCAGTCGTCCCTACAATTGTAGGGCGCGTTTATGGCCTCCTTGATTGACATACTCCTTTCTCTCCTTCAAAAATTTCTAGATTACACTTGTCCCGTGTCAGCGTCAGCGCTCTCCTATTATGAAGGTATGTTTTCTTTTTAAATTGTAGGAAATTTCAGGCTGATAAAACATGATATAACTCAAAAGCAAGCACAATTTGATGCAAATAGATGTTTGTGACATAACCTCAAAATAGAGTTCTGGCACGGAAAAGTAGAAAACTATGACAATCAAGGAGGCCATAAAGGCGCCCTACAATTGTAGGGATGACTGACGATAAGGGCCTAAGATACTGTGTATATACTTAAGTAGGATCAAGCCGAAGATGAAGACGACGTGGTAAGAAAATCAAATGAGGAGTATATCAGATGAGACGTACAAATATATTCTGTTAAAACCGTATATCTGATGGTTGGAGGAATAAGACGAGATTTAAAAATAGAAATTTAAAAACTAAAGTACAGTGATCCGTTGTACAAGTTAGGAATCAGTGTTTGTAACAATGAAGGTAGTGAAGAGGATATCAAGCACCGGCTAGCAAGATAGATTCGATATAAGATAATTACACTATGTGGAGCAAAAATAATAACACAAGTTGAGAGCAATAGAGATGATTTTTTGAAGATGGAGCTGTGGTGTGACAAATAACGGTAGGACACTCATTCAGGAGCCATTAAAGTTAAAATAGGGATGATAGAATGAAATGGTGGTCTATGAAAATATTCCATTGGAAACCGTTTCAAATTAAAAATGAAGGAATTCCAGGCTTACGTGCAAGGAAGAAATACTCCAAGCTGTGCACGATAGGCATATGTGAGATGAATGTTGGCAAGCCAGGAAAAGGTGAAAGCTTGAATGAGAGAGAACCCCACCTGCTGTTAAGTAAGTAAGAATGGAAGGCCATGGGATCGAATGTTATTGATATATTGGCAGAAAGGTGGAAGGTCAGCAACTTCTCATCGATAATCGGGAGGCTTGACCCTGCAAGTTAGGGAAATCTCACCGATAAGTAATAATAATAATAATAATAAAATGTCTTTATTAGGCACATTATATTAACTACAACATAATGTGACCTCTACGTAGGCGAAGTCTAGCTCTTGGCTACTCTACTTAACCTACCCAAATAATAAATTGAAACGCTTAATCAAAGGAAACTTTGACAAGCACCAAAAGACGCTTCAAAGCAACGAGCTTGATAGCTTCCTGACATACATATATACACATATATATTACGTAAAAATACAATAAAATGTAAGAATTAAAAACTAACTTTTCCACAATTAGTACAATGACAAATAAATCTGTTTCACATGCTTACGCAATCTGTTTACTGGCCAATCCTTTATATTGTCATCTAAATCGTTATAAATGAGGATAGCATTGTAAGTGTATGAACTACGAAATAAAGTTGTTTTATACATAGGGATCTCTAGTCTTTTTTGTGTCTGAAATCAATGTCTGAATTATTTCGTCTGAAAACAAATTTCTCATAAAGATACAAGGGGGATCGAGAAGATATGATCTTATGTGTGATCACTGCTATAAGGTACTTGGAAGCGTTTTCTATACACATCCAACCAAGCTGAAATCTCTTTAAGGAAACATGATCATACTTCTTGAGATTAAATACAAATCTGACTGCTGTCCAACGACCTCTCGTTTAAGCTGCATCTCAATGATAGCCTTGCAACTTTATCTTCCACATGTCTCAACAACTGTTTTTTGTAGGTATTTGACTGAATAATATTTGTACCTACTGCAACCAATGATAAATAACGTATTATATGCCTTCAAGCCCTTAAACCGTTGGATCTAAACATGTTAGTTTTAACAGGATATATTCATATGTGACCTGCGTTTTCGCAAGGAAAACTATAATATGGCAAACACAAATAAGACCTTAAGTGTGTATATTTGTATGGTGTAAATAAGAGTGGGATTGACTGCGTGATAAAAAGTGTCAATCTAGTTATTTTAGGGCAACGAATGTGTGACCATGCTTTCGATAGACGTGAACTGGTTTTTTACGTTCCTCGCCATGTAAAAAGTAAATGGGATATAGATTGCCCAAGAAGAATACATACTCATACTCATCCCCTACTTGCCCATTAGAGGTCGTGTTTATTTTTTGTATGATACGGGGTGTAATCGATAGCCTCAACACTTCGCTACGGTCACTTTGTCAGGAAACTACTATTTTGTATGCTCTTTATGTTTTCACTTTCATAGTATAGTAGAATTATCAGAAGAGATAAAGGGCAGGAAACTTTTCCCAAACGATTGCTCTTAATTTATCTTTATGTTAAGATTCTACACAGAATGAAAAGGTGAATCATACTTCGTAGTCCTGATCAGATATGAAACCTTCTTCATACGTCTGCCAGATTTGTGGTAAACCTTATGGCCAAACTATGTCCTTGATGATTTGAACTTTGTCAAGCTCAAGCAGATCACTTCCTGGTATGCCTGGACTATTCATTTAAACATGAGGCCTAATTTTTACTGAAATTTGGCACATGAGAGAAATTGCGATGTCGCCAATATCGAAACTGCGATGATAATCTCAATATATCTATACATCAGCTTGAATCAGGATGGGAAAAATAAAGTTGATTCAGTAAGCTGTATATGACCACTACGTACTATAGCAGGAAACCACTCTTTTTCGTCCCTCTGTATGACAGAATCTGCTTGTAAGGAGCTGGACAATATCATCCGCCACATAGGCCCCGTCATCACTCTGTTTCGTATACTACACACGGGCTGAACAGGATATGTTTGCATAACGACTCTGAGACCATAGCTAATCTACAATGTATGCTGTTGAATGCAGACAGGTAGTACTGCGATTCACGAAACAGTCATAGGTGGCGGTGTCATCTTTATTGTTCACTCACTACAATAACCTTTTCGTAGTCCATTTACGCCACCGTACAACACCAACTTTCTGTCACCTGTCAAATGTTTCATCCTACTTGTGATCCTGCGCCACCATGTTGTGCAGCATCACGTGGTTTCTATGTAATTTTAACGTTTGTTTTTAAATATTTTAATCCGTTTTAATTTGTTCCTGACATACAGCTATGTGTAGTTTATATTAACTTTGACGAATGTACCATGTGTCCAGCATTCACCAGGTTACTGGTTCTTTCTCTCAACCTAAACGTTAATAACATTTAGCAACAATCTCACATAGGACTGTAAGTTAATTTAAAATCATTTTGCACTATAGTTGCTATTTCTTCTCAATGATATTGCAGCTCCTGATGAAGATGGCAAAGTACATTGGAAGCTAGAGATTAATAAAGTATAAAGAGTCCTCTTTGCTTGAATTTTGTCGAAGTACCCAACGTTTTGGATGGATTGAAGCATAGCGAGCACTAGTTGAACCACGTATTGCTATTCCCTATCAATTCGTTTATTTTCTATATGAATTATTTAGGGCTATAGCAAAATCGTCATCAGCATATTCTGTAAAATGAACATCTATCTGCCTGACTACTACCAAACTGATTAACATATAAAAGGAAAACGGTTGGTCCAAGAATAGAACCCTGGGGTACTTCAATGGAAATGTCTAACGTACCTGACACAAAGTTTCTCATATTGTTCTCTGCATCAAGATGTAGAACAGAAACATTTTGATTTCTTTGGACCAAGAACGATCGGACCCATTCAAGAGACTGACTAACAAAGCCACATTTTCTAAAAATTTACAAGAACTTGTTTTGGCAGTCGAATGCCCAACTAATATCACAAAATACTCCAGTAGGGCACTCGCCCGCATCGACGTCTTCTATAAGCTACTCATAGGAGGAATGTAGCGCTGACATTGTGGTCTTACCATTTATGAAACCATGCTGGTTTTAAGACATGTTGTTCTTACGATGTAGAACAAGTCTATTCATAAAGCCATATTCAAACACTGTGCTAATATCTCGACGCACTAACACATCTAGCTGCCGCCCCTCTAAATCAAAGTTAATTCAGGGGTTCAAATTTAAGTTAGAACTAGGCCTCTAGTATATTTTTAAACCCCTATTGCTCTATGAAAAAATGAAAGAGTATAAAATGACTTAATATTTCTAAAAAATTAGGAATCTTTCTGGTGTGCTTTGTGGGACGCGTTACCTTTGTTTCTACATTCGTTTACCTACTTTGCACCGGACTATAAATATGGACATTATTATTCAAGTAGCCACATTTTTTGTTTCCATCATCTTTATGGTATAATGGACTTATTCAATAGGTTGCGTATATGATATATTATGCTTATGGTATGGTGAGAGTATAATCTGGTTCATTAGGGAATACCACGTATTCGATCACCGTTCGATTGTCACAGACCATTAGCAAAACGCAAGGGGCCGCTGAATAGTACATGCCTCTAGGCTCATAAGAAAATACAACGTATGTAGCAACAGGCCTCGTACACGATAACAGGAGCATAATTATGCTTGTGAATCAGTGCCGTCCATGTGAATTCTATGGGTCGGGGGAAATGGGGAGAAAGTGATAATGACAAAGTTACTATCAATCGGATTACATTGCAGCAATCAGAAGATGCAATGTTGACTTTAGTACATAAGGGAGGGCAGTAACTTGCCCAGGCGCAAAGTTTAACAGTTTTTGTACATCCAACCAAGTGTATTTGGCATGATTTTGATGCATAGAATATCAACGTTCGTATGTTATTTTTTTGCTTTTGAAATAATGCATCTTCTATTTAGTAATTGCTGCCATCTACTGTCAATTGTTTCAAGCATTGAAATATAATTGGTTACTTTGTTTTTAATTTCATCAAGAAATGCATTAAGAATTATTTCGTCCTTCAATATAATTGTGGTCTATTTCAGGCAGTAAAGAGGACCCTTTTCAATATACTAGACGTTAAAAATCATTTTTTGAAGAAAACAAATAATTATCGGTTTTTGTCGAAACAAAAAACGTTTCATCAATCATCGTAAGAGTTCGATAAATGCGTGTCCTAATATTTATATGAAATTTTCGTGTTATCTTCATATATTTTGACCTATCAGAGTGACCTTTCGCTCAATGCTGCATGTCCAATTTTTTCAACAGTTTGCCTGGAGAAGTATCCTTGTTACTTTTCGTTTGATTCATGTTGTGGATACAGATGAAAAACAATGTAATTAGTTAGTCAAACATGCATTTTATTGTGTATTTATATGTTCCGTTACGTAATATAATTTTTTTTTCAAGAGCTATCACATTCATCATGTATCAAACATTGTTGGCAATTAGCTTTGCACCAGGGTTCCAAAGAGATGAGGCTTCCGTGTACGGATACGCTCATTGCTGCAATCTGGGGAAACTTTTTTCATGAAAACCCCAATTGTGAATTACTGGTTCTGACAAACACGACGTCTTTTGGAGGTTATTAAACGACATGGAAAATTATTTCAGAAGTGTTTTCGAAGGCGTGGAAAGTACTCAGTCAATCTACTTGACGCGATTTTTTATTTTAGTTCCATCAACACAATGGACTTCTCTCGAAAGGTGCATACATCAGATTTCCTAGCAGAATGCCCTTCGTAACATATGATCGCCCTTAATCCCACATACAAAAAATGGGTTTCTACGCACTCCCTACACACAATAGCCTCATCCGAGTGGTGACTGTCATACAGAGACCTTCCATTAAGGCGCATTTACAAAGTGCCCTCGGGATCACCTTTGCTGACATTGTCCTTTGTACAGCAGTTTTGTTGTTGTTTGTTGGACTGACAGGTTGATACTGCGCCAGGAATTCCTTTATATATCGTCTATGGTAGTTCCCGAACAGTAGGAGGGTTGAGCCTGTATCTCTTTATTATATCTGCGGTCGTCACAGGTCTTGATAAGGCCCTCATCACACGTGTCGTCTGATTTAATACGACAGTTCCATAGTTGAGTCACAGTTGTTGGAAAACTAAGATGAAGCTTCTGTCCACTGGGGGGTGCTAATGACATATACCTAGTCTATGGTCTGAAGTTAATCTCTCTCTAATATACCTAACTGCTGAAATAGTAATCAACAAATATTCAACTACTTATTTAGAGTCATTTCCATCACCATTATCTCAAATATAAGACATAAGGACAGACTAAGGAAAAACATCAACCATCTCCACCAGAAATTTAAACCTCTTTGTGCTGAGATTAAGAATCAAATCGCAGTTGCATATGCAGCTTATATTCAGGATGCTGAGCATAAAATTCGTCAATATCCTACTAAGTCATGGTCATTCGGTAATGCTAGAAGGAAAAAAATCAGAATCAGAAATGATGACTTTCAAGGACAGTCAATATAGCTCACCTAGGGAGATAGTTGATACTTCTTTTTGTTTTCACAAAATCGGATGCACTTAACCACGAATCATTAAATCCCGCTAGTACAACTGCATTGAACAGAAGTAAAGGTGATATTATTCACGCTTCTAGAAAACTAAGAACTAAAGTGTCGTCGGGAAACGATGGTGTTCCTTGTTTTATAGTAAGAGATTCTATTTGTATTTTTTCCAAACCTCTGTGCGATTTTCAACCTAATGTTACCAGCCCAATTTTATCAGAAACGGTGATAAATAACAATACTTTGTAACTTGAGCACGATTATTGAGATCCTAATATCCTGTATGGGTGAGGGAACCTATTCTGACAATCAGAACGGGGTTACGTCTGGGAAGTCAGTAGTCACAAACTTGATTTGCTCAGCGCAAAATATTTTTGGAGCTTTGGATGATCAAAATCAATTGCAAGTCATCCAAAAGGCCTTTGATCAAATAGATCACTACTTCTTACTAGACAGGATCGAATCTTGACTGGTTCTCATAAAGTCATATATCCTGGAAAGGAGCATGTATGTGGAATATGGTGGCTATCAGTCTAGAATTTTTACGGCAACATCTAATGTACCTCAGGTGTCCAATTTAGGACATTTGTTGTTCATAATCTGCATCAATAGTTTATCGCTACCTCAGCCATGCCATGCATCTATTTTATGCTGATGGTTTAGAAATTTATGCTGTGTCTAATAATCTCGATGACTTCATCCTTTTAACACTGCTGAGTGAACTTATTAACAAAAAATTGGAGCACTTACACATCTGTCCAAATTTTGACTCTTCACAACCATAAATGGAATCTGTTTTTTTTTGTCTATTCCACCAAAAAATTCCATTCCATTCAAATTTTAATAATTGTTTTCTCATAATTAAATAATAACTGTTAATTCAATTGCTCATTTCATAATAATATAGTTAATTCAACTGTCTCTGGTCGGGTTGACAAGTTCTTACCCAACATATCTTGATAATCACACCACCTGAAGTGATTTGGCAACGTAGCACACGCCTTACAAAAGAATTTTCGTTCCATCATTGTACACGGACACTGCTAACATTCGGCTATCTGTTAAAAGGTTCAGCTTACTCATGATTCTATGCCCACCATTTTGTGCAATCATCAAGTGGCTTCACGATGTAATGCTTAACTTTGGTTTTAAATATTTTTGATCTATTTTTAATTGGTTCTTGTCATACAGCTGTGTGTAGTTTGTATAGTTTTGGCCATTGTACCAGGTATCCAGCATTCACCATGTTACTGGGTGTTTCCCTCACCCTTAACGTAAATAACATTTAGCAACATCCTCACATACTACTGTGAGTTAATTTAAATTCATTTTACACAATTGTTGCTACTTTTATCAATGTAATTGCAGCTCCTGATGATGATGGCAAAGGCCATTGAAAGCTAGAGAGATTAAAAAAGTATCAAGAGTCCTCCTTGCTTAAATTTTGTCGAAGTACTCATCAAAAGGCGGAAGCTTTAATTTTCACCTATATATATATATATATATATATATATATATATATATGTGTGTGTGTGTGTTTCTCTTTGTTTTTTGTTCGGATGTTAAATTATTGATTTGTTTTCGTTGTTGGCATGTATTCTGTAGTTGTATGTAACTTCTTGGGAATTATAATAAAATAAAGAAATCACAGTAAATCTCGGAAACACGTTCCGAAGCATATACCCTTAATTTTTGGCTGCAACGCGCACCCGGAATTTTCGTGGGATCAAAGTTTTGGAAATATTGAAGTAATCGTACCGAGAACATCTTATCTAACATGTACCGGACGTTGTTGCAGCCTGCAAAATGTCATGTGTTTCTATTTGACCCAGTTATAACATATGTTTCTCAACATTTGCCTAGTACTCTCATTTTGGAAACGTACCTTTATCTCAATATCAGGAATCGTAGAAAGAAAAGCTTTCCACTCTTATGTACGGTGTGACACAACTAAGCATGTAAGCAGAATATTTCTTAACTTTTTGGTGATCTTATTACTGATTCAAAATACATCGACATTTTGTTCTATTTTAGAATATACATCCAAAAATGACATACAATGTTCCTATAAACACGTCGCCAAACTTCCAAGTGAGGAATACGACATTATGAGCAATACGCAAAAAATCTTCTAAGCTCAAAACTAAACTACCAGCCTCTACAACAGTGAAATAGAAGTATTTCAACATCACTGACTTCATCAGAATAGTCGCATTTTGAATAGAATGATTAATTTCGCATGTTGAGTCTGGAAAAACTGCCTTAAGTTAATGCGGCAAGATCAAGAAATACCTCCACGTTTCCTGAATGTGACGTGTCCGAGTCATATGATGGTTGTATACAAAAATAAGACGGAAGGTTCTAATAAATATGGGTGCAAGAATGGCATCTTGTCATGATGCAGGGTGTCGAAGTTTTTATTTCAAAATCAGAAATCTTCGATATTGACTTGAAATTTTGTATGTGCAGTATCAACAGCATAGCCAATACATAGAAATATGTTCGTTCCTAAAAATAAATTTCACCCCCAACAAAAAAAGAAACGGAAATTATTTTCTGTACGACTGTCTTAGAGCAAATGATGTATTCTTTAATAAGTACTTCAATTTCACATGGATCACCTCTTATGAGCAATGTTTGCTAGACTTTTCCTTTTGAAGAAAATCGACTTGAATATTTGAGGTAAGATCCCTGCTCTTCGTTAAAAATATGCTGAAGTTAGTGAAGTTTGACAGAGAAAACTGTACTCTAGAAATATTGCCAGTTTTTCTCCTTCTGTGTACAGGGTGATTCACAAGTCGTAACCAAAAATGAAAAATCATACACAGGACCGCCATGACCGCATTTTAAGGGGTGTCTTCTATGTAACATTTTTTGGATTTACCTGAGTATTGCCTGTCCACATTCAAAAGTCTTTACTTAAAATTAACGTACACCAGTGGCGGAGATAGAGGGGATTAGTGGCATTATTTATTCAAATAAAAAGTACGTAACAGTTTTTTGAAAACGCACAATTTTTCGAATTTTACTTTCAATTTGCTACAAATCATTACTCTTGTGTTTTTTCCTAAAGTGCATTGTATTCGTAAAAAAAAACAAGTTAGATAATCAAAGCTTTATTTCAATAAAAATGTTCAAAAATACCACCATTATGATGGATACAATACATCTTTTTGATTGAAAAAACGTATTTCGGAAAAATTTGTCTAAAATTATTATATAAGCATGCGGTTATATCACGACGAACATGCGGTGGGGCAACGTCGTGTTGATAACACATTCGTACTCTCGTTGCTAACGGAACATCATCTAACACATTTTCTATGTAATTCTCTAGAAAAGATATGTGTGAGTGTGCATATAATGTTGTGGCAATACTTGCATAAGCAGTTGGAAATTGAAAATGCCGCATTAGACATTTCTAGCTCCCCGCAAAAAACGATACATCTGTCCAGAAAATCAAATCAAAAAAATCTGCATTTTGACTATGCATTTGCATTAACCTCTGACAAAAATGTCTCCCTTTGCCATTTTGCTGATGGTGAGGATGTGAGTCTTCCCGATTCAAAATTATCCACGCAAGACCTTGGGCACATGGTAACTGGGCTGCAATCCGCCTAGTACTTGTACTAGGATCACCCAACGCCAAATTAATCACTTCCAGTTCCTCTTGGACACTATGCCGGACACCATGGTCTCTACCTCCGGGCAGCTTGGCAATTCCAGATTGCCGAAGCCTTAGAAATGAACGCGTAAAAACCTTTGTAGTAGCTTGGTGTTTGTTAAGAAATCCATGTTAATATTCCCGAGAAGTCACTAGAGCATTTCCATTACAGAACCCGTA
Organism: Acanthoscelides obtectus; assembly: GCA_963669975.1. Lineage (NCBI taxonomy): Eukaryota > Metazoa > Arthropoda > Insecta > Coleoptera > Chrysomelidae > Acanthoscelides > Acanthoscelides obtectus. The sequence continues at coordinate 30,577,966 of CAVLJG010000005.1, forward strand.
CACAAAAGTAATATCGGCGTAGGGGAGACCGGGGCTGGTTGTCACATGGGTTGGTTGTCACAATTGTTAAATCTCAGCAGCTCAGCATGTAGTTGCCTGGCGCGCTATACATCGTTTCTGCGTCCGCGCAGAACACTTGTATTCAGTACGAAAGTTGTCGCTGGTAGATTAAGGTCGCACATACATAAATAAACAAATCGCCTAACCTGAGTAAATTTTTCGTTTGCCACATAATTTGTGTTTTCAAGACTACATTTGATAATAAAAAGAACTGTTGAATTTATTTTGCTCTTCAATAATCCGAATACGACTTAACGTAAGTATTGACTTTGAAATTGTTAATTTAGTGACGCTATCTAACTTTAAAAATTAATAATCTAGTGGGGCAGGTTGTCTTAAATTAGCTGGGGCCTCTTGTCACATGGGACAACCAGCCCCCATACTAGACGATTAGCTTTGCACATCATTCTACGTAGGTGTATGTATATAATGTATCTTTTTAATATATTCAGGTTACATAAGCATGGTTCGAAATTTCAAAAGGAAGACTGAGAAGGGCAAAGCGCCGCCTGTCGTACTTTTAAGAGCTGCTAGATTAGTGAGATTAGGATCCTCAATACTTTAGCAAGATACTGTAAGAAAATTCCAGAGTCTGAATTACTTGATGATCGAGTTCTTGCGCCGTCAATTTCAGTTGGCTACATCAAAAATCATTTAGTATTTGCGCCTGAACTTGAAAATCATCTAGTGGAATATGTACTCAAAGCATCTGATATTTATTTTGGATTATCACCCAAGAAAGTACGAGGACTGGCATATGAATTTGCTAATGCTAATTCCTTGAAAATGCCTAAATTGGAGCTCCATAAAATAGCTGGTCCTGACTGATTTAGTACATTTCTAATACGTCATCCAGTACTGTCTGTTCGCAAACCGGAAGCAACTAGTTTAGCAAGAGCGAGTAGTTTCAATAAAACGAACGTCAACGCATTTTTTGATAATTTAGCTTCAGTTATGGAAAAACAAAAATTTGAGCCTCACGAAATCTGGAACATGGACGACACTGGGATTACAACTGTCCACAGACCCGACAGCGTTGTTGCCAGAAGAGGATTCAAACAGGTTGGTTCGATAGTTTCATCAGAAAGGGGAACTCTTCTTACTTTAGCAAGTGCAGTATCAGCTATTGGAAATTCCATACCTCCTTTTTTCATTTTTCCACGGGTACATTTCAAACCACAATTTTTGAATTCGGCTCCTCCTGGCTCACAAGGTTCTGCAAACCGATCAGGTTGGATGAAAGAGTCACATTTCTTGGAGTTTCTTAGATATTTCACCTTCATGTGAAACGTACTGTGGAAAGACCGTGCCTGCTCTTACTAGATAACCATGGATCACATCTGAGTATAGAAGGACTGAATTTTGCCAAAGCAACGCGTCTTCGGCCTTTTTACGACATATGTAAATACTTCCTGCGATGCTTGGGTTTTAAATAATCCCGGTAAGACCATGACTATATCCGATATACCTTCAGTGATCTCTATTGCATACCCCCCCGCATTTACTCCCAAAAATATACAGTCTGGATTTCGGGTGTCGGGTGTGTTTCCTTACAACAGAGATATTTTCACGGATGATGACTTTCTTGCGAGCTCTGTCACTGATAGGCCAGATCCGGGTATCTTGAACGAAGCAATAACTGGATCAAACCCGGAAACCTTAAACGAAAAGGAAGCTGGGCCAAATCCAACCATCTTGAACGAAGATGAAACTGTAAGGCTGATAAATATTAACACGCAGTAGTTTAGTAAGGCTGCATACGAGAAATATGGTACTTCCAGAAAGTTTAAGACCTTATCCAAAGGCATCGTCAAGAAAAATGAATCGAGTTTCCCGTCGTAAGCGAGGGTGTGGAATACTCACTGACACTCCAGTAAAAGACGAATTAGAGAAAGAGAAAAATAAATGCTGGAACAAGAAAAAGAGGAACAGAGAAACAGTGAAAAGAGACGTTTTTGATTCAGAAAAAAAATTTAGAAATCTAAAAAATTGAAAAACGCCCGAATGTTTTTGCTTGCTTTGTCTTGAACCATTTTCTAACAGCGCGCCAAATGAAGAATGGGTGAAATGCTCATCGTGTAATGGTTGGTCTCATGATGCGTGGACTGATGGACGCGAACTTTACATATGTCATAACTCCGATAGTGACTAATTGTAAAAAAACTCTTCTACTTTTTTCTCATAAAGATTTGGTGTTTAATAAGCATTTTTTGTAATAATAAAGATGTTTAAAAGTATGAAATCATAATTTATTAGTGATCTAAAATACACGTGACAACCAACCCCAAGCAATGTGACATCCAGTCCCAGCAAGGGGCAAGTTGTCACATTTGTTTCTGTATTTTGAAACATTTTAATTTATTATTGTGAATTATTTTACAGCCTTATCGATTTTACATAGTGTTCCCAAAGGATAAACCATATTAGTTATGCACCAAATATGTGCGTATAACGCTTCAGATCGACTAAAAAAAAATAATTACTGAAAATTGTGACAACTAGCCCCGGTCTTCCTTACTCATCAATGCTAAATTCCATTTCACAACACTCATAGATTAAAAAAAGAAACTTTTGACACGTTTCGGGAAAAACATTAGCGTACTATTTTTATTTGGAGAAATAATGCCACAAATCCCCTGTATGTCCGCTACTGGTGTACGTTAATTTTAAGTAAAGACTCAGGTAGATCTACATACCATACTTTAGTTCATTCCAGTTAACGATTTTAAAGATTATGAAAGAAAATTGTTTTTTATTTTTATACTTCAACACACCATGTATTTATTTTTATTCGATATTTTACACTGTTTTACATATTCTGGACTTGAAAACATCCCGATATTATGAATTCCCTTCTCTCAATATCACGACCTGGGGAACATTAAAAATTGATGCAAACATGCGAGTAAAGCGTACGCAAGAGTTCAACCCAAAACTGTTGTAATATTTATTTAAGGAATCACCCTATAAAAGCCTACTTTTCACTCAAGGCTAATTTTTCCCACAGGGGTTATAACTTAAGGTACATACTGCTTTTTCGAGGCAATTCAGCTTGATATGCGGCACCACCTTACTTGTATTATTAATTTGGTTTGGCGATCCTAAGGAGGGGAGGATTTTTGAAAGCGCTCTAAGAGCAGAGGTAGCTTCATGGATTGGTTGCGAATATACGAGTACGTATAGTAAATCGATATTAACTGCATCATTTGTGCAGTCCGCCCTCCTACGAAGAAGATTCTATAGTCAGAATAATTATATTCCAAGCTAGGTCCTGTTTTGACTCTAAAAGGCTTTGCTAGTTAGGGATTTCCTAGCACCACAGTTAGGTGAGTAGCCTTGCATTTCCCAAAGTTGATTCGATGGAAAACAACGCGAAAACCTCGCTGCAACCTTATCGACTTTCTTCAAGCAGACCTCGAGAGTATTCAACACTGGCCGGCACATCCTTATTTGAAGTTCCACAGTTTCATAATACAAAATGGGAGTAGCACAAGCGTCAATTACCTCGCACCTTCACATTAACGTCGACATTTAATTTGCATCCAATTATGGGGTCCAACAACGCAAGTGCTGCTTTAGCTTTACGTAGGCGAGCGTTGATGTGAGATCTTGCCGACAGCCTCTTGTTAACCTTAACTCAAAGGTATCTTATTTCTTCACGTACTGACACTCACCTTATTACCGATTTTAATTACAATTACATGATCAAACGACCTTACCTGTAAGTGATGTTCGATCTCAATTATGTGAAGGCCTCGTCGAAGTAAATATACAGGTGTACCCCGTTTCCAGGCCAAACCCACCAGTTCAAAGCGCGCACGCGGCTCACCGCTCTCCCAACTTCGTCCTCTTTGGACCCTGGTCTACAAACTCATATTAGCTTTCTTCGCGGAGCGAATCCCAGACGCCTTCATCTTATCATCGCATGCGCACTAAAAAAAAGACCGTACGCGGTTAGAAAATTCGTTACTCGGGATTAAAAATTCGTTGTTCGTGGTACAAATGTCTTAAGTTCTGAACGCGCTCGTAATGTGTTCGACAGATCCGGTGATGGAGGGATTTAAAATTCAGAACAGATCCTAACCTATAATTCTGTGTCTTTGTGATATAAACAAACATTTATCTTAAATCTGCTTTCAAGATGATGCCAATGATGCATTTAAGTTCAAGTGACGAAGATTTGGAAGAATTGAACGAATTGTTTGAAGTTCCAAAAAATGAGAAGTTTTTTGAGGAAACTGTGCCCCAATTCAACGATCAACAGTTTTTGGGGCATTTTAGGATAAGCAGGGAAGTAGCAACTAAATTATCCAACAGATATGAAGCTTCGCAATATTATCACTACCAAAAAGGTGACTCTGAAAAAATCAGCCCTTTTAAAACAGTTGTGGCCTTCTTATGGTATGCAAGCAATGAAGCTGCAAGCTTAAGGGATGTATCTGACCGGTTTGGGATTACGATTAACTCTCTTCATGAAATTGTAAAGAGATTTACGTATTTTTTATTCAATTTGTCTGCGGAATTTATAAAATGGCCAACTAACGGGGAGAAAATTGAAATTGAGAGCCACTTTAGGCAAGACGAATTTCCTGGCATTATTGGCGTTATTGGCGGTACACACATTGAAATTGACAAGCCATAGGATGATCCAGATTCATACCTTAACAGGAAGCACTTTTTGAATTTTGATTGAAATTGAGAGCCACTTTAGGCAAGACGAATTTCCTGGCATTATTGGCGTTATTGGCGGTGCACACATTGAAATTGACAAGCCATAGGATGATCCAGATTCATACCTTAACAGGAAGCACTTTTTTTCGATCCGGGTAAGAAAGCAAAATTTTAGATTTCAATTTAAATGTTATTCAAGTATGATAATATCTTAAATGTTTATATAATATATTTTATTTTTTACAGGCACAAGTTGTTTGCGATCATAAAAGGAAAATAAAGGATATATTTGTCGGACACCCAGGATCCGTACATGACAGTCGAGTGTTTCTGACATCACCATTATTTGGAACACATCAAGAAAAATGTGGAAACCACTTTCTTATTGGAGACAGTGGTTAGTTGCCCTTGTTTACAATATTGCCTAACTCCATTTTAAGATAGAGGTAATTTGACTCGTCGCCAAAGAAATTGTAATTGAGCACTGCATCGGCATACTCAAAAAAAAATTCAGACAACTTTACCATTTGCAATTAAGAAATGTCGAATTATATGTTCACTTCATAAGGGCCTGTGCTGTATTGCACAACCTATCAATAGAAGACAATTTACATGATTTTGAAGTTCCACCAGCACTAGAAGCACAGAATGTAATTGTTGGACAAGCAGGGCGAGATGCAGGAAATGAAAATCAGGATGAACAAACTGGGATAACGAAAAGAAATGAAGTAATGAATAGCTTAGATTTCGTAATTTAGTATGTAATGTGTATTTTTAATAAAAGCTTTTTGAAATAAATTTAAAACAAGTAGCGTTTATTAATTAACTAAATAATGAAAAAATAAATAAACAAAAAAAACAACGAAATTCTCTAACTAAAATAAAAACACTGTACAATTTAAAACTTAAATTATACTAATTTAAATTTGATCTAAATAAAGATAGAAACACATAACAAAATTCTCTTAAAATATGTAATTCAAAACTTAACATCTAAATTCTTTGAACAAAAAAATTAAACCTTTTAAAGGATGTCAAGGTGTGGATTAGATCTTTCTAAATATTATTTTATTAATTCATTTTTTTCCTGTTGAATGTAATTTTTTCTTTTTTTCCGTTAATTTTCTCTCCTCAATTTCCAAAAGTTTGTTGTAAAATTCTTTTCTATCTTTCCGAATTTCAGATAAAATTGTAACTTTAAGCCTTTTATTTTTATTCATATTTGTAATCCTTTGAGGAGCTGTTACATCAGTTGCCTTGCTGCTGATGCTGAGTAGCTCCTTGGTTTTAGGAAATTCTACCAGATTTTCCTTTTCAGGATTATCTCCTGTAGCCACCTGTGTTGTTGGATGAGTAACTGTGTCGAATGACAATAATACAACAGGATGAATGTTTCGTTTTTTACCCAAATTATCTTCCATTTCTTCTGCATACTCAAACCCTCTTCTTCATCTTCCAGTTTTATTGTTGTTGTCCACATATTTCTTGAACATTCTCTCCAGATGTTTCCATCTGCTTTCACAATTCGATCCTGCTATATTTTGATTGGTTTTATGTCTTAGCAATTTCGTCATACATTTTTTTTTAATTTTTAAAGTCCCAACCAAGTCTATATTTTTTATATAGGTCCAAAAAAATAAGAGTCTTGAGAACATAAAGGAAATAGCAGAAAAAATTCAAATAATAAGATGCAAAACAAAAACTCTAACCTTACTTTTGTGCAGAAAGAATTTGGTAGGTTTTGCTGTTCGCGGACATTAAAAATTCCGCATTAATTACATCACGCGCTTGCGCATTTCAAACATATCGGAGGTACTTTATTTGTGTTTGGAATATGCTCTAGATTAGCTCCGCGAAAAAAGCTATTTACTTCAAAGCCAAGTTGTTGCAACAATTGGGTGATACATAGGGAGTGAGGGAACTATTTACTTCGACGAGGTCTTCACTTACAGGTAGGTTCGTCTGATTATGTAATTATGTTCCGGCCTCGTCTTGTAAATAGGATAGGTGTAGACGTTCAAAGCGAATTGTATACTACTGACGCTCTGCAATAGTAAAAGATAGGTTGTATGCAACTACACAAATTGTACACAATGCATGTGTCAGCTATATTTACATTTCCATTGTAACAACTAAAGTTAGGGCTTTTGACAACAGGTAAGACGTATATAGGTTCAAAAATATAAATACCATCTGTTAATGAGCCACCCAAGACGTGACAAAAAAGTTTGGTAGAAAAGTTATCAGATAATATTGTTTAACGAAACATTTTCTAAAAATAGTGGGCTCATGATATTAACATACTTCAACTTAATGTAGACACGAAATTTTAACTCGGTCGGATTGATAGTTTTCAAGAAAGTATGGAAATAATATTAAAAAAATTGGACCAAAAAATTCTTAGATTTTTGAACAAAGTGTATGAAACCTAGTAATAGCATTATTGAGGCATATACCACTACAGTCCATCACATAAATCCAATCAGCGGCCCAAAAAATGTAACATAAAGAAACGTGACCAACCTCCTTAATAAGGGAATCGATCAGAGTCAGGTGCTTTCTTGTTTTTTGAATTGCTTAATGCATTTCTGTATGGTTACTTAGCTCCAGTGATTGAAATGGTGAACTTGCATAACTTGACGGCAACTCTCCTTGAATTAAGGTGTCAGCTACTAAGACGACAGTTTTACTGTGGTTTTTCTAGTTAAGCTAGTATTAGGAAACCGAGGCCGAGAACCTTGTTTAAGTTCGCGCTGGATTCATCACATTTTTTCTTCCATACACTGTAGCATGGCATTTTGTGCTTGTTTGTTAGCTTCATGACATGCGCCGGCTAATCCTTGGAGATCGTATTTTCGGTATAAGCGTCGGAGACGGATTCTCTGCTCTACCTTGGCTCGAACCCTCGGCGACAAAAGTGCACCGTATGATGTATTTCTAGAAGTTACCATCTGGTCTAATGCCTGGACGCGAGTGACTTCGATATTTGCCACTGCTCAGTCACACTCCATGGGATTGCACACACTCGCGGCAGACATAAAAAATTATAGCTTCGCAACCTTGCCTTCAAGTATGTCTCGATGTTGTACATACAAAAGAAAATTGAATATTTGTGTTAGCATTGGCTATCGCAAATTCGGCGGCAGGTATCCGCTTCCCCGCGGACACCTAAAAATTTAAATTCGTTGCATCATTACTAAGGCTAGTCGAACTGAGAAAAAGACTCTTGGACAGACAAGCTCAGTTCGTTAAAAATATCTAAGGCAGTCTGAGTCTAATATCGGCATACTTGCTGACAAAGCAAGTTCATCCTAGAGTTAATTTTAATTTGTTATCACCTACGAAAAAGCTTTTAATGAAACCCGGCCGTCGGACTTTAGAATTTATATGTTTATATGGAGTGGCAATAGTTTTCACAAGAGAGTGTTTAAGTACGGAAATGTAGACACCCTTTTAGCTTGCCAGCATTTATTAGTCTCCGGAGGAACTCAAGAAGAGTATGGCGTGCTTAGACGGCAACGTGTTAACGCTCACAGTTGCCATCTGGACACGTGCTAATCTGGCACTGCTGCCACTTCACGTCCACCAGTATCAAATCTGAAAAACAAGGCTTAGTCGAAATTAGTGCAGTCTATCAAAATTAAATTTGTTCAAAAACTAAATTATTCGAAATTTACGTAGCAGTCACGAATGCAGAATCCTGATAATGGTTGGAATGAACAAGTTTTCCATCCCTTTAACGATGGCCAACTGAAGACGGCGCTGTTTCGTGCTCATCAGCAACTAATCAGTCCGGTATAACTCTCAAGTCTAGCCTTGTAAATAGACAAAACGGGAAGTAAACAAATGGGTATAGTCTATGAGAAGGTTAAAACGGTGTACGCAAACAGGTGAAAAATCTGACGCCAGTCACTTAGCAATGGTTTTCCAAAGCTGATCTTCATCCTCATCCCATACTATATACACAATAGAAAAGCCCGTACATTTTTCAGCCCATAACAACTCTACGTTCTACGCTAAGCACTCAAATGTCGCACGTACCAATATCACGCTGGTTGGAATACTAAGTGCTCACAGACACAGACCAAGCCTGCATATACCATAAATGATCACTGCTGAGATGGACATGTCTACTTTCCGCCTCTATAACCAAGACCAACCCCAAACAGAGCTGTTTCGTGCTTATTAAAAACTCATCAGAGAAGAATAGGTCTGAGGTCTAGGCTTGGAGACAGACAAAATGGGAAGCAAGCACGTGGACATGGCATTTTGAAAAAGTTAAAATACTGTGTGCCACCAACTACTAAGAACAGCAACAAGCATAGAAAATGTAGTCGAAACAGCAGCACCCTACATGTGAAGAGCCTCTAGACTGACTTTTATTTGGGATCAGTAAGACAGAGTATGGACGGTGTAGTCGTAGCAGGAGCACCCCAAACAAATTAGCAGTACTCAAGTCCTTATATGGGCCCTGTGCACAGTGAGGAGGCTATGTCGAGAAAACCTCACACAAGTATCATAACTTTTCTCCCAACAGCTGTCGCAAATCTCGGTGGCTCCATGGAAGAACTCGTCCATGCTTCGAAACCAGATGTACGTTGTGGTAAAGGTCTGTATCTCAAAAGCGCTGAACTGTACGGATTGCTGTGTCATCAAGCTGTGAAAGCCTCCAGATCCCTCGTCACATAGGAAGTCGCTACTAACCGTCTTCTCTCGCTCTTCTTTAGAGATCAGCATGGTACTTTGATTGCCTGCGTGCGTAGTGATGTCATCAGCAAAGCTGTGGCTGTTAGGATTAACCGTATAGGAGAGGAAGTCCTTATATGGAACAGAAACAGTGGCCAAGACATCGGTGTGAGATCGCCCTGGCGAACACCTGGAGATTAATTGAATCAAAGTTTGTATGGGAGAACAGGAGAGTGGTTTTAGATAAGAACTTGTCTCTATAGCTCAGTCGAACAACTAGTGAAAAACTAGTACATCCGCATCAACCATCCCCGCAACTCGGTGCAGTTGTTTTTATGAAAGTTTAATCCTCCCTGGTCATGAATTTAAATATTTCTTGGGTGTAGCGTTTCGCCGGTAGCGTCGACAGCCGAAGCCGCCTTTATTTCGCATAAACGGCTCACCTCTCCTTAATTATTCACCACCTCGTACACGCCGCATCATCAATTCTTCATTCGCCAAAGGATGCCTGACGGAAAGCCATATTTGTATTCTTCGCGCTCCTCTACTACAAACTTGCTCAATATTTTATGATGCCGCATGACAACTGTCTGCGCACCGATCCAAATGCTTGTGGGATTATTTATTGCGTATATTCTGGGGCAATTTAAGATATACCTCATTCATTTTCAAGGGAGGGGAAGTAGTAAGGAGCTGAAATTTTACCAACATTCACCTCTTACGTCTCAGGGCGAAGAAATATTGTAACCGCACAAAAAATCGAAAATGAGATATTACGGTTTTTCGATGTTGTATGACGTACTTCCCGAAAAACCATGTGGCGACAGAGATAGTACCAAAAACTCGAAAAAAACCGCTTCGTTTTCTGGCGTGTTAGGGGCTCCTGATCATTTTTCACAAGTCACAGATTTCCCTGTACATTTGCCTGTAAAGATGATTACAGAGACGTGTTTTCTATTCGCGTACTCCTGCTGTCTAAGCTCACCGCCTGGCGCACCGGTCCAGCTGAAGAATATATCCGTACTGCAGCGCATAGCAAATATACACGGGATGAATGATAACTTGGTGCAGCGGTGGCACGGTGAGTGCTGTCGCGAAGATGTGAGAAGGGACAATGTTTGACTGACTTGATCCGTTTAATTTCTCTGTTGTCGTTTATGAACTGACGACGGCGTTGCGTACGAAGTGCAGATTCAATTTGGATGACGCTTTTTTACGACATTTTTGAAACTGAAGATATTGCTTATTACCAAATATGAATTTTAAGATATCGGGGATTGAATATTGATCATCGAGAGGGAAGGAAGGGGGGAGGCATACCTTCACGATCATAACAAGATACAACGATAACATATGCACCATTTTACTGGAAAGTAGAATAACTAAAATGTATTACAGCTATGTAATTTAAAATTACCGAAAATTGAAACGTTGGCTATGAAATTAAACGTCAGACTTGACAATCTGGTAATAAGCTAAAACAAGCAACTTACGCAACAGATGTAACAAAATTTGCACTGGCAAGTTACGTTCCTCAGAATGATCGCTGTTTTCTTTCAGAAATTTAGTTCTCAATCTCGCAATCCAATAATTGCTACCATTAAGCTGTAATGTAACTCGGTCTCTAGACGCAATTGGCGAAGAATAAGCAAATCCTTCCAATGTTCCGCAAATAAATAAGTTACGGTTATTCAGGTCTGGTGATCGTGAAGGCTAACCTTGTGGGCAAATACCTCCTCGTCCATTTATTTAGATATAAGTGGTTCAATCAGTTTCTAACTATAATAATGAGGCAGTGATCAATCGTGCATAAACCAATGTTTCTCTCTAAGTTGTAACAGCATCTAGTCAAGCTGGTCCAGAAGAGTGGTTTGCAGAGATTATAAATATGTTTATCGATTTCTTTTTATGCTCCAACTAATACAAAGGCCTAAGGCCTAAACACTCATTGGGTACCGTGGGGCTATAGGGGGATACAGGGGAAAGGGGGAACGCCACACGGACTCTGGCGAGGGAACACGTGTGCATGCAACACGCACACATTCTGGCTCCGCCTACGAGATCCGCCGGGTGGTACCTCCACGTTCGACAGTCAGAGACCGTCTACCACCCATCCATAGCCAAGAGAAAAATTTCTCCTGAGACGGGATTCGAACCCGCACAGCGCACGGCGACTGAATAGTCAATTACTGCGGCCAAAAATGTATCATTTACTCTCTTCAGCATTTGAATTTTCGATAATTTCACAACACAGCTACAATACATGCTTCTAGTTATTCCTGTTTCTGTTGAACACTACAAAGTCTTTTGAAAAATCACAACAGTGAAAAAGCTTCAGAACTAAATTCTTCATAAGATGAGGCAACAATTGTATAAGAACGCCAACTTGTTAAGAAGTTCAGTCACATTTTACGAATGGATCATTTCCTTTGGACCCTCAAATTAATGCCGGCCATTGCTCTTTGAACCAGTCAAAACATGTACCCAATTTGGCCTTTATAAGTTCAAGAATAACTGCCACGTAGATCTTTTGTAATTTAAAACTTTTACGGTCTATAAATTCTCGGAGGTGCGATTTTTTGCGTCGTATCACAATATTTTGATTTCTCCTACATTTTCTTGTTCAGAGTTGATTCTTATGGCTCAGCTTGTCTCTGTCTTTGGCCTCACACAGACGAGTCCAATTCGAGATCATCTTAAATTCACTTTGTAATAACGTCGTTTATTGCATCAAATAAGAGATCATGCCTTATTTATCGTAATAAATATTTAGATATTCTGAGCTTTCAAACTCGCAGGATAGAGGATTATGGTATACTTACAGGACTTCTCAAACCTTACCGTCAGAGGTAGTCTTATAATTCGGCCCGCTTGTTTGTATGTGAATAACTGGGTCAAGTTCAAAAGACTTAGATTATTTCTCCCAGTCTAGTAAGCAGTAGAATATCGTCTAATCTCATCTTCGTAGTATAAAGCTGCGAGATAACCTTTCCAAGCAAAAATAGACTCATTTCGCAGTATTGAGCTGGTACGAATGGAAAACTATTCATCTGTTCGTTATAACCTGTTGTCTAGATGCCGCATGAATATATTCCCAAGGACACAGTATACGTGAGGTGGAAAGGAAAAAAAAAAGGAAAAATAAACATCGTTGTGTATACTGTATGTATGTGTGCACATGTCCTCGTATGTATCGATACCGGCATGCAGACGGGGTTGCTTTTATGTGGAAATCATGATCTGTGTCACCTCCAATGCTGAATATATACGGCCAGATAGGATTCCATACACTGTTGCCATATGTTTTGAGAAATCGACCGTGAATCGCACTGCAGGAAGGGCGGCATAAAAGTGACAGATAGACTTATTTGTTCTCTATTTTTAATAATATAAGCGATCTTCATCGAATACGTGCAATATGGTATAGGTATAAGATTGATAATGATGGCTGTTAACTATTAAACTAGAATAACCTTTGCGAATTAAATTCTTAGATAATAATTGTTACATAATGGAAATCCATTGTGAGGCTTTGAGGTGAATATTTGTGAATATTAAACCAAAACCACTTTTGCAGGTGGAGACAAAAGATATCAGCCCTTCCCAGTCAGCATGCCCGTAATACCAAATTCTGCAGCCTGGACGAGTTTCTGCTGCCGATTCAAACCGAGACCTGACATCCACAACATCGTGGTCTGAGTTACTCAGGGGACACAGGACAGCAGTTGTGAAAGCGACAAAATGCGTGATCAGTAAGGGATTCAGCAGACTACTACAGCATGGGGAAAGAAGTAAGGCCTGTCCGCAGTCCTTGGGTGGATGCTTCAACAGCACAATCTGTTGCATTGGTCTTGTTTGAGCCCCACCAGAGCTGTCATTGTAATCGACTAGGGGACCTCTATCTCTGAAGAAGGGTGATTGATGTTCAAGAAACCGATCTTGACTGCGAGGCAGCAAATAAACTTGGAGAGTGGTCTGGAGTTGAGTTGAAGCTACAAACATGTTCTTGACCTCATTCCAAAGAACCGTATTTGGCGCAGGAAGATCAATACCACAACTTCCCCGTCCTTCTGCAGATTGGAGTGCACCTCGTAGATTGAAAAGCTATTAATCGGGGCAGAGTGGAAGATTTTGGTCTTCACCAATAGAAGCATAGAGGAAGGATTGGAAAAGAGCATCTGCGTTGCTGCTAATCCCGCGGATGTTCCTTTACCATCGATGTTGTCCCGTGGGTCCACCCTCCACCCGGACATTTCGAGAGTTCACCTACCAAATTTTTAGTACTCGACGTATTAATCATAATGTTTCGATGAGAAGGGAAGAAATAAACAAAATGCACGCTAGCGGGAGGTACCGCCTCGGTCGACTGGGCCTCGTCTAGCACCTTCTACTGGCTTGTGAATGACGTTGAATAGACATAAAATGGCCCGTTGGTGGACTTGTACCACCACCCGACAGACGGTACTGAGATATTCCTTAACGCATGTACAATTACGTGTACGGAAAGAAGTTGTATACTGAGTGTAACAATTTCCGGAACAAGCATATGCCACGGCTGCGCTTAGCATGGAGGGTTATTGGTTACTATTCAACATATTGAATGTATTCCTTAAAATATTGTCAAATAGCAAATAAAAGGTATAAATATTCTTTTATGTTATGTTGACCACTTACCGTTTCAAAAAAGTAATATCTGATGCTTATTGTTCCTATTATACACAGTATTCGCATTACCACAATGGCAATAACAGCTATTGTATCAAGTAACTTTGTGACGTGCTTTGGATGAAGAAGAGGAAAAAACTAATTCTTATACCAAGACTGCATTCTCCATTATGGCAAAGGTATGTCCTTTTTACATTAAACGCTATAATATTCTTTTTCAAGAAATCTCTGAAAAGTAATATTAGTCATACAATAACACAACCGAGAGATTAACTTGTCAGTGTTTGCAAATTATAGCACTTAATTGACCCTATACTTCGTAGAATTCTATACTATTTTATATTCAATGTCCAGCGGTAGCTTTCATCAACTTCGGCTTTATGGCAGTGGACTTGGTCGTTTGTAAATTTTAAATCGCCACCGCAAGTTCAATCCTCTGTACATCCACTCAAGGTCCTTTGAACTATATTCCCCGATAGTTGATGCACACACACGCTCGATGGATTTCAGCATGTCATCGAGTATTCCATTCATTATTTCACCTGGTTGACGTCTGCCATTTTCTATTTCATCGGTGCTGTTATAAAACAGAAAAGCCGCTATATTGGATAGCGATAGAATTGTCCATGTTAGCAATAATTTGAAGGCTCCATTCGTAGTGACTGATAATTGTCGGAAATGTAAACCAATCCTCGTTTTCCGAAAATGTAATTGGATCGGAACCTGACTCATAGTGTTCCGTGCATATGGACGTCAGCGTGGTAGTATAGTGATGATATTGATTATGTACTGAATATTTGTTAAAAAGGCAAGCATTCTGTAATTATACTTAGGGCCTCAAAGAATCTATCAAGCAGAGCTTTGTATATCAAGTGTGACACACTATTCAATAAAATATTGTATCAGATTTGTATCCATGCTTGGAGTGTAACGCAAGTGCTTATTTTTAATTGGTGCAATATATGAATATTGTCGATAATTTAGTGACCGAACGCAAATGGAAAAAGTTTTTGTAGCTAAACAACGTACTTCTGGATATAATATGAGAATAACAAGGTCATCTTTCACAAAGAAATTTTTCTCCAGTTTGAGTGATAATTTACCAGAAATCAATAATATTTCTATCTATCTATTTCTTCAAAGACGCCTTCTCAGTGATTGAGTTTGAGATCCACATGCCTTTTGGCCACAGTTAAATGGGCGCCAGTGTCTCGAATGTCGCATGCGTCATATTCTCGCATGCGGCACTAAAATTTTATTTCTGTGATATTTGTCATCGTTTGTCACTATGCTGTCACTTTTGTTAAGTTATTTGACTTTAAGGCGGGTGTTGGGAAAAGGTGCTTAATAACGAAGAAGATAGTAAATATGTTCAAGCAACTCATACTCCCGCATTGTCATTTGGCTTTTTGCTGAACCATGAAAAAATCTCGAACCCGTCAAATATTGTCGCATGGTCTTAGCTTCGCAAGATTGTCGGAAACAAAATATCTATTGCGAGATTTATGTAAGAAATCACTTTGAATAACATTTTAGCTGCATGGATGCATTGATCAGTCGAAATTCGAGAACTTCGAATCACCTAGTAGTACGTCTCTCTCTACTAGAATCTTTATTAGCTCGGTAGACCATCAGCTGATGTCAGAAAATAAAAAATTTAAACCGTATATATATATACATATAACCGTATAACTTTAACAAAACTTAAGCAAAGAGGACTCTTTATACTTTTTTTAATTCTCTCTAACTTTCAATGGACTTTGCCATCATCATCAGGAGAGTAGTATGTGAGGATGTTGCTAATTGTTGTTTACGTATAGGATGAGGGAAACGTCCAGTAACAAGGTGAGAGCTGGATAGATTGTACAATGGTCAAAATTATATAAAATATAGTTTTTAATTTTCGGGAAAGTAAAGAAATCGTTAGGACTTAAATCTGGACTATATGGAGGATGGTCCAATAATTCCACGTTTTCTTCCGTTAAATACTGCCTTGTTTTCTGGGCTGTGTGCGAGCTTGCATTGTCTTGGTGGAGGATGATTCTTCTTTCGGGGTTGATTTTTCGAAGCTCGGTGACGACTTTTGGCAAACAAATGGTGGTATATCAATCCGCAGTAACAGTTCTTTGCTCATTAAAAGGAATTGTTGCAATATGACCCGCTTTTGACACAAATGTCGCGACCACCTTTTTCGAAACACTTCGAGAACGGATGACTTTTGTTGGCTTTTCTTAACCTTGGAACACACAAACAGCCGACTGTCGTTTATTTTCTGGTTTATAACAGTTAATCTACGATTCATCACCACTAACAATGCTTTACACATTTTTTAAGTTTCCGGAATTGAAACGGTGAAGCGTTTTTTGACACCAATTAACCCTGGCTGCTTTCTGCTCTTCAGTTAACAAGTGGGGTATCCAACGAGAAACTAATTTTCTTACTCCTAATTGTTCATGTAAAATTTTTTGAATTGTGGTCTTTGAGATCCTCAAGGACGCCTCAATCTCGCGATATGTCACATGTCTATCTACAATGATAAGTTTGCGCACAGCATCGACGTTTTCCTGGGTGACTGCCGTTTTTGGTGCACCCACCCTGGATCGTCGCTCAGACTCACCCGTCCACGTGTGAAATTGTCGACTGATGTGGCGCTTCGTTGCCGAAAACAGACAGCAACTCAGCAAGGCATTCTTGTTGCGATAATTGTCTCTGAAAGTTGTAATAAACTATGACGCGAAAATGTTCTCGGTTGAGTTCTATTTTTCTAATGACATGGTGACACTTAAAAATTCACTGTAGTGAGAACACTGCACGTATTGTCAAACTTTCAATTTAAGTTTACTAAATAGTGAGATTAAGATTCAGTACTGACCTTCGATCCGCGCGGCCTACTATGTTTCTATATGCAAAACTTAAAAGATATCCCTCGTAATTGTTAAGCGGATATTCTGTCCACAAAATGCTGATTGGTAGAGTAGTAAGCCTTGTGTTTTAGCAGAATTTACCATGTTCTTAAATGATCCCAATGGCGAAGCTCTTCATAGCGTCCGGGTATCTATTGAACAATTTTATAGCTATGGGCTGTTTTTCGTAGATGAGAAGCTGTGTGGGGGAATTTGTAGAAGAAGCAAATTTCTGGCTGAAAACCAGCAGTGATCATTTACCTTTGTAAAATCTGCCAAATTTGTTTTCATGTAAATCGGCAGCTCTAAGATGAGAATAGACGAAACTGTTGATATTCCCAGCTATCTCAAATATTCCCTACAACTTGTTCTTCTATTTACTCCCATAATTAACTTGACCGCTCTTTTTGCATGGTGATTACTCTGCTGGTTTCTGAAGAATATCCCTAGGCGACTGTGCCACACGAAATAATCGGATGGACATAGCGAAGTAGTATGCCATTAGCAAGGGTCTGCATCCACAAATCTCACCTTGCTTAGACAATGTGATGTAGAAGCAGGCTTATTACAAACGTCTGATCCACTGAGCTTATGAATTGTGTGGTCAAACTTAATAATCGTGATTAGTGGTATAAGTGTTATAATCATTGCAATTGCAAACAGCTGCAAGAGGCATAAGCTACTGCTTCACCTGTCTGATGGATACCATGCAGTTGGATGTCAAGGTCTTGTTCGAGTTTGCTGCCTCCTCCAAAGTCCTGTGCTAGTTTGTACTTCACCCTACCCCTCAGAAAGATAATCGTTTCAGGATGAACGTGTCTCTACGCGTTACAAAACAATAGTCCGGTTAATCGCGTGCAGATAGGTCCGGTATACCCAACAACAAAGTAGGATGATGTAATATTTAGGAGAGGCAGCACCCTCAACGCTCTTCAATCCCCCAATTTGGTGGAAGTCGCCCGGCCACTAATTTATCCCCACAACGATGACGCCCATCAAAACTTCGTCCGTAATGGAACTTCCCTCTCAACTTAATAAAAATATAATTGCATTCGTTTTCGGAGCCGACATCGTCCGTCCTCGTCGGCATCAGCTGCGTCTGTTTTTGGAAGGTACTGAATTTTTTATGAGTTTCCCTCAAGGATTTTTACTTCCCACGCCTTACATAGACTTAGGCAAGGGGATGTAGAAGGAGAAGAGGCCCCCCATTCTGTTATTAGTTTCAATCATATTCTGGGTCTCAATAGCCTGTCTATGAATGAGTCAGTGGACCACGGTTGGTGCGAAAGGCAAAGGTAGTCGCTATGAACCAACGAATTCAAATAGATTAGAAAACGACGGGCCTGTATGTTTGCCTTGCATTGTTTTTCTGCAATTACATAACTTTAGTGCAGAAAATGTTTCTCCCCATAGGTAACTGCATTATCATGCACAAATGCAAAAAAATAAGTAACTTTTCTCTTCACCGATCTAGGTTGACTGCAGTTTTTAACTGAACGCTTAATATTTGTATTTAATAATATTTAATAAAGATGCTGATACTTTTTCACTAATTTTTTTGTGTATATAGAGTAATATTGAAGCTGAATTCATAGTTGTAGATATTTTCTGTGGAAGCAGGTCGCAGATTTTATCTATGTCACTGGAACCTCAGCTTCATATTTTGAAGATCTCGTACGCATTTACTTTACTACCAAAATGTATGGAAAACCGTATTCACCTTTCAGTGGAGAATTTCCGACTCAGCCTGGTGTTATACAGATAAATCGTTGAATCCCTCCACATTAGACATGTTGAGATAAGGACAGAGTGTCGCTCCATGGCTCTTTATTATGAAACCGTGTACCCCTGTTACTCTGTACATGCTTTGTGGAATAATTTCATGAATTAAGAGAATCTGCATTTTACACAAAAGCATTACTGCTCTAGATAAATATTATTTCAAACAGCGGTCATACAGTAGGTAGTCTACGGTATTTTTATAATGATAACAGATCGGAAAATTTCCCAACCTCCACCCAATTTCTCACCAGTGAATCAAAGTTGAAATTAATAGGACACTCAAGGACGCGACAAAAACCCTTTACTTGCCTTGTGGGTATTTTGAAAATATTATTACGCCCTTAAACAATGTTTTTTTGTTAGTGAGTAAGCTTATATTAATATGTCTCATTACCGTAATTCACCCATGAGGAGTGATGCAGATCCGTAAATCCTCCAGGGATACACCCAGCAATGCGCTTATGACATAACCGTGGCCAGAATAAGGGTTCGTGAGTTTTTTATAGGCTGTTTTATTGCCAGCGAAAATAAGGGAAGTTTCTGGCGCTAAGACTTTTAATTAGAGGAGTGGAGAGGTAGGCCTGTTCGTATATATTAAATTTTAAAATTAATTTATTTGAGAGAAGGGAAGGTTTATTTTGTCAGACGATTTCCACTGCGGTGCCCTTCTAGATGCCAGCAAAGTCTAAACTTAAGGACTTTGTGGTAAGTAATAAAAATGTATAAGGTGAGTTTTTCCTTAATCATTCTAGAAGCAGGTTCCGGCAACAGAAGACAACTGCGGATATTTAAGCTTATCTCACGCATTTGTGGAGAATCCTTGTTTATAGATTTTTATTTACATTTTTGCCCTTTGATATTATAAATGCTTTCGTTCTGCTGTGGCTTTTCTAGTCCAGTATAATGTAATCGACTGGAAAAGATTGACAGCTGCTCTGTCTGTGTCAAATAGATTGGCGAATATTCTTAGGACATAGGTAGTTAGTATATTATATATTTAACCACAACGTTTTTAAGACAGTGGAGATCATAACTAGTATCGGCAGCAATTTTCGTTCATTTTGCTCAGATTAAATTTAATATAACTTATACGGGTGATACAACAAATGAGAGTAATATACTTGTTGCTTATTCAAATTTATCTATCAGCAAATAGGATTGGATGTCGATTGCAGTGGTGCATAACTATAGCTCAATTGTATTTTATAGCAAAAATAAATATAAATGTAATTCACTTCAGTACGAATTAATAGTTAATCTGCCTAGACCATCAAACTAATTTTTTTTCATTAAAAAAAATTATTAGATATATTTACGTTTCGAAACAGACAACTAGGAGGGATTTGGGTAAAAGTGGAATGGGTTGTAAAACTCTTACCCCTCATCAGGACAAAGCAGAGCAAAACACTTTGAAATTTTCGAAACGAAACCTTATCAACGCTAATATTAGTGATTACATATTATTCTAACAACAGAATGCACTAGTACATAGCACACAGTAGATAGCTTCTTCTGCAGAAAATTTTGGAGTCATGTGCCGGCCATCTTGTTAACCAGACATAAACCCTATCAATACATAGATAATTTAATACTGAAAAGAGCATTAGAGAAAACGTTATCCAATCTAAAGCCTGAAACATCGAATAGATGGCAGCAGGACCCCTGGCAGGCTTTTTGACCTCGTTTTGTCTATTATTGTTAAGTAAATAAGTAAATGTAGCGGGGCTCTAGTTATACCCTCTTTTTTATGTTTTCCAACAAATGACATCAACTCACCTGATAAGTTGTCAATGCTGTCCAAAGGAGTTCTGTCTGACTATTCGAGGACATTTTCGCATTGATGGATCAGGCTTCAGACTTCCATCCAAACTCTGTCAAACTTCGTACATCCAGATTTGGTCGGTACCACCGCTCCTTTGTTTCGAGAGTCTGGAGACTGTGGAACAATTTATCTGAAGAGGCAGTTCAAAAATTGGATTAAGAAATCGTTTCGAAGCTCCTTATAGCAGTCGTAATGCCCCAGTATAAAGAAACTGAATCAATTTGAATAACCTTAATCTTCATTAGTTTTGCTTCTTTATCGCCCCTGTAGATTATATTGTGTTACATTTGAATCAACAGAGTAGAATAATAGGGCAAGTGCACATTAGTCTCTTAGCTTTTGAAAAGGAGTATTCCTAAGCACTGCTGGAAGAGGCATTATCAGAGTTATTTTTGGGAAAATAGGTGCAAAAGTCTCGCTATCGTTCATCTGACTCATCCTTAAGGACTGACCTTGTGTTGGAACGTTTCATGCTATTAAGAACCCAAAAACTCATTATTTTACAGAAAATCTTTTCATTTACAAACTTGCTCAATAAATATAGACAAATATCAGAGTTTCTCCAGAAAGGAGAATATGCTCCAACTTGGTGATATTGTCCTATTGATGGCTGAAATCAATTGTTTACACCATCTATCAATTGGCACACTGTGCACGCGCTTTTTTCACTCATTTGCTGAAAAAAATACATTTGAAATTCATTCCATCAAAGTGGGTTCATTTAACCTTCATGTATGTCCCTCCAAAAAAATCAGCCAATAGGAATCATTTTTTTTAAAGGTTCTCATTAGAATGTGACGATATTTTTATCAAGGATAAGCATCAGCGCTATCGCTATGCACTATGGAATTTCATGAAAGTTCACGACTTAGCAACGCTTCTTTATTCCGATCAACAGTGTTGTCTCAATGGTGTACCTGTCTATATTATGTATGTATAGCTGTAGGTCGACATTGTGGTTCAACAAGGGTCAAACCGTTGACTTTTGACAGTGATAGAGTGGCGTACCCTGTTTCGTGCTGTTGATTTTGTGTTATACGTTTTGTAACCCTTATTAATTGAATTTTTTTGAACATTACAACAAAATGTCTGAATATTCTTGTCAGTTCCGATAGATCTTGGCACGAGGATTCTTTGGTACCAGGCTACAAGTATTGAAGGTCCCATTTCTACCACTATGTTATAGTGTTGTGAAGATTATTCTGATGTAAGTTTATTAACAGAGCTAAAGTTTTTCAAATTATGTTAAATCTCGGTTTATTTTCAGTTGGCAAATAATGCAGAAAACTATCAATATTACAAGACAATTGGGCAGAGGTTACGACTAAAACCTGGCGTGAAACCACACAGGAACCTGTCAGTTCAGAGTTTAGGTACGTCACAATCGAGTTCACCATCAAAAAAAAGGAAAGCTGAGATGTTAGAAACATTAGGAAAAAAGCTTCACTGCAAGAGAAAACCAAGGGCAAAATTATTTGATGAATCGCAGCGAGGTACAAGCAGAGATCTGCATCATGATGAATCTTGCCAGCAAAACTCGAGTATGCTACCCTGAAGAAAGCAACCAAAGGAGTCCAACTTAAAGTTGATACGAAAATAGTGTCAACCAGCACACTACCTCATACTGCAGAAAAGGCGGTTGCCACTAGTCATCCCAAACTAAAACAGTTGGTTGAAAAGTGCACAGGGATTTGTAGTGATAGCACTAATGGCTCAAGTGGTAGTTCCTCCCCGCAGCTATCAAGCACTTCATCAGGAAGCAATGGAGCAAGACTGAAGACATCAAAAGAGGAACTAGAAATATCTAAATTAGAGAACAATAGTCGGTTTTTCTTAGGTTTGCCTGAAGACTGTTTCTATATTGTAAATTTGTTAGTTGAAGAAGGTGGACTGGATTACATTGATGTTTTGATCACAATGAAAAAGATTAGGACAAATGATCAGTTTTCAATAATAGGAATTGATTTTGGTAAGACCAGAAGTGCCATTTCTAAAATTTTTAATAAAACTGTTGTAGTAATGGCTCCTTTAATGACACAGTTGATTGTTTGGCCTCCCAGTTAGAAAATCAAAAAATTAGTACCAAATCAATTTAAAGCCTATTACAATAATGTACAATCAATTGTTGATTGCTTTGAAGTTGAAATCGAAAAACCTTCAAATGGACTGCATCAGGCTAAAACATGGAGTAAATATAAAAAGAGTAATACTATAAAGTATCTTGTGAGTTGTACTCCTAATGGGCTGATAAACTTATTTCTAGTGGGCTTGGAGGACGTACAACTGATGTACAAATTGTTGAGAAATCAGAATTCATTAATGTGATTCCAGAAAACTGCATAAAAATGGCAGATATAGGTTTCAAACACATAGAAACTATACTGCATTAAAAAAGCGCATCATTATTAAGACCTCCAAGCATTAGTGCGAAACAAAAACTCACCAAAGCAGAAGTTAATAAAACTAAAATAATAGCTGCTTTGAGAGTCCATATTGAACGGCTCATAAGGAGACTCCGTGAATTTGCTATGTTAAAACCACATGCCTGTATACGGTCCAGAATAGTCCACCTCCTAGAACATGTGGTGATCATTGTGTGTGGTTTAGTAAATTTACAAGAACGGCTCATCAAGAAATAAGTATTATTGCCATGCAAGTCTTGTTTTTTCCATATCTTAGTACATAACTGCAACTGCAAGATTTTTTTGTGGTATATTAATACTGACACAGTGAATTTCTTAACTACCCATTGTGCACATCCATAAAGCTAAGTATGAATAATTTTGTAAAAAACCAATTTTTCCTTCTGTAGGTTAAAATACTTGTATAGGACTTATTTGAGGCTGTTTTTTACATAATATAGTTTTTTGGAGTATCTATAATTTTTTATTCCACTTACGACACATTATCATTTAGAAACCTCAAAATAAATAAATTACTCGAATTTACCGACGCTCTATGACATAAAAATAACTAATTATTTAGTAAAGTGTATATCTTGTGTATTAAATTTTTGAAAAGCTTATTAGATCAACAATGTTATGGAATTCAGGATTATTTTAGCTGGTCAGCTGGTGGTATATATCAATATTTTTGTTCATCTAATGTAAATAGTTAAAAAAACATTTCATGAATAAAATACTTTTTTAAAACATTATAAGAGCTTTATTCAATCAAATAAACACATAAAATAATTTGGAGAAGAATATATGCATAATATAGACTAAATACATTTGCATAATGTATCACAGTTTGCAAATATTAATCATACATTTTCTGATGATACTGAATAGAATAAACTAGCAGCTAAAACCGGTGTTGTCTGGTTCAAAATACATTTTTATATCTTATATATGTGCCCAAATCTTGGTACCATTAAGTGTATGTTGTAGTATATACATTGTTAACTGATTAATTCAGTTACTAAATCAATTTATTATAAATCAAATTTGAAGATAATAATAATTTAAATTTAGATATTGAAAATATTAGTATAATAGACTTTGATACATTTATATAAAATCTAATACATGACAGCTTATACCAGATATATTTCAATACACACGAACAATTGAGTTGTCTTTTAGTCGAATCTACAGGTAAATTTTTGACATTACAAGTTGAGTAAATTACAGTAGATCTATTGAATCAGTTTTGGGAAGACAGCTTTTTCCCAAAACAAAGTTGCTTTTTGCAGCAAATTCTTACAAAAAGAAATGTCAAGTTCAACTTCCACAATTGATACATCTTTATTCACTTCAAAATTTGGTGATGCAACACAAAATAATCCATTCTTTCTGCCCGACAATAGCATTTGGAGTTGAATTTGGGCAAAAGTTTTCTTATCTATGACTCCATCATTTAAGTATTGCTTGAGTGACGATTATTTTGATGGGCACTTTATTTCAATACAAAACTCAGCATTTACAGCATCAGGGCTAGCTCCAAATATAGGATATCTCTTATCTACAAATATTCCTACTTTTTCTACTTTTATTAGTTTCTTTCTTGCCACAACCTTCAATACTTTATCCTCTAATGATAATCCCCTCTTCATAGCCTTTGTGGACTTGATTTTTGCTGCACCCAAAATTGACTCCACTAAACATCCATCATATGTTGTACTCTGTGCTGCTTCATAAAACTTCGATGCAGTAATACGTGCATACCTTATCTCAAACCATGTAACAGTATTGGATTGACCTTTTGTTAGATTTAAAATTTCTTTACAAGGCTGATCATTCATTTTTTGCTGATAATACTGAATAAAATTTTCAGCAGTGATGCTGCTACTGTTTCTTACAAATTTATTTTTATTCAAATAAAATGCCCTTGCTTTTGTTTTCTAATCCTTTTTCTAGTAATTTTTTTAAGAAAGAATTATTGTGTGATGCAACTGGGGGAACTTTTGCTAAAGTCGGTTTTCGCCAGTAGCACTCAACACTTGTTACAGAAGGTTCTGTAGAACGTCGTAGTAGCCAAAACATCAGAGCTACCCCATGCTTGCACCCTCCTAGAAATTAAAATATAGTATATTATAAAGTCACAAGGAATTATTGAACTAAATACCTTGACTAACTGGCAGCTATGACACACACTATGTGTAATCTTTTCTTCAGCCTCATTAATGCAGATTGTCACCTGATATCCTTTTTCCTGGATCTTGTAGAGTCACATTCTAGGAAGGGGGCGGAGAAAATATTACTATGTCACGCCAGATATTAATACCTGACACAGTTGGCGGCAAATTTTATTTTTAAACTTTGAAGCCGAGTTTTTGTTACTTCTTGTTCAAAGAAAAATGTAAAATTATTCATTATATGATTTTTAGATGTAAAACTTTTGGAATCAAAATTTTTTTTTGGAAAATACCCTATTTCTTTTAAAAATTATACTCCCTCATTTTTCAGAATAAAGGTCTTGGATAACAAGGCGGAGGGAAGGGATGTCTATGAATTTAACTGAGCTACATTTTAATTCCCACGCCTACAGGCAGCGAATTGCAAAAAATTTCGAAAATGAGATTTTATGCTTTTTGGATGTCACCATGTCACCCATTTCCGTCGGTCTATCTGTCGGTCGATCTGTCCCCTAATCCTTGGCCCGTCTACAACTTGGGAAGTAAAAGTCGTATTTTGATAAAATTTTCCACACAAGGTTGCTACTATGCCAGGGACAATAAATATTTGCTGCTCTTGAAAGCCGATCCAGTGACGGCGGAGCTACCGGCAAAAGACGAAAAAATGAAAATCGCTGAATCTGCGCTTTTTGACGTTTCAAAGGCTACGCTTGAAAATGCGGGAGGGGATTGAAGTGTGCACGGGGCAGAGGGGAGTGTCTCATTTTCTTGACATTAGTATTACAGACCCTCGCACGCTGGAAACAATACTCTGAGCAGTTGCTAAACCCTGCTCACGACGCGGCCGATAACTACAACGAGGAAAATCCAACAACCCATCTAAGACCTCAACTAACTGAAGAAGATCCGCCAACATTATCGGAAGTCGAAAACATCATAAGCATCCTGAAAAGTGGTAAGAGCCCCGGAAGCGATAGTATAACCGCAGAAATGATTAAATATGGAGGGCCTCGACTAAAGTACATGCTACATAACCTGATGTATATGGGAACAAGAGGTCCTACCGGTAGAATATAATGAAGCGATAGTGTGCCCATTCACGTAGCGCTTCTCAATTTAACATACAACCTACTGGCCATACACATCAAAAACCGGCTGGAAATACCCACTGAAGCAATTACTGGAGAGTATCAATGCGGATTCAGACCAGGACGCAGTACCCCTGACCAGATTTTCACGATCCGAGAAATTCAAGCTGAAAGCTATGAATATGAGAAACCGACTGTGCTGCTCTTCATTGACTTCAAGCAGGCATTTGATTGAGTAAAAAGGAAAAGACTATATCAAGCACTCCAGGAACAACATGTAAGCCAAAAACTGATAAATATGATTAAAATAACGATAGGAAAGACAGAAAACAGGATCAAGATAAACAGCAGATTTACAGAAAAGTTTAAAGTCAAAGAAGGAATCCGTCAGGGAGATCCACTGTCATCGCTCCTATTTAGCATTGTGCTGGAGAAAACTATACAAGAAGCAAACATAGACAGGGCTGGTTTAGTATGTCACAGAAAGCATCAATGCCTAGCATTTGCTGACGACTTGGTTATTCTGGCCAGAAGTAAATTCGAACTTATAAACACCGTAAACAGACTAGAAGAAAAAGCACGAAGCAAAGGACTGTGCATTAATGTAGAAAAGACAAAGTACATGGAATGGGCAGATAAAGAACTTGTTAAAGGACAACACTTAATAATGACCACAACAAATAGGAGAAGTTTATTGGTTTGAAAAAGTACATACATTTGACTACTTGGGCACAGAATGAAGAGCAAAATTATATCCAGGGGAGCTAAATTCAGGCTCTACAAAACGCTAATAAGGCCAGTGGTCACGTATGCATGTGAAACATGGACGATAACAAAAGCAGAACAAGCTAAGCTAGAGATATGGAACGGAAGGTGTTAGGGAAGATTTTTGGTGGCAAAATGTTAGATGATGGTACGTGGACCCGAAGAAGAAATGATGAGTTGAAAGAACTGTTGAGACAGCCCAACATAATGGCGGTCATAAGAGCTCAGAGGTTGAGATGGTTGGGACACGTGCAAAGAATGCCAGAACATAGAGTACCAAAGGCACTGCTTACCCATTCAATAGGAGGGAAGAAAAGGAGAGGCAGACCTAGGACGAGGTGGAAAACTGAGGTGAAAGATGACCAGAGGAAATCAAACATAAGTAATTGGTAAAGAAGAGCAATGAATAGAGAAGAATGGCGAACGATCGCCAGTCAAACCATGGGCATACCAGGCCTGTAGTGCTACATATTTTCAAAACACGTGATTATCTGCATTGCGGACTGCCCGATGCGACAGGCGGTCGCAGTGCAGCGTTGCGAGATTCTTTGTGAGACAATCGTAGAATCGCAGCTAAGTTATTGTACATAGTAGCGTAGCGTGGACTTACCCGTTTATAAGGAGCGAAGTGGTTTTCTCGGAATTCATGTTCCGAGAGCGAGGGGCTTGTCGAAATTTGTGAACGTGAACTAAACGATCGAGTTGACTCATGCACATTGGATTGAGTTAGCTATCCTCTTTCTCAGAGAGGCTAATTTGAGGGCTAAGGATTATTATTGTATGGAAAGTGCAGAGTCTACCTATTTGACGCAACTTTTTTAAGAATTTTGTTTTTTCTAGCATTTCTAACGTTAGAAGTAACATTCTTGGCACCGAAACTAAAACATACTGTATAGGGAACGAACTGAACCAGTTTCCACCGCCAACATGCACGACGTCAGTCTTCCTCCAGCACTTCCGCAAAAGTATCAGTGCGGGTTTGAATTCCGTGTCGTCGTCGCAACGCCTAAAAATAAACTTTCTCGAGAAATGTGGAAAATCCCAGCTGAATCGTGGCGTATAATCAAATGCAATTTTACCGTGAAAAATATGTAGCACAACCAAATTGTAAATGTCACTGCATGGCATTTCTAGGCACAATAGATTAGCATAGCTGTCTGCGTCTTGAAGGTGCAGCTGGATGCCAAGGATTTGTACACAACGCGGGTTGGAGGAGGTGGGGCGTAGGGCGGAGGGAATCCTTTGAGGCAGGTGCAGCCATACCGTTAAGGATGTTGGTCACGTTTTTGTATGTTGTTTTTCTGTGGATTTTTGTGATAGCATTCTTAAATTATGCTATTATTAGTTTATCTACACTGCAAATTTTTTGGTCCAATTTTTTTTAATATCTTTCCCATAATTTCTTCAGAAATGTCGATACGACCGAATCCAAATTCGGATGTTTTTGTGATGATCCTGTTACAAAAAACCTGTTTCTTCAAATACTCGTTTTTGATAACTGATTTAAACTTATTATGTCACATCTTAGAGGCTCCTGATATGCAAATAATGGTATCCTGTTGAATTGTGAAAAAGGTTTGTATTTGTTCAAAGAATAGGCAAGAAAATACGGAAATCCGATGAAAATCTATTCGACGACGCCCCCAACTCGCTTCGCCCACAAACCGCTGCCAAGGTGTCAAGCAACTCGCAGTATCCAGCCTGGCTGCCAGCTTATTGAAAACAAGAAGATTACAAATTTTGCTTATTTTACGAATTTTTGTGTTTTAGACAGGTACTCTTTAAATCAGTGATAAACATAGTATGCGTAAAAAACCTTGTTCTCGCGTTGTGTTGACAACTTGTAACACTTGAAATGCAGCTACAGACTAACTAGAAAATAAATGCTTTTATTGTGTTATCTAATGCAATGTGCAGTGCTTTTCAGAAGGCTCCCTTCCCACACCACCGCGATTACTTTTTGGAGGCAAAGTTAGCAATACGGTATTCGGGGTGATGGAATGTATCAATCAAAAAATACTATCATTCAATGTACTGATGATTGCTAAAAAGCATGATACAACGGTTGGTTATGGTCACAGAGACGGAAAAGTAAACTAAGCTAATCCAGCATATGTGTAGCTAATGCAACTTTGGCATAGTACATCAAAGCCGGTAGCATGGTATCTACTACCCTGATTGATGGAACGAGTATTATGTGATGGTTAGTGACACTTGTACCTTTGCTGTCGATGAGAGGTGCCAGGAGACTGAAGTTTTTCAGCAGACCTATCTTCGCTTGTATGCTTTCCATTGTCTATTTCCAATCACTAGTCCTATACCGTACTGATGATCGCTAAAAGGCTCAAAACAAAGTTGTACACGGTTGGTAATTCTCACATAGTTAGAAAACAAACATAGATTATCGAACTATATTTAAATGTAGAGATGATATCCTATTTTAAAGCCCCTTGTTAGTACTCGATACCGTAACATATGTCAACGGGTGTCAATGCTAAGCGTTTTTGTTCATGAGTCGCTTAAACTTAACGTTTATTTTAGTTAAAATTCTGGAGGCAGTAACTACTGAGAAAATGGTGGATGAGGTCAGTTCGGACGTCAAGTCCCTTTTTTCTAAATTGTTCAGCGACCACATCCACTATTTTCAATAAGCTAATATCTACACAAAATTGGATTCCAACATCTTCCAATAGATGATTTTGATATTTCACATCCGATTTTCGAGAATGATTGATTCGTATATTTAAGGAAGTATTTGAAATTCGTATACTGAAAGGATTTGACTTTCTATTCCGAAAGAAGATTCATAATTCTCTGTCTTCTAGTGAAAACTAAAGCATACATACATGTGGTTTCTTTCCACAGAATAAGTTAATGTAACACCTGAAACTTCATGATTTTCTGGCCAAACGAATTCACATATGTATTAAGAACTTTTTACTGACGATTCTGCTACTACGGTCACCTTTTTGAAAGCATAAATATTGACAAACGTCGGTAAGGAGCACTTAATACGTATGTGGTTTCATTTGGCCTGAACATCATAGAGTCACCCAGGTTCCACCTGTTACATTCATCCATTTATCATGACCTCTTAATATCGAAACATAAAGGTGAACCTGACTACCATGTCTGGGTCACGTACTAAGCACAGAGAAAATCGATCTCGTCACAGCCATGGTGCGGAATTATTCGTCGGAACTTTGGAGAGCAGGTTTTGGCACTTCTTGTTCATAGCAAAAGGATGAAAATACATAGTCTTCTTGTCGAACGCAAAATATTGATGTTAAAAGCTTAAGTAAAAATTTTCGGAATTGTTATTGGGTACTAGTCGCGTCCATCCTTTTAAATAATTAGGTTATTGGTGCTAGGTAATAACATGTACAGTATCGATTGCCTGCTAATAAGCGTCAAACAACATTGCGTGCGGTCGGTCATGGTTACGGAGACGAAAAGCAAACTGATTCAGTTTATTAGTGATCTGATCTGTGAAAATCATGGATATTTGAGTTTGTATTTTAGTGACGACAGCTTAAGATGTTTCCTTGATAATCGTGCCCATCGTAGAATAAGTAGTGGTTTTGTTTGAGTTCCTACAACAGAAACATTCTTATACTCTGCGCGTGGTTCCCCTTTAAAATATTTCGTATATAATGGTAATTTACCATTTAATACAGTTTTTACCTTTTTGAGTGTTTATCGATGTATGAGGTAATTGAAAATGCAAATACAGAGTAAAAATAGTGGGTATAATAATATTTGCGAAACGAAATTGAAATTTAGCCGCAAATATCAATAAATAGTTGCGTGATGATTAAATATTATATGCTCTGCATATACAAGGAATTTCTGAAATTTTCCACCACGAACATTTAGCAATCTAAATAAAATCATAGACTCTCGAGTGATGAGTGAAACAATTTTAGATAGATTTCAAGCATGCTTCCACGAAAAACAAATCTACAAATGATAGGAGCATGCACGAAATAAAGGTATCTCATGTCTTTGTCCAGAAAAAAAGGGCATCAAGTAGATAGTCTATAGTTCCCTCGCCTTCATTCAAATTGCATATCTCAAAGTGAAGCACGAAGTACGGTGTATCGTGAATAGAAGTTAATTTTTTCCAAATGCATACCCTCTAATTTTGCATGAACAATGTCAAAACAATTGTAAAGATTTATGTTCCTAAAACTAGGGTAACCCGTGCCGTGCTAAAAAGGTAATATTTTTAAGAGGGGACGTAAGGCATCAAATTATCGGTTAAAAACTTCCTTCTTAGGGACAAGTACTAGTAGTTTTGTTCTAGAATGTGCGCGAAGTGAAATTAATTGACCTTACTATTCGTGAGTGCATTATTTACTGTGAAAAAGGAAGCATACCGACTAAGTACGTTCCTAACTGTGTCAAGAAACTAGTTGCCTTACACCAAGTTTGAAGAGATTTGCAAAAAATGCTAGAAAAGCACAAGAAGTGTTTGAGCAACGTCGATAAGAGTTTGTCACGATCTTGGAGAATCTGTTTAATATTACGCATGGCGATGCCTTTCAGTTGATGAAAATAAATGGATAGAATCATCTTGCAGCGGCAGAGAGCACCAGATCGACCAGGTCATTTAGCTGGGTTGTACAAGAAATTAGCCATAAAAGAAGAAAAGGCGAAGAACACAAGCGGCGAGGTAAATATGTTGCTTCCTTAACTCCTTCCACATCATCCCAACTCAGAGCGCGCCTGATACTAATCAAACTCAAATGAGGAAAAGTGTTATAAGCCCAAAATTAGTAGCAGCATTAGATATGTGTCATGAGAAATGCTGTTTTTATTATTGAAGCAATCGACAGAGGCACTTGGACATAACAATGACGAGTTTCCTATAAGCAAGACCTACACTTAGAGAATTAGTATCGAAAAGCGGAAAGAGCGCGCAGAAGCTATAAAGCTTGATTTCCAAAGCGAGGTACCGGATGCTGTAGCTGTCTACTGGGATGGCAAATTGTTTCCACCTTTAAATGCACGCAAGTTTGAAGAAGAACATCTACTGATTGTTATAACGTATGAAAATAAGGAGCAACTTATCGCTGTGCCCAAACTGGATACCTCTTTAGTCAGCGAGCAGTTTGGGATGCCATTATTAACTGGAATCTTGCAGATAAAGTTCAGATTTTTTGTTGTGATACTAATGCTTCAAATGCTGGTCGCATTAACGGTACCTGCGTACTTCTCGAATGAAATACTTATCCCGCCACAAAGTCTACGAGTTGGTGTTATAAGACACTTTGAATCAAAGATCGACCAAGTGACTAGAAGCCCAGACATGCCAATGTTTAAAATGTTTTGCGAGAGCTGGAAAGGTGTGGATACCGAGAAAATTCAGATTTATACTGGAAATCTATCATAAGAGAATATTTCACAGACTGACTAGAATTTGATCGACATGGATTGTTAGAGTTGCTAGAGCCGACTATCGAGAATTGATAGAACTTTCCATAATATTGCCTCGCCTAGATACAGAGAAAAGTAATTCATTAAAAATACGTAGATGTAGGAAACTAAAGTAAAAATTGTTGCTTATTTAGCCAAAGAAAGTCCATCAGCCCACGGTAAACGCATCATACATTCCTTCGAAATAAGAACTTTCTGGTCCTCTTATGGTAAATATGACGAATAAATTTCCCTTTGTCCTCTTTGACTGATTCGATATAATATGCTAACTGTTAAAATAAGCCAGCATAAACTGCGACTCTGACAAAAGATGTTGAGAGAGGCTAAAAAGCTCAAAACATCTGTCCATTGTTGACTGTCTGTAGTCGGACGGACAAAACCAGTATGTATAGATGGTAGCTATTCTTCGATTTATCATTCCAGAGAAAAATAATTATCTATGATTTTGTTTGAAATAAAAGCAAGTCCTTGTTCAGTCGACTCAAAATTGATGACAGTTTTCTCGACGAAAGTCCAAATTCATGGCCACATAGTGATTCTTTTCAACATGCTAAGAATAAGGTGCAAACACTGAGAACAGTTAACGATACGGTAGAAATAGCGGCGGAGTTAATGCAAGACAACAAAAACAATTTTTATTACGTTGCGTACAAGAGTACAGGCAGGTATGTCCCGAGGGTAATAAGAAAACTTTAAAAAGAAAATTTAGTAAACAAGGTTCTTTTAATAATAAATATCTAAGAAATATAAGATACAAATAAAGCAGTGTTTTATTAGTTGAATAAGAATTAGGTTTTGAAATCCATACATGGATTCCCTATTAACTTTAAAATTCAAAGTATCACCGAAGTTGGCAAGGGTTATCGTTCCCTGATCGCAGTAATATTGATTATTTCAGTTGTTAGAGTCAAAAGGAAAAAAATCTAAGGGATTACATAAATTAAATCTATCATAATTCTGTTTCAATGGTAGATGTACAAGCAATACGTTCGATACTAGCTCCTGTTAAAAACAGAAGGCCTTTGCTCCATTCACCGCCTACAACTCGAAACCTCAATTTTTGACCACTCCAAAAAATTTCTGAACATGAGCAGAATCATCTGGAACGACGCAACACGACGTTATAAAGGGGCTAAAAATTAGGAACAGACAAAAGACATATATGCCTTAGTTACTCTATCGGTTAAGTAGCATTCGAGTGCCTCGCCACTACTTGATACGTATAATCAACAATGAATATACATGCATGGAAGTGCATTTACGAAAATATTCGAATTTTATTTAGCACGTTCTTGTTGTTCAAAGATAACCAATGCCATTCAGTTATGTCGCTTTGTGATTCTGGATCTACCTGTCGATGTTCTTGAAACAGTCTAATGTCACAAACCCTCGCACTTAATTTACGCAAATTTTGGGAGGAGTATGCAGTAGGCTAGCTTTACTTCATTGGCGGAGGAGTAATGAGCAGAAAACACATCCAAATCAAACCGTTAACAAACTTTGTTTTCGGATGTTTCTCAGTTCCTTATACTTTTGGACATAATATTAAGAGTTTTCAAAAGCTCAGTACTACATTACCATGCACGTTCAGGAGGTGGTTTTGAGAAATTCGTTGTATACCTGCTTGTATATGAATGCGTGTGAGGTAGAGTCAGTCTACCTAACTACATCGCTTCTCGTTATTACGGCTATGGAAGTCATGTTCTTATAAACAAAAATATGTATATATTTACAAATGTCAAATCAAGGTTCTGGTGAAATGGTTACACCCATGGCTCATGAAACTCAGAACAAAATATAGTCTACAACTGGACAAATTATTATCCACTTACTTAAGCATATTTCCATATACCCCAATCGACTATTAGCTTCACGCGAAACTTCAATCATTCGCAGAACCAGAAGTGATACTTGTTCTTGACGGCCCGCCGCAAACTGAACTCAGCCCATGCGCAGCACAAACAATCCACGATAGGTACAGACGCAACCTAAGCCCAGGTTTTGTTCGTATCCGCATATTCAACTCAGTCCAGTACCACAATGGCAGCGATATTCATATCAGGAATCCTTTGGCTATCTTCTCCCACAACTCATCTTTCAGTTGCGTTTTCATATCTTCATAACTAGTGTCATAGTATACAGGATTATCCCTAACCACTTCAATCAACTTTTCCATTTTACGATCCAAAAAGAAATAAACAGAAGTCGGTCCAGGAAACTGTGTTTCATACACAGCTCGACCCACTTGGAAACAGATTAGGACTGGTCTGGGCATGGGTTGGGTCCAATATGCGCTACTCCGTCTACGAGCCCCTTCCCAGTTCAGTTGACCCACTTCAAGATTTGTAGCAAAATATGCCTTTATAAACTAAACATGACAAAACTATTTACTTCTAAAACAATTTATTTTTACAAAAACATTTTAGATA
Source organism: Acanthoscelides obtectus (assembly GCA_963669975.1). Classification (NCBI taxonomy): domain Eukaryota; kingdom Metazoa; phylum Arthropoda; class Insecta; order Coleoptera; family Chrysomelidae; genus Acanthoscelides; species Acanthoscelides obtectus. The sequence continues at coordinate 30,612,855 of CAVLJG010000005.1, forward strand.
CACTCTAGTCGTAAAAAATACGTATTTGAAATCACTTAGACCTATAACTAACAGAACATCTGAACAACTAAACAATGTGCGAATAAATGCACGAAGTTAACAAAGCAACAATTGAAAGATTACCATTGGGTAACATCACCTTTATTTTTCATTACGGCTGAAATTCTTTGGGGCATAGTGTTAACCAAGTTTTGGCAAAAATTTGGTGTAAAACAATACCATATTTCTTGAAGCTGTTGTCTCAGTTCGAGCAGGATGTTGTCGTAGAACCTTTTTCATCTTGTGCCACAAAGTTTCAATAGGTGACAGATCTGGACTGCTAGAAACCCATTTCAAAAGTGGTACTTTATTTTCTTCCATCCATTTTATAGCCTTTTTTGAGGTATGGCACGCTACACCATCTTGCTGAAACAAAACATCTTGGCCGGATGTCAAACATTCATCCATCACTAGTAAAAGCGATTCTTCTAAAATTGCCAAATATTTGTTTATATCCACATTTCCATCAATAAAATGAAGTTTTCCTACTCCTTTTGATGAGATACTGCCCCAGACCATAATGGATGCTGGAAATTTCACTGTTCTCTTCAGACAGTCAACATGGAATGCTTCATTTTTTTGCGAATAACTCTACTGCGACTGTCACCAACACAAACTTCGAATCGGGCCTCATCACTCCATTGTATTGCACACCATTGTTGAGGTGTCCATTGTCTATGTTCTTTAGTCCATCTAAGCCGATTTTTCCGTTAGGAGGTAATAGTGGCATTTCCTTGGCCTATAAACAAGTGTGCAGCTTTAGGGTTCTTACGTCACTTTTTTTATAAGAAGACTTACCTTGCAAGTGCTAAATCCCAGTTTGTGGAGCCTCTCTATGAGTTGTGGACCTCGAAATTCTCCTTCCAACAGCGTCACTCCATAGAGCACTTAATTGTAAATAATTGGCAAGCCTGTTTTCCACGATTATTCTTCTTAATGCTCTTCGGTCGGCATTTGTGATATTACTTTCTTTCACATATCGTGGCTTAATATTAACTGAACCAGTTACGTTATATCTTCTAACAATATTTTTCACACTGTACCGCGATAAGTCTAACAAAGTTGCAATTTCTGAGTTTGGTTGCCCAGAATTAAAAAATTTAATTATCAGTAACCGAATTTTCTCACTAATAACCTTTCGTCTACCCATTTTGAAAACCTTAACTACCCAAAACTATTTTAAACGTATTCTGACAGCTGTGATTAATAAAAACAATTGTCATGGCTTTTATTTTCACAGCCACCTATGCGTAATAGACTTATTTTGCATTGAAATGAAAATAGTTTGATATGCTGTAATTGCAACATGTGTTATTTTTATGCTGCAAATTTGATTAGGGAGTGATAACGTTGGTGTTTTCTACTTTATATTATCAAAATATTCATTGTTAATGTTTTAAACCTATAACACCCTACTACATTTTTATTATTTGTGTTTGATAAGAAAAAAACTAAGATTTCAATAGTTGGGCCAACTGAAGTGGGAAGGGGCTCGTACACCAGTATTTCACAGAATCATCCACGCGTGGGCTGAGCGTGGATGATTCTCTGCTTATAAACAGTTTGTTATCTTGCAAAAACCGTAGTCGACCAGATTACGGCGTCGAAGCAGGGGCTGGATTCTAAATGGGTTTCGACCGTTGAAATTGATTACCATGGCGCCTTGTGACGATATACTTGATTCGATATGATAATTTTGACATCTGATTGTATTCAAATTATCGTGGCAGTGTCAAAATTATCACAACTAAGTAAGTATATCGCCAAGAGGCGCCATGGGAATCAATTTCAGCGGTCGAAACTCATTTAGAAATAAGCCTCAGGTACTGTTTGCCTCCCGCGGCTGCGTCATCGAAATTTCCAGTTATTACCGGGATCAAAAGGTTCTCAATAATAGAACGTCATTCACTGTTACCAAAGATGTAGCATCGATAGCCTCTACCCCCTACAACCCTCAACGTTCAACACATTAAAAGTATTTCTGAAAATGATCAGGAGCCTATGAAGTTTTTTCGTTTTTGAGTATTTTCCTCCGCCACCGCTGGACCGATTTTCAAATACCGGAAGGCATAGTGATAATAGTAGTATTTATTGGCCATGTTGATACAGAAGTTTATATTGCAGGAAAACACACAGAGAAGAATAAATAAATGAATAGTGATTAGTAAAAAACCAGGCAAAATATAGATATAGAGTAAGTTTAACATAAAGTACTCTAACATGCAGGAATATTGGATGAACTATATTTAATTATATACTAAGTGACATATAAATCCGAACACCCAGTTTAAATGGTTTTATTTTAATAAAATTTTGTATAAGTACTTAATTAAGCATAATTAGTAAATGATAAAAATTTCAAAATGATTGCACTGCTTTAAAGCCCTGTGACCTTTAATAATGTGTGGATGCACCCTGATGTGCTACGCATTCTCCAATGCGCCTAGGCATGCTTCTGATCAGGTGGTCAATGTCCTCCTGTAGAATCTCATTCCAGGCAACCACCAACTCCTCTCGAAGTGTTTCTAGAGTCTGAGGAGGACGTTGCAAATTGAGCAATCTCCTACCCATCATATCCCACACGTGCTGAATTGGGGATAAGTCGGGAGATCTTGGTGGCCATGGTAACAATGTGACATCATTATGTTGAAAGAAGTCTATTGTGACTCTTGCAACATGTGGTCGGGCATTATCTTGTTGGAAAGTTGGATCTGCCAGGGTGTCAAGATAGGGTAAAAGATGGGGTTCTAGAACTTCGTGGATATAACGCTGCGCGTTCGTGTTACCTCTGATGAAGATTAAAGGTGACCTGGAACCATAAGCTATAGCACCTCAAACCATAACTCCAACAGTGTGATGAACATGTCTTTCAACAAAAAACTGTGGATTCCTCCTTTCACCGCGTCGCCTTCTATCCCTGGCATGACCATCGTGCATACCTAAACAAAATCGAGACTCGTCACTAAAGACAATACTGTTCCATTCCTGATCCCAAGGCGATTACGTCGGTGTTCTCGAGTTAAAGGGAGGACCCAGTGTGGACGGTATGAAAACAAGCCAAAACTTCTCATTTGTCGGTAAACACTTCGCATGCCAATAGGTCTTCCGTGTTCTGCAAACCATTCATTTGCAATGGACCTGGTAGTGGAGAAACGGTCCCTTAAGGCCAATAATCTTAGGCGGCGATCTTCACGGTCTGTTGTTCTACGGCGGCGTCCAGGGACCCTTGCTCTTTGCGTACGGCCTTCTCGAAGCCATGCCTGACAACACCTAACCACAGTGTCTACACTTCTTTGCACTCTAACTGCAATTGCCCGAAAAGAAAGTCCAGCTTCCCGAAGTCCCACTATACGGCCCCTAACAAACTCACTAAGTTGACGCAATCGTACAGGTCTCCGTACTCTAGGCATCGTAACCGATCGTAAAGGATATCAAGAACCAAAATTCGCCAACGTTGATTCTTTACTGCGGCTGAAATATTCATTTTTAGAGCGTATAAAAACCGGAATGTCCAACTGATAAGGCTGAAAATGTTTTCACTTGTTATTTACAGTACATTCACCAACTTTTATTAAAATAAAACCATTTAAACTGGGTGTTCGGATTTATATGTCACTTAGTATATTATTGGTTCCTGTATTCTAACAATTCTCCAATTGTACACAACTCCCTATCTTAAAAGAACGTTTTTTTTATTTTGGTTTTACCTTACCTGTTTAACACCTTAAGGAAGCTTAACATAAAATATTACACAGTTGTAATGTGGTGAGCGCTTGAAGCGATTGGTGTTCTGTTTGAGGATACTAAGTAAATGCCGCTCTGTTTATGTGTGGTGCTGCCCTAAACTCTAAAACTGGTACATGTTTTCCAAAGATATAGAAGACACTTAAAATGTAAACACGAGGTACAGTTAAAATTTTCTTGAGTTTAAGGGTGTTTCTACATGAATTTCCAGGCGAAATATCGAAAATTAGTCTTAGTAATCTTTTTTGGCCTACAAATACTGTGTCCTTGTCAATTCTGTTGTCCCGTAGCTTATGTATGTGAACGCTAATACATAATATAGTTATACGCATATAATATATTAGTCCTAGGATGTCTTTTAGTTATCATAAGGCGTAAGGCCTTATTAAGTTTTCGGCAGATACACAGTTTCATGATGGTCAGAGAATGCTAGTTTCGAGTCAATGCAAGTACCCCAAAGCTTTGCGCAATTCGAAACCTTATTACCAGGAAGTATAGCAAAGTCGTGGGGTAGTTGCTTTTGAATATATATATATAATATATTATAATACAATAACCATTTTGCCTTCATTCAATATTAGCCTGTTACGTTGACACCAACCACTACACGCATCTACAACATGGACTAATTATGTTGAAAGATTCGAGGGCTCTATCATCGTATCATCAGCGAACAATTACCCTCCCGCATGATATGTAGAGCGGTATATCTTTGACATATAAAAGAAAGATTAGTGGCCCTAGAACAGAAACCTCTGGCATCCTCCGACCAAGATCCGTGATAACCTTGTGTTAGTACTTACCACGTAATAAACGGGCTACTGATTAGTGGACAGGCAGACAGGCAGACCGACGGAGTCACAACTTTTGTCGTCATCCACATGTCATATAACACTCAAAAACATAATATCTTATTTTCGAAACTATTCGTGATTACAATACTACTACTAACTGAATGAAGGTGACATAAGTATGAACAATTTACTACTAACTAAATTTCATAGAAAAACTTAGAATATTTTAGGTATTTGCGTCTCACTATAAGGGTGAATTTTATCTGTGTGAATGGATATACCATTCCACATCCAAAGTTCGAACCGGGTGTATTTCTGTCTCAATCATCCTCCATTTGAATTATTCAAATTTTCGTCTGTTCGCGATGTTGAAAGTTGTCGGAAAGCGACTCCGCATCGTGATGGATGCAAACGTCTTTATGATGAAGCCCTGAGGGGAAAGTTGCAGACGACTCGAATTTGATGGATAATTTCGCACGTTCAGGTGCTAGCTAAATGCGATCCAGGTGCGCTGATTTTCCTTTGAAGCGAATTTGTCACTGGGAGAAGTAGGCTGATACCGTGAGACACATAGGAATAGCAAACAGACGTCGGATTACCGTTTTACTTCCCACGCGGGGGATTATTGTAATCGTGAAAAATTTCGAAGATGCGATCTTTTTTGATATTTATGGCATGGGAAACCATGTTATTAATTTCCGTCTGTCTGTCTGTCTGTCTGCAGATGCTTGGCCCGTTAAACTTGGATAGTACTGCTCGGATTTTAATGACTACTATGTTGCTGATCGTTTTCAGATTTGTTTGTTGTAGAGGTTAAAAGTTGGGAGTTTGCGATTGACGATGTGAAGTAGAATGTTTTAACTTATACTGGTAATTACGCTGGACCACCAAAAATAGGTTGAAAGGACTGCATGACCAAAAAAGTTATACATTTGCTTGTAAGGATTTGCCTTTTTCCCAGAGTGGGAAATAAAAGCAAAGTAATTTAGAAACCAATATTAGGTAGACGTGGAATTTATCATTAATAGGTTGAAGTATATAAACAGCTGTTTATAAGTCATCTCGTGGTTGAATTGAAGTGAGTTCATCGTATCAAATCACATGAATCTGACCAATCTGAACTAAATTTAATAATACAGGGTGCGGCAGACAGGATGGCCGGTTTTAAAAAAATCATAAAATAGTTCATTTTTACTCAAAAACAAATTTATTGATGGAATCAGGTTCACAAATAGCATTTGAGACAGTCAAGTGTGGAAAATCACATCAGGTATGTGGAGGCCCAAATCGTTGATGCAGTGCTGGAGGCGCTCTTGGAAGTTCGCGTAGACTCTCTCTAACATCGCTCTTTCAACTTGGGCGACTTCCACGCGAATTTCGCCCTTCAATTCGTCCAGAGTTCGGGGCTTGTTCACGTATACTCTAGCCTTGAGGTGTCCCGATAAGAAAAAATCGCATATGGATAAATCTGGGGACCGAGGAGGCCAATGAACATCGCCAAACCTGGAAATAAGGCGACCAGGGAACGCTCCATAAGGACAACTCTAGGATCTCACGAGTCAAACGGTACCCTCCCCACCTCTCTCGTAGACGGAGGCGGAGAGTATTACCCATCCCAAAACCGTCCGTCCTCCTTTTTGACGATATAGTGGATCCTGTTGTTTCTTTGAAAAAATTTCAGGGGTAAAAAATGGCGGGTTGGGGTGTTCTTGGGGGTGAGGGAGGGTGTATCGAAATTTTTTGATGCTATTGTATTGATTTACTTCCAACCCCGGTACTTCTAAGCTTTTGTTAGACATATTTCTTATGTCATAATTTCCCCGTACATTTGCCCTTAGAACAGAAATGTTGTCAGCAGACGGATCTCGTACCTATGGGTCGCACTTGCCGGGGTTGTGAATATTGCATCTTCAGTAGTGGATTCAAGGGACCTATAAAAGCGGGTAGCACACGGATGATGTACTTAAGCGAGATGGGCTAGATATTATTTGTAATCTGACGAGGTTACTTGATTTTGTGAGGCAATATTATATAGTATAGGTACCTGTATATATTGTATAAGTAACGCATGTCCCAAACGTTTATTTATCGTTTTTTTTTTAATGAAAAACACATAGTTGTCATAAATTACAACTCAATACTTAATTCAACTATGCTATCGAACTATGTGGAGTGGCACATTCTGCTCTACCAGATACAACTTTCTCCGAAAGTCTCTCATGAGGTCCAGGACCAAATTCAGATCAATTTCTCGTAGATTTTAGTAAATTTGCCATCTTAATTTATTGTTCTTCATCTTGGCCTTCCAGCCTCCATGATATACCTTCCTAGACAGTAAATCCCAAAATTCTCTATTGGGCGAGACTGCGCCACGTTTGGAGGATTATCGGTTTTGGGAACAAGAGGTATGTTGTGTTGTCGAAGAAAGTGTTGGGTATCTCTTGAATAATTGACATGATATGTCATCAGCATGGTTTCCGTGGACAAACTGAAGTAATTTGCAAAGACAATGTAGCTCTGATGATTCGAAGTTTCACCCCTCTGGTCAGGATACACCGCTGTTTGAAATTGCCGACGCAAGGATTTTATCTGCAAATTTCGCTTTAGGTTTGTATCTAAAATTGTCAGGGCATTCCTCTACGTTGTCCGTATAAAATCCGTCATTTTGCTTCATTTCAGAGTTACTTAAAGTGAGATACTTTTCGTCGTCTAAAATAATGATTTTTCCATTGGAAAAGTGTACCTGCCTCAGTTGACGACAGCATCTTGGTGTACGAAGGAGTTGCGCTTGAGAGTATTTGGGGCACCTAAGTCTCGATACTTGAGACCACTCCTCCTCATTTCCTACGATACGGTATGCTAAGAAGACCTGTATTGACGAGCCAGTCTCCTTGTTGACATTCCAACCTGATTTTTTGCTCTTCTCCCGATCTCTCTGACCTCTGTGCAGTAAATGCACGTAATATTCCCTTTTTGGGAGATTCAGACATGGTATTTCCTGCTCGCACTCCGCTATTGTTCGATAAATGGTTCTGCGTGAAATGTTTTTATTCTGGAATATTCGACAGATTTCAGCATATTGCTAATTTATACGACATCTTAAAGCGAAAACAAAATAATCAAATGTCAACTGACAGTAAAGTAAGTACACAGACTGTAATTTCCAAAGGCACCTTGATATTGTTTTGTGTTTGTTATAAATAAATAAATTAAATTTTGTGCCAAAACTTACCAAAACCACTTATGACTGGCTGTCTCGCACCTTCTTTGTCATTCTACATATAAAAACATGTTTCGTTTCAACCAATCCATTTCCTCCAACTTTAACTCGCTAAAATGAGAGGTGCGCGTGAAAACACGTGTATCGATATGATAGCACTGTGCTGGCCAATCATACCATTGTTGTTGCGGAACCGCCTGGTTAGCAGATAACGGTGAAATGTATGCCAGGAACGAATATCAGGGTAACGGGGCAATGGATTGTGTATCGGATATCAATAAACTGCTCCCAGAGGCCTTTACCCTCATTAATAACGTTCCACATATGTACAACGTATGATAACAATAATGGTCACGAAACGTAGGGGAATAGCGTTGGGCTATATCGACAGGCATATTCTCGGGCACCATGTGGTGTCCCACAGGTAGATATCGATCTCAACTCCAACATCTTGTAAGTAAATTAGACAAAAACGATTTTGTCGATACTTTGTTCCGACAACCACATTATGGGGTTGATACAAGACACTGCTCACAGGTTCACTCTTAGTGCTGTACTCACTGTTAGTAGTGTTCATTGTTTGTCGTTGTTTAACTCGTATCTTTTTAACAGGAGTCATTATTTTGCTTATAGAGGATATGGTTCACCACTTATAATGCCTACTTCAGGAACTCGCCAAGGCTCGAATCTAGGACCTTTGCTATTTATCTTATATATAAACGATCTAACTTTTGACTTGCACTGTTCAAAGTTATTATATGCGGATGACCTTGAAATATACAGCTATGTCAATACCATCGATGACTGCCTTGTCTTACAGCAAGATATTTTCACAGTCTCTTCATGATGCCAAGCCAATCATCTTAACTTAAATGCGGACAAGTGCTTTGTTGTGTCTTTCACAATTAAACATCTTAAATTTTAACTACTACCTTGAAAACGTTAGCCTTCAAGAGCAAATCGATGACTTAGGAATCATATTTGATCAAAAAATGTCTTTTTCAACTCATATGTTGGGATTTATCATGAGGAACGCTAGATAATTTTCTATATCAGTACTAAATATTCTATATATAAGTTATGTACGTAGCAAGTTGGAGTATGGTATCTTGATTTGGTACCCACATTGCGCAACACACATTAGTAAGATAGAACGTGTTCAGAGAAAATTTTTGAAATATATGCATTTTAAGAAAACTGGTTTATTCCCCGAAAGAGGATTTGATTACTTTTTGCTGCTTAGTGAAGCAAACTTTATTTCTCTTAACACACGACGTATCTTTCTAACAACGAGTTTCTGGTACATACTCATTGATGGGGACATAATATGTGAATCTCTGTTAGGTAAAATTCCATTTACCTTGCCCAGACGCAACACCAGAAATTCTAGAGTATCTTATTGTGAATGCCCTAGAACCAGCATTTTAGTTAAGTCGCCTATTTCGATAATTTGTAACAATTTTAATTTAATATGTAACAGCTGTGACATCAATTTTCCCCTATCTCGCTAGTTTATAGTTCTATTTTGCAGATCACATTTAATTTGTAACTTCTTCGAAACACCTTTTTTATATTATTCAAGTGTTTATTTTTATATAACATTAGATATATTTTTGCTTTTACATAAAACGAAATGTTCATTTGATTTTACGCATCTCCTGTTATTGGGTGCACATGTACCTGTTGGAAATAAATGCCTGTCTATCTATCATCTATCTATCTATCTATCTTTGAAGGTATTCCAGCCAAGCTAACCTTAACGTCGCACATCTCTTTTCTTCAACAACCTGTTTGGAGAAGTGTTATTAACACTTTTTGCCTATATATATTTATATAGAGGGTGGCCCAGCCATGTTTGGACGGAATATTATTCATAAACAAATACAGTTAGGGAAAATCCGTTAATGGGATGTGTTATACATGACATTTGAGGGCAAATTTCTAAAATATTGGCCATTATATAGGGTGTCCCAATTTCGACCTACATATCAAAAGTTGTGATTTTTCAAATGGAATGGCTCAAACTTTATTGCATATTTAGATAAACCAATGCAAAAGAAGAAAACTGATATGACATACTATGGCGTTTTTTGAATTAGCTGCTAAGGTATATGGTGTTTTGTCTAGAAACACCCCCCACTTCGGCAACCCCTCAGTCCGCCATTTTAAAATTTGTAGTGCTGAATTTGTATAAAAAAAACTTACACACCTCAGCTTCTATGTTATTTGTTCCTTTTCGAATTTTAATTTTTCCTCATACAGGGTGGTCAAAAACGCAGATTGTAGTTCTTCTCAAAAGTTTCAAATGCATCACCCTGTATATTTGTGTAAGTTTGGATTCAATTGTTTATAAGCTGTTTTAATACTAGGCACATAAGGGTTTTTGCGGCTATTTTTTCTGTTATTAGCATGTCTTTTATGGAACGGCTTAACTCCCTAAAATGTCGCATCATCCTTGGAAACAGATAAATTGTTCTGTCCAAAGGATTATTCACAAGCTATCTATATCACCATGCTTGCATCAAGGCCTCCATTCTCACGATTTCGCAGCTCGAATGGAGTTTAGTAGAATAATGCTAAATAAAGTGAGTGAAGACACTACTTTTCTGGATAAGGTTCTTTTTAGCGATGAGGCAACTTTTAACAGCATAGGTGTTGTCAACAGGCATAACATGCACTATTATGCGACGCAAAACCCTTACTGAGTTAGGAAAAAAGATTTCACAAATAAATGGAGCTTGAATGTTTGGGGAGGAGTTATTGGCAGACAAGTTTTCGGGCCTTTCTTTTTCGACAACAGAATAACAGGTAGAGAATACTTGAATTTTTGATCGAGCATTTGTCTTTGCTTTTGGAGGATGTCATGACGACGAACCTATGCATTATTATAATCGTGGGCGTAACTATTTGGACACCTGGAGTAACAATCGTTGGATCGGTAGTGATGGGCCTATATCTTGGCCTCCTGGATCACCAGATACGACACCGGTCGACTTCTTTCTATGGAGCTACGCTAAGCAAGAGGTTTATAGATATCGACCGTCTACCGCGGAAAATATAAAGGAATGGATTACGGATGCTTTCCTGAACATAAGGGAACACATCATGCTGAGGCATGTGCAACGGTCATTTATCCAAAGACTACGGCTGTGTATTCAACATGGTGGCGATATTTTCGAGTAGTTTCTGTATATTATGTCTTGAGTAGTGATAGTTGTTTGTTTATGTTGTTGCCATAGTTGTTTTTCTCTATTACGCTTGAAGCTGATTTATACTGTTCTGATTGTTATTAGTTTTTACGTCAAAGTAAAAAAAAAAGTACAATTCGCGTTTTTTACCACCCTGTATGAGCAAAAACGAAAATTCGAAAAAGTAACAAATAAGATAAACGCTGAGGTGTGTAAGTTTTTTTTTGATACAAAATTCAGCACTCTAAATTTCAAAATGGCGGATTGAGGGGTTATCGAAGTGGCCGTTTTTTCTGGACAAAACACCTTACATCTCAGTAGCCAATTACCAAAACCTCATAGTATATCAGTCTTCTTCTTTTAAATTGGTTTATCCAAATATGCAATAAAAATTGAGGCATTCCACTTAAAAAATCAAAACTTTGATATGTAGGTCAAAATTGGGACACTCTGTATGATTGACAATATTTTATAAATGTGCCGTCAAACGTCGTGTATAACATGCAATAAGCAGATTTTCCAAAAATGTATTTGTTTATGAGTAGTACTTCGTCCGCACATGGATGAGCCACCCTGTATATATATTTTTGTCAAAAATGCACTTTTTGTGTACTTTTACTGCATTCCTGCGCGACTTGTTAACAAATAATAGCATTTTCAGCAAATATTTTTTGCTTTCCTTCTAAACTTAATTCGCTGCAAAACGAGTTTTCAAGAGAAGCAAAGATTGTTTGGAGAAACAAAAATGATAAGAAAGTACTAATTATCCGCTCAATTAAACTATAAAACTAAATATTCACATAAAATTTCAGAACTGTACTATGATTCATTAAATTTGAGGAAAAATACATTTTGTAACAAAAACGTGTCAGTGTTATTTTTGGTCTCTATACACACCATGATATAATCGTATGAAAGGTATTAAGACGCCTTCAAACAGGCAGTTGAAAAAAAAGGGATATGCGACCTTAACATTCAAAATACTTGCGAACTAAATCTGTACCTATAGATTGAGCAAGCTGAGGCAACCTTTTCTCATACAACATACAATAACAAATGAGTCCCAATGCGGCCAAGAGACAGGAACACCGGCATTTATACGTAGCTCAGATGTTCCACTTTGAGTTGGAAGAGGTGAAAGCAATAAAACAGTACACTGAGAAAAAAAATAATTCAGCAAATTAAACTTTAATTAGTCCAATTAAATAGTTTCGTTAACTATGTGACAGCAAACAATTTTAATTAGTATAATCAAACTCCGATTTCTAAAACAGCTTACCTGAATGTATGAAACTAGTTTAATTAAACCAAAACGCAATTGTTTGAAGAAGTTAATTCAATCATTTACTTACATTGAGTACACCGATTTACTTAAAGTTGATCGATTTAATTAAAATCTGTTTACCCGCGCCAAGTAAAAAATAATTATATTTATATATATATATATATATATATATATATATATATATATATATATATTTATATATATATATATATATATTTATATATATATATATATATATATATATATATATTGTACTGAAGAGATGTGCAGCGGAGCTTGCTCCAGTTCTTTCGCGTCTCTTCCAGATATCTTATGAATCCGGCACCTTCCCTGAAAACTGGAAATTTGTTCATGTACAGCCCATCCCAAAAAAAGGATCTAAAACCGACCCTTACAACTACAGGCCTATAGCTCTGCTTTCTGTTATAAGTAAAGTGATGGAGAGGTGCATAAATCGCGAGCTTCTAGACTACCTCGAACGTCACAGCTTGATTAGCGACAGGCAGTACGGTTTCCGGCACCAACGATCCACAGGGGACCTCCTAGCTTACGTCACGCAGCTGTGGAGTAGACTCATCCAGTCTCATGGTGAGGCTAATGTCGTTGCTCTTGACATCACGAAAGCGTTCGATCAGCTGTGGCACGCTGCCCTCTTAAGCAAACTTCCATCCTACGGCCTCCCAGAAAAGCTTTGCAGATGGGTGGCTGACTTTATCTCTGGCCGCAAGATATCCGTCGTAATTGACGGATTCTCCTCTTCATCCCACAACGTCAACGCGGGTGTTCCCCAGGGATCGGTCTTGGCTCCAACACTGTTTCTCTTACATATCAACGACCTCCTTTCCTGCACGATCAACCCAATTCCACAGCTTCGCTGATGACAGCACTCTACATGCAGGAATTCAGAGTGACAAGCCGATGTCTGCCGCTGAGCTGGAAAAAAGAAGACTAGCGACGACTTCTTCTCTGACAAGAGACCTTGAAGCTATCACTGCTTCGGGACGCAACAATCTTGTACAGTTCAATGCTTCCAAGACACAGTACTGTACTTTGACGAACAAAAAGCGTCCTAGCGCTCATACAGTTTCGATGGACGGTCGAGTTCTACCAAAGAGCCATTCATTTCGGCTGGTCGGAGTCCAGATCACCGAGGAACTGATCTGGCACGAACACATCTCTTCAATAGCTGCAGCTGCTGGGAAAAAGCTAGGCTATTTGTTTAGGGCTAAGAAGTACTTTTCTCCGCATGACCTTCTCACTCTATACAAGGCCCAGATAAGGCCTAGCCTCGAGTATTGCTCACACATTTGGGGTGCTGCCGCCCCCGACTACATTGTCCATGCTCGATGCTGTCCAGAGGAGGGCGGTCCGACTGATCGATGACTCTTCTCTAACAGACAGTCTCGGACTCTTTCGCACCGGCAGGCCGTCGGCGATCTAGCTCTTTTCTATCGCTACACCAACGGGCTTTGTTCCTCAGAGCTCTCTTCCATGATGCCGCCGCGCGATGTGCCTGCCAGACAGACCCGCCTGACTTCGGCGTCCCATCCTAACCGTGTCAAACTTCGTACATCCAGAACTGGCCGATACGACCGCTCCTTTGTTCCGAGGGTGTCTAGATTGTGGAACAATCTACGGGAGGAAGCTTTTCCCAGTTCTACTAACCTTAGGCAGTTCAAAAATCGTATTAACAAAATTTCTTTGGGATCATCATAGAGGCCGCGGTGTTCCGGCATTTAGGCTTTGGCCTGCGCGGCTGTTTCGATATAAAAAAAAAAAAATTAAATATGTTTAACTGTTGTAAACGTATTTGCCTAGCTTTAGTAAATTATTTAATTTAGATTCAAGAGTGGCGTGCACCAACCAAGAGAATCTAAAACCAAATAAGTATGTTGCTGGAAGTATATGGAATTAGTGACCACAGTAGCTATGTATGAGAATATAGTAGAACTATGTATAGTTGTAGTCACCGTTATTGGCGGTTGAGTCATCAACGCCATATAAAATAAGTAAACAGATCGAATCCCCCTACCATGGTCACAGACTAATCTTCAACGCATCTGCTATTATCTCCAGTACGCATGAAGTGGGTAACAGGGGACCGTTGTTTTTATTCTCTTCCTGGAAATACTCATTGATCGTATTTCCAGGCATTGCACAAGTTTATATTGAAGATTGATAACAGGACAACTCATGCTGCATGCTAATGTCAAGTTAGTTGTCACACTAATACATATGATTGAAGGGCACTCATACGTAACGACAAACTTTTCGAGACGAAGACACACAACCAAAAGATGTATGTCTTTGAGCTTACCGAACAAACGTTCACACACGGGGGTAGGTTTTTTTTATACTCCAACTACCACGAAGGCCTAAGCACCCATTGGGTACCGTGGGCCTATAGGGGGTTACATGGGAAAGGGGGGAACGCCACACGGACTCTGGCGAACACGTGTGCATGCAACATGCAACGAGATTTGCCGGGTGGTACCTCCGCGTTCGACAGTCAGAGACCGTCTACCACCTGCGGACAATCACAACATCCATAGCCAAGTGAAAAATTTCTCCTGGGACGGGACTCGAACACGCACAGCGCACGGCGACTGATCAGGAGACCGAAGAGTCTACTACTGCGGCCACCGCTGCTGCGTGTGTACAAATGAGGAGATTGAGTTATACCGGGTGTAAACGTTATGGTATTCATTATTGAAATGGCTAATGGGGGGGTCAAAACAAGTCAAAAGGTTCATATGAACCATGGTCCAAAAGTCAATAGATTTTTGTCTAAATGGCTTTATGGTTTATTTATTTATTTTTTATTTATTTAATTACACCACCAACAGTTTATAAACCAATTACTGGTGGGAAATACCGTACATATATACGTATATATAATAATCACAAAATAAACTAATAGCATTGATTGCTTTGTAATTACCAATAAGAACCCATGAAAAGCTACAACTGATCATAGCTCAATCAAACTGTGGTAGCTCTAAAAAAAAATACCGCTTTACATACTCTCTTAATAATAAAAATGGATGTGTTGAAGATATCAAAATAATTCATATAGTCATTATAAGATGAGCATATCGAATATAGCGGTGAGTGCAGCAGTAGATTTGTTCATGGGGTAGGTAGGTAAAAGGCAAGGTTGGCCCTTGTTCGTACTCTGGGTGTATTGAAATTTAGCATAGACAAAAATTATGGACAGTCATGTTGGTAATTTATAACTTTAAACAAAAAGACTGAAGATTGTATCTTCCTTCTATCATCAAGGCTGAGAAACCTATGCTTTTGAAGTAAGTTATTTTGTGAAATCCCTATGGGAGGATAAACACCATCAGTTTTGAGAGATAAATACTTCAAGAACTTCCTCTGAATTTTTTCCAATGAGTCACATGAGGTAACATAGCATGGGTTCCAGATTATTCTTCCGTATTCCAGCTTAGAAAGGACAAACGAATTATACAGCACTGTAGGTGCTGTGGTACCGATAAACTCTCTTGAATTGCGTATAACGAATCCCAGTGCTTTATTAGCAGAATTCATTAAATTAGTGAGGTGTGCACTGAAGCTCAATGTCCTGTCAAATATTACTCCTAGGTCCCTGAACTCCTCTAAAGTCTGAAGAGGAATGTTGTTAATTTTATAACTATTGGTAATTGAATTTACTCTCCTAGTGAAAGTTAAAGATTTACATTTGCTCACGTTGATAGGAAGTTTATTAGCAGTACACCACTCAGACAGTCTGTCAAGATTCCTTTGTAAATAAAAGCAACTAGATGGATCATCAATTTGCCAGTAGAGTTTTACGTCGTCCGCGTAGAGCAGAATATTGCAGTCAATCGTATTAACTAAGTCATTAATAAAAATGACGAATAGCAGTGGACCTAAGGAAGATCCTTGTGGGACGCCAGTAGATGGAAAAAAGTGAATTGATTTACCACCGTTAAAATCCACATATAGTTTGCGATCAGACAAATACGACTGAAATAATAATACCAAATTTTTGGATAAGCCAATGCTATTTAGTTTTCCCAGTAGTAAACAATGATCGACTCTATCAAACGCTTTACTGAAATCAGTATATAGCACATCAACCTGACCATTAGAATCTAAAACACCTGCTAGGAATTGAGTTAAACAGACTAAGTTTGTTGTTGTCGACCTTCCTTTTACAAATCCATGTTGTGCTGTAGAAATTGAAGAACTTACGTTGTATTGTATGAGATTATGTAATAACATTTCAAACGTTTTCGAAAAATTACTCACAATAGTGATAGGCCTATGGTTTTCAATTAATTTACGGTTTCCATTTTTATGGATAGGTCGAACCTTGGCTTCACGCCAAATCTCAGGAAATGTATGTGATCTGATACTTAGGTTATATATTTTAGTTAAAGGTGCAGCAAGAATAGGTGCACAATCACGGATTAAGAATGCAGGTATACCATCAGGTCCAGTAGTGAACTTGTTTTTCATTTTCTTTAATGCCATAAGAACCTCCTTTTCTGTGAAGCTATTCAGCACAATATTGTTTGTAGCAATAATATCATCATCTGGCCTAGCTGCTACATTGGGGGTAGAATAGACAGACTGGAAAAAATTAGCGAAGGCATTTGCTATATCAAGAGGGTTATTGAAAACACAATCATTGTGAGTGAATTCAGAAGGTGAAAGGCCTTTTACTTTTGATGAAGGACCAAAACTGATTAGGATCTTTTTTTATGCAATTTTCAGTCTGCTCTATGTACTTTTTATACGCATGACTAACGTCTCTTTTAATTTTGGTTCTTAATTCTTTAAATGTATCATAGACAGTCACATCTTGACGTTTTTTGTATAATTTATGTAGTGAATTCTTTTGTTTAATATCCTTGATGATTGCACGAGTGTACCAGGGTGGAAATTTGCCAGGCGTACGCTTAGTTTTCGGAATACACATGTTGAAAATATTTATTAGGTTATTGTAGAATAGAGTGCAAGCAATATTGACATCCGCAATATCCTCAAGAAATGACCAGTCCATAAGTGTCAATTGTTCATACAGTGTAACAAAATCAGCTTTGCGAAAATTGAAGGTAACATCATTTGATTGTGACCAGGTTTTGCTACGATAGTTTCTGTGTAATGTAATACAAAGTGGAGGATGATGTGAGTCTTCAGGCAATAGGTCATCGTATGCTCTAGTCACCAAGCATGATTTGTTGGAGAACACTAGATCAAGCAATCTATTGTTAATATTAAGAATTTGATTGTATTGTAAGAAATCAAAATATGCTGTAAAGGAGTCAACTACATTCAATTTGCGTGACGGTGAGATATTCTGTATACAAAACTCTGGAATGTTGAAATCCCCAAGAAAATAAACATCATTACCAGAGAGGTATGTCAAAGATTCTAGATGCTCAAATAAGCGCTCATAACATGCAGCGCTAGTATTGGGTGGTATGTAGACCACAAATATGTATGTGGTTTTATATTGAATGGTAAACTGAACGCCTACTAGATCTATGCAGGGAATATCACTCTTAATAGCAGTTGTATCAATTTCAGATGAATTCAACCAGTCTTTCGTGGCAATTAGAGCCCCACCTCCTCTTGTACATTCTAGGTTAACTAAGTCTCTATCAGATCTAAAAACACAGTACTGGACTGTAAATAGCTCTGCATGAGTACCCCTGATTGCAGCCAAGTTTCAGTACAGCAAATGATGTCATAATCAGATATTGTTACATTGAGAAGGAAATCTTGACATTTGGAGTTTAATCCCCGAACGTTCTGGTAATATACAGAAAGAGTTTTTTTAACAGGACATGAGGAATGTGCTGTGCGAGAGTTATGATATTCATTGCTATATAATTCACCGGGTAGTTCGCAATCAGGAAAAAATCAACCTGGATTTAAACTCTTCAATCCGCTGTAAATTGAAGAAATAAAAGTTTACAACTTTAAGTACTTTATATCGACCACGATCACCACAATCTTACTAATTTTTATAATCTAATCTACAACGTTTTTAAGTTGGGTAATTAACACACATGACAACAGCGCGTCGGTCTTTCATCACTCTTGTCGAACCGGCAATCGACCGCAAACGGTAACAGTGGTTAGTTATCCTTTTGCATAGTTTTGCGGCGTTGTCAGATTTATTTTACTTTAAAGTCGTTTTTCTCTAAAAATATGCCGTTTTGACCCCCATGTTATATGAAACTTTTTGCTCCTTTTAACCCCCTCTATCACCCATTTGAATAATGACTATCATAACGTTTACACCCTGTATAAAGGGATACTGGTACAGTTGTAGTAATCGTTCTTGGCGGTTACGTCATAAACGCCATATGAGTACCGCAAGGTTTAAACCTAGGTCCCTTGCTGTTTTTATTCATAAATAACCTAGCCGCGTCACTAAAGTTTGAATCTCTACTATTTGCTGATGGTCTGAAAATTTACACCAAAATTACAAATTTGGAGAGCTGTATTTCCCTTCAGGACGATCTGCGCCACACACACAGTGGAGTGACAATAATATTATCTTCTTGAATATTTCCAAATGCAAAGTGTGTTCATATTGTCGTAAAATGAACCCGATTATGATTGATTACTCCACAAATAATGCGGTTTTGGAGAGAACAATAGAGACTAAAGATCTTGGTGTAATACTTTCCTGTAGATTGGACTTTTCTGTCCATGTAGCACGTGTCACTTCTGAAGCGACACGGATTCTGGGTTTCATAGGTACATCAGCTTAGTTTGTACTACTTTCAGAAGAAATTTGACTAAAAGAATTTACTTAATAAGTAAATGCTTGTCTTCACTACGCCCATGGTTTGTTTATCATTTTGTTGTTGAAAATAGCTATTGGAGCGTTTTTTTGTGGCAAAAAAGTTATTTCTTGAAGAAGGATAAGGAAATATCTCGTACCTATTTTAAATAGGAATTTAGTACATACTTTGCGATTGATTTGACCAAGCCTTGTTGCTAAAATAACTTGTAACGCTGTATTACATAAATTAACCATGGTATATTCCACAGCAGAAAGAGTTAAAATTATCGAAATATTTTTCGGAAATAATCAGTGCGCTAATAGAACAGCAGAAATATTTAATGAGCGACATGAGAGCAGTAACGTGCATCGAAAATATGTTCTAGAACTTGTAGCTAAATTTCTGGAAACTGGGTCAGTCGCCAATAAAAAACGCAACACTGAAAATCCCATAAGGAACGAAGCAATAGAAGTGGGGATTTAAGTTTATGTAGATCTGACTGTGTATGGTGTTAGTCGACGTACTGTCCATCGGATTCTAAAGGCCCATAGTTTTCATCCGTATAAAATTCACCTTGTACAAGAACTTAGTGAAGACGATTTTGATCGGCGATTACAATTTTGTGAAGATACGAGTGAACGAATTATAAACGATGAACATTTTCTATTCAACACTTACTTCTCCGACGAATGCTCCTTTTTCTTAAATGGCGTAGTAAATCGTCATAACTGCCGATATTGGTCCGATTCTAATCCCAGAATTCATCACGAGGTTCATACACAGCAGCCACAAAAATTAAATGTTTGGGCTGGTATTTTTGGCGATCATTTAGTTGGTAATTTGTTCTTACCTGGAAATTTGACCGGTGAAATGTATTTGGAGTTAGTGGAAGATGCCATAGATCCTGCATTAACAGCTATAATTGAAAATCAGAATGATTAGCGGTACATTGCGAATAGGTTGATGTTCCAACAGGATGATGCCCCACAACATTATGCATTACGTGTTCGATAATATTTAGATCAGACGTTTGCAGATCGATGGATTGGTAGGAGAGGTATCATTGAATGGCCCCCAAGATCGCCAGATTTATCACCTTTGGATTTCTTTATGTGGGGTCATTTAAAAAGCAAAGTCTATGCTACTCAGCCAACATCATTAGAAGACCTGAGACAAAGAACTGTGAATGAGTGCCTTCAAATTACTCCTCAAATATTGCAAAATGTGCGGCAACGTTTTGACCAAAATCTTTATTATTGCATGGAGAGTCATGGTGGCCATTTTCAACATTTGCTTGCCTAACGGGTCAGTTCATTCTTCATTTTTGAATTACTTTGCTGCCAAATGTATTGATCTCCACCAATGATGATCTATTAGTTTTATTTAAGCTTTAAATCAATAAATCTTCAAGGCTACTGAACTGAATTACATTGATTTTATATCATTATAAATGGAATTGAAAGACCTTTAAAATAAGGTATCACTCGACCCCCCTTTCCATTTAAGATGTTGGGGTGGTGTCACCCCCGCTTAGGGGGCTGCACGTGCTAACGTGATTTTTTGCCAAACTTGTGTCTCCCTTGAAAACAAAATTGACTGGTCTGAGCGTTTTTCAAAAAAAAACTGAGCTGCCAATAAATGCGTCTGTTTCGATGCGCCACCCTGTATATATGTATTATAAGTAAAGATCCCATTAAATTATCCTCTAATTGGAATAGTTCTGTTGGGCAATTATCTATAAAATAAAATAAAATATCTAAACAGATGGAGTCTCCGTGCAATAGGCGGACCTTGAGCGCAGAGGTCGTGATATGTTTTGACGGCATCACTTACGTCATCGGTCTTGCATTTTTTGATTTTGTGAGGTGTTAGTGTGGGCAAAACGTTCTTATTTTCTGATTTTGTTCGCTGAACACTGCGCATCTTTAGCGCATCTGCTACTCTCTCGAGTACGCATGAAGTGGGTAACAGGGTATCGCTGTTTTCATCCTTTATTAAACTTAGCACGTCCTGCCGGCCTTCTCCATTAATCATATTTCTTTGCATTGTACAGTTTTATATTGAAGATTAATAACAGGACAACTTAAATTGCACGGCAATGTCAAATAAGTTGTCACTCTGACAAATATGATTGAAGGACAATCATACGTAACGACAAAGTCTTCGGGACGGAGACACAGTTAAAAAACGTATGTCTTTGAGCTTACCGAACATTCACACAAAGGGGTAGGTTATATGTGCATGTATGAGGGAGATAGAGATATATAAAGGGATACTGTTAGTCTTCAATTTATACATTTTAAGCAGCATACTAATTTATTTTTGAATTTTCTTGGTGCTCGCTACTCTAGGAGTATCTTTGGATTATATTAGGGATTTCAAATAATATTTGCATTTCACCGAATGATGTATATTAACATGTAACTGTGCTCTGAGAGATCTGATATATGGAAATATTTGGAAACCTTGATATTGATATTTGGTGTTTCGAATGAAAATAATTTCTCCTAAAAAAATTCGATATTGTTGTACTTCGTTGATTGAGAACTTATTATACTTCGAAGTTGAGTCATTTATTTTAACAGTGAGTAGATCTGATCAAAAGAAATGTTTTTTTCCTTTACCATTTTTCTGCTAAAATTAAAGTAACAAAGTTATAGCCCTTTGGAAGTTTGAGTACCGCCCTGTCTCAATAATAATATTATGTGCTCGTGTCTGGCGACAACGGATATAATTCGCCTTATCGGTTCATCGCATCGGAAACAAAAAAGCGAAAGAATTTGGAACGATGTTTTTACAATTATTTTGTTCAGTTGTATACAGTCAGTGTCAGTCGGTAACGCGTGAGTGAATAGTGGTGTCTGTTGCGTGGCTCAAACGAAATAAAAAATGAGACATGTTTATGCGGATCGGTTTCCCAATCGAGTGCAACCAACCCCTCGTGCCTTTGTTAATGTAGTACAACGGGCTCGTGAATCAGGTGACTTAAGACCTCACAGGGGACGGCATGCCGGTGCTCCAAGACCTCACGAGCAAATACAGGTCCGCACTGAAATACTTGTCGGGAGGATACTTTATAAAACAAAGTAAATTTTTTTTTTAATTTTTTTTTATTTTTACACACATATTTTGGTTTATCTTCCTTCAACAATCATTATCTGAAAATTAATGACTCAACTTCAAAGTCACCCTGTATATGTATAGAGAATCTCTGCTAATACTTTTCCGATTGTCCAGGAACAACTATAATATATCACCATTCACTAGAGGCAATTCTCTGTTTTACATTCAGAAAGAAGGGAAATGGATACGTGAATCTAAATAAAGCCGCTTGATCATGTGTGCAAAAATAATTGTACTTTATTTCTAATAATGCGTTCACCCGCATTCAACGCATTTACATATACAAGTAAATTCGACATTACTTTAAACAAACTAGGATATTTTCAAATACTACAAAGTCTGCACCAACAGGAAGCTCCATTTCCTATATACAATATAAAAGAAAAGTATAAAAGCATTTCATTGTTCGGAATGAGGCTGCATAAATTAAGTCTCAAAGTTCTTCCTATTCCGTCACATCAGCGATGACTTTCCTATACAGAGTGTTTCATGGGAGCGAGACGATATTCTCTAACCATGGTTATGAGTCACTAAGTGTATAATGCTCGGGTATTTCACTTGATCACCATATCTACTTCACAGCTACTATACCAACACCCGAATATGAGGTTCCTCGTGAAAATCACAAATGAAACTGAGGAGTTCGAAGAGCGTCACCGGCACTGCAACTATCGTATTCTCGCAATCATTCACAAATGAATGGCCAAGCACTGCCGAGTTCTCGATTCAAATAAACAGTTCAACTGTTTGTATTAAAAGGTTCAATTATTTTAAATATAGCTTTTTCACATAAAGTAAACTACCTAAACTAATTAAACAGATTAATAAAACGGGTACATGGTTTGTTATTTTCAATCAAGTCAGTTTAAGAGCATATTGCTTTCAATGAAAGGAAATTCAGTTTAATTGGACCAAATAGTTACTTACAATTATTGAAAGATGTAACAAAAGTAATGAAAATTTTTCGGAACAACTGTTTAATTGACCATGTTTTCTCAGTGCACTTCACTTCAACTTTTAACAACGTTTACATATAAGAACAGCATAGTGCTAATAATAAAAACAGTATTGTCAGGCATTAACTCTTTTTTTCTCTCATTTGAAATGAAATTCTTCACAACTTCTTAAGTTTTATTTGCTCAAAAACTAACCATACTTAACCGTAACATACCACTCTACACACCTTTATATACCCAAGCAACATGTGAATATCACTTCCTAGAAAGCTCAATAACTTTACAAACTGCGTGAAATATATAGAAAGTACAGAAGTAAACAAAACTGACGACTATCTGACAACTGACTGACGACATACCTAACTTATTTAACAACATATACCAGAACTAAGACTGTGACCAAACGTAGCATAGAGGTTGTTGCAATAATGAAGAAACAGGTAAATTAAGCACTGAATAGGCCGCAGATAAATGGTTGAGTATACAAAAGCGCTTGTATAACTTCCTCAGTAGATCCACTTACTAGTAACAAGCCCACTAGTCTCCATAAGATTTGGATAATTTCGTATAGCTTCACTAACTTCTACCCATTGAATTGTACAATGAACTTTGGATCAGTGACAATGATCAAAACACTCGTATCAAGGTAAATGAAACACTTAACATATCTAGTAAGGCTTATTAAGGTGAATACCTGCGACTATTACCCAACACGTGAGCAGCATATGCACGCATGCACAAACAAATGAAATAAAAGTAGTTTTCACTGACGTTCAGAATTGCCCTGAAAATTCCGACATCGGCAGCTGCAGTTTTTTCTAAAAACACACCACCCTGTTGGCATAATGTATAAATAACCGGGAGCTGTTGTGGATACCACTCATAATGCGGCACAGATTAAATCTGCGAGGCAAAATACCTTTTCATAATTTACAGTTAAACCGTTTAGATCGGAGTTAACCTGCCGGGCGCCAAAATATATATACTATAACGAGTATTGTGCTCGGCATCAAGCCGGATCTGCCGTATTTTGCATAAGCTTTGTTTCTCCGGTAAATGGGGTTAGTGTGCACAATGTACACATCTCGTTTGCTCTCATTAGATATTATCGTAGCAGCAGTGTTTTGGCTTTTAGTCAATCGATTATATGCCGTGTGCCAGGTTATAGGTTAGACTGACAATAAGTTTAAGTTGTAGATTATTATGAGCGCTTTAACTTAAGGCCACCCTAACAATGATCCATGCTTGCCACTATACTCTACTACGATTGTCAACAGGACAGTGGCCTAAAGTGACGATACTGCATGGCCAAAAAGACAGTATTTATGTGATACAAATCTCCAGAGCTCTTAGTTTTACATACAACACTCAGGTACCTGGTAGCTGCTCTCTTTCTTCAGCTTGATTCTTGTAGTAACTTTGTGGATGCAGGTGTACCTTATGAATATAGTTCTAATGTAGAGGTTTCTTATACTAGAGCAGTCGCTAAGTTTTATTTTATTGTTCTGGCCATCAAAACTGATGAGGTCCCTTCTAATAAATTGCTACATATTTTCAATATGATACGAACAAAGGAAGTGGTATCGATTTTTGGGAGAACTCTTCAATGAATCGGAATATGAACAGCTTAGTCGGAGAAGTAGCACACCAGATATGTGAACAAGTATTCTGGGCAAACTTTTATTTAGACTCACAGAGTAAGGTGTTTGGATGACAAAAAAAAAATCGTCCCATGTGTAAAGGTGTATCCTAGCTTCTTCTCAGCAGTGCTGCTGCAATTGGCAGAACATTTCCAATCAGAATCTGAATGATCTGAACTCCGACAACTGAAATGAATGGCTTCCTGTAAAGGTTCTGCCATCCATCCAAACCAGTTGTGAGCTTGGGCCCTTCTAGTGCAATAAAGGAGAGGAAGGCCCGCAAACCTCTTTAAAATGAGCAATGAGTTGACTTGCTGGTTTGCGAGTACACCTACTAGATGACTGACAACAAGATTTTTAATTGGATAAATCGAATGAAACTCCGTGACTGATAATTTCTGTAAAAACTGTAGAGCCACGGGTCTTACTGGAAAGCAGATCGTCTCCAACTTACTTAATGAAAAGTCCTCATTTGTCACGTAATTGGAGTCATTATTTGGTAGAATTCGGATTCGTTATCGATTACATAACAGCTACGGCTTGCTCGAGGTAGCTGTAGGCTTCCCGTTGCGGGAGTCTCTAATGGTCACAGTTTTGAGTTACACTTCACTTTTTGTTGCATTGAAACGGTAGAAATGTTGGCAATTTACGTGTATTTTGCTCCCAAAGTGAAAATAGTTTAAAAATAAAACAAGTTTTCGGTGACTATCATACGTGGAAGAAGTATGTAGGTGCTGCCCTTACAAATGAACAAATGTAATAGTAAACGGAACAACTTGCAAACCAAACACAAAAATAATAATTTAAGCCAGTCATCTTCCATAATCACTATGAAAATTTATATAAAATAGGCATATTATTATCATGGAGTCTTTCATTCTACTCAACCCGTCCTATTACAAAAGCAGCACATTTTTTAGACATTGAAAACGTATCCTAAACCTACATTTTTGTTGATGTTAGATAACGCAAGGCCCCAAACAGCACAAATTATTTAATAGAATCGTTGCCCTGTCACGCAATCATGGAGACTGAATTTAAATCCTGTAGGTTTCTGTGTTGCCTTTAGAAGAGGGTCACAAAAGAATGTGAATTACAATTTCTAGATGACGTAGCGGGACCAACTCAGATTTTCGGAAGGATTCCTAAATTATCATTACGCATGAGTTAAGGTTTACTTTGCAGAAACGCGGGATACTCATTATTCATGTTAGTTTTACTCAATTTTATTTACTGATTTTTGAGTTTTCAAATGAATAGTCAAGGAGCAAGCAAGCAGAAAATACAAGAAGCTAATACTATAGTGTGGCTTCATTTTGAGCAGCTACAGTGGCTACTACATTAACTTAAAGGATTTAAAAAAAACATGTAGCATTAACTTCTTGTATAGAAAAATAAGCTACGCAAAGACCGTAAATACACTAGCTTACTAGTAAAAATGGTCAACATTCACTAAAGAATCAGGTTTCCCATTCCATCAAATATATACTATGGCCTTAGCTATTTGCTCAGACTTGCACATCATATTTGCAATTATTTGATTTGGAGGTACGTGTCTTGCGATCAGACCGAATAATTCCTTACCGGGTGTAAACCGAGCACTCGGTTTATTCCCAGTTATTCTCTCAGGAAACAGAAAACCACAAATATATATATATATATGCCAATCTATGATTCTACGAATTGGTAAAGTTAAACAAATGCTTGTAAAAATATGGACACACTTCGGTGACATGGATTATACAGCAGCTTGATCGTCTTCTATAATTCGCGACTTGCAACTTATGTAACGTGAATTAATTTTGAGAGGTCGTTCAAAGATGAAGGATGTTCAGAAGTTTTAATTGGTTATAGGCGAGAGCTTGAGGAAAACAAAGGGGCGGCAATTTGTTTTCGTAGGTGTCAAGTTACAGTGGAAACTAAGTGAAATCGCTGGGAAACGGAGCACTACCAATTAACTTGTTTTCCAGCTCTATGCACTAAGAACTTGAATTCTGTTTACATGAATGAAAGTTTAAGATCCAATTAAGTTGATATTCATTATCGCACTTAGAACTTAGCTCCCAGAAACAATATTCAATAATGAAATGTGGTATAGCAAAGTTTATCCGCAAATTGCAAAAACTGATAATTTTCCGGTAGCTCCGTAAAATTAATTACTCTGGCGGAAATCGATACAGAGTGTCGGAAATAGGATGAAATGCAGCCTTTTCTTTCTCTACCTGTTCATTACTCTAAAGATAGTAGCCTTCACAGTAGCCAAACTATACGACAAGATATTTTGGTGTGATCAAAGGATATAGTAAAGGTCGTGGCTTAGAATAGTTCCTTGCCTATTTAGTGATTACCCTGCCACCTGCGAGTAGTACCCAAATACGGCACTACCGACTCCTACGTCGCTGATAGCAGAAAACTGCGACATTTCTCGACGTCTCGCAGACTGCAATACTGTGTTTTCCAGTAGAGCATATTTGCTTGGTTACTTTCCGCTGCGTTTCCAATGACAATACTTATGCCGCACTGACGATTGCTGAAGAGCATGAAACAATGTCGTACACGGTTGGTTATGGCCTCAGGTATGCAAAGCAAACATATCCTCTCCAGTTGTTTTCCGTCTCTAACATCACCGATATCTAGTTCGTTAAAATCGGTACTACTTCCTGATATCTTTGAATGTCACTGCTGCAACACGGAACGGGGAGAAATGAAGGGGTCAAAACTACAATTCCACGACTTGGCTTGGCAGCTCACATCTCAGATAGAGCTTATTATTTTCCTGGAAAATACCTAAGGGGCTTTGTGAAGTTTCAGGGTTCTAGGTCGAACGGTTTATGACTATTCCCTGTTAGAATTGTCCAAGGAAAATTGCGACATATTTCATTCGACAGGTATTGCGGTCAAAAGTCTTTTTACCAAAAATATTTACTGGTTTATTAAGCTGACAATTAGAATGCATTGCGAATTGGAAAATTCACAAATTTATTATTTTTTTTTTTCGTAAATTGGTTGTATAGGCTTTTGGATCTATCTTTCGGTATTTTGAACCAAAATTGACCATTTGCATGATATTGGAGGGCGGGTTATGACTCATTATCTGGCTCAATTTTCTTTTCTGAAAAGAGCCTATAGGCATGAGTCGCTGTAAAATCTAAACTCATAGATGGAAGGATTCGCTTTGGAAACGAGTTCAATGTTACAAGGTTTGGAAAAAATGTTAGTTTTAGCCTCTTGGGCAACATTTTCCATTTTCTCACTACTCCTGTCATTATAAAGCATTAGGTCCGCAATATGTGACTATTCCAAACTAAAATTTTCTGAAAAATTGAAAAATGACGTTAGAACTGCGATCTGATAATTCGTTCGGCAGATATTTCGGTCAAAATTCTTTTTTTTTCGAATGGTCATTATTCTCTTGGCCTGATGATTCGAATTCCTTCCCAAATGAAGAACTCGAAAACTAATTCTTTTCCACCGGAAAAGAATCAACTTATCTCTCTATATGAGTTAAGGTTTGTTCCTGTGCCTCTAACTTGGTCGATTTTCGATATTCATCATGCTGAAGGAGGTATATGAATGTTATTGAAGATTGATCTGATTGTAAAGGTCAGCTGATTTAGAAATACATCAACACATTGCCTAGCGTCTGTTGGCTAACGCAGCTTTTAAGAGATATCCCCAAAAAACTAATAGTTCAGAATACAGTGTGTCCAAGGTGCATTATATGAAACCGCTAAATGAAGAAAAATTGCGTAACATAAATATCGTCTACTCGCTGTTTATGTTCTGCAGATTTTGAGTTAACTGGAAAAAAGTACAATTGTGCAACTTTCGAATCTATAATTGCCTTGAAATAACTCAAAATTAGAAAATGGCAGCTAAAGTCTGAAAACTGCACGCGAAAGATATTATACGCAACCTTTTTTTATCGTCCAACCAACATTGTAGCGCTACCCATTTTTGAAATCTCGTTCTTCCTCCTGGGCACACTAAATACTGGAGTATTGGTTGTTTGCAAATATCTCTTAGAAGCTGTAGTAGAAAATTGGCAATGTGTTGACACAACTAACACCTTTGATTAGCTCAATCTTCAACAGTAAAGAATTATGCCAATCTTTATTTTCTCTAGTTTAAGAGATAGTTCGACTGTACAGGGTATCGCATCTGGAACTCCATCGATAGATTTCTAGAAAAGTAGGCATATGATACTTTTGAAAATTTGAGAGTATACTGATGTCGATGGCTCAACGGCAGCTAGAATATTTTTCAAGATGGTGGCACTTGCGGTTATACCGGAAGTTGATGCCAACTTGCTTATTTTGAATTGGACGCCCATTATAGTACTCAATACTAGGATTCTACA
Organism: Acanthoscelides obtectus; assembly: GCA_963669975.1. NCBI lineage: Eukaryota > Metazoa > Arthropoda > Insecta > Coleoptera > Chrysomelidae > Acanthoscelides > Acanthoscelides obtectus. The sequence goes on from CAVLJG010000005.1 coordinate 30,641,977, forward strand.
TAAAATTATAATCACATTCCCTGTATAATCTTCTATACCCAAGTATAACCGTTTTCGACATATTTCAAATTTTATGTCAAAAATGACGTTTGCAGGCTCTAAAATAATTGTTCATTTCCCCTATGTTGGACACCTTATTATTCAATGTGGATTGATTTTCTGGTATAAAGGGATATAGTTTAATGTTTCGATAATTATTTATACAGGGTTGTCAAAAAATTAGTATAAAAATTGAATGTCTAAAATTGCCAAAAGTCGATTTTTTTCAAATAATCAAAACCCCGTATTTTTATAAGTATGTCGCATCAAGCATTAAAAATTAGCGTAACTTTATACAGGGTTATCTATCCCAAAAATGTTTACTTCTCCAGTAATTTACAATTTATTACTTTTCTATTGTAAAACTCCTATAAGTACAGATTTAGTTTTTTAATTAACAAACAATTGCGCTCTACAGAAACGTCACTTTATAATTATGTCCTGCATTTGATAGTTTATTTATAAATTATTAATAATAATCATGCTCGCGCGTCTAAATTTCACTTACGAAGACTATTTCAATTTATTTATTATTTATGTTGAATGCAACAGAGTGATATCAAGAACACAAGAACATGTGATGTGTTTGCTCATAGATATTCAGAAAAAAAAAGACCGGACGAGTAATAGAAAAGAATTCAACTTTTCAAATTGATTATTACAAGGTATCAAGAAAATGATTCTTTCCTGAAAAATATTATATAGTGAGATGAAGCAAAATGTACCAAAAATGGCCTTGTCAATCGACACAGTTCTCATTATTGGGCTATTGAGAGCCTTCATGTAATAAGAGACAGAAACTTTTAAGACAATTGGCAATTCAATGTATACTGAGCTGTTAGAGATAGTCAAGTTGTCTTCCTACATGTATGAAGAAAATTTAAATGGTAAGTTAGCAATTAACAGTTTTTCTTTTATAAACGAAACCGATAAGAATGTGCAATCTGCAAATATCAGTAGTATAAGTTTTTCAACACATAAAGTCAGCATTGTCAACATTAGTACTAATTCATCTCATTTAAAAATATTTGGATACTAAAGAAAACGTTATGCAGTTATAAAAATTATTATTATTAATACCCAATAATATTTTTAGGTGAAGGTTATTTGAACATGCTTTGGGATTTAGAAAACGATTACTTGGATAATTTACCACTTGCTGATCGTCGAGATGTATTCCATCAACATCACGGTGCCCCACCCTTATAAGCTACGTTTTACGATCAACGGTTTGCTAATAATGGACCATTCAAGTGGCCGCCCCGTTCGCCAGATCTAACAGTCTTGAATTACTTTATATGGGGGACAATAAAAAATATTATTTACCTGAACCCACTGACCACTATAGATGACTGTACGTAGAGGGTAAGAGACGCATTTGCTAGTTTGATTCCGGAAATCAGAAGAATTGGCACTCACCAGGAGTTAATACGTAGATGTTTTAAATGTTTGAAAGTTAGGGGTGGTCATTTTGGACATTGACCAAAATAAGTTGTTGCTTGTTATGTTATAATTTTGTTTTATAATAGTATGAAAGTTAAATATAAATGGAAATAGCTTATTGTTTCCTGTTATTCGTTTCACTGTATGTGTGCTTGTTTGGAAATCTACTGGCAAACCTATCATAATTATTCTTCATATTATTCTGCATACGAATACATGAAAGTTATTTTTTATATTATTATTAAAAGCTTAAAATTAGATGTACTGATATTTATGTAGTGCTCAGTTGTTTATTCTCCGCATCCCACCGTTATAGCCAATAACCAATTAATAAACTAAATCTGTACTTATAGGAGTTTTACAAAAAAAAAGTAATAAATTACAAATTATTCGAAAAATAATCATTTTTGGAATATATAACGCTGTATATAGTTCGCTAATTTTTTATGGTTGATGGGATAAACTTATAAAAATAGGGGGTTTTCATTTGAAATAATCTACTTTTGGCAATTTTTGACATTCAATCTTTATACCAATTTTTTGACCACCCTGTATACATAATTATCGAAATATCATACAAACTCTATTGAACTATGTTCCTGTTTAACAGAAAATCAATCCACACAAGATGTTCTACATCGGGGAATGAACAATAATTATTTTAGGGTCTTCAATCGTCATTTTTGACATAAAATTTAAAATAGGTCAAAAACAGTTAGTATAGGAGATTTTACATGAAATGTGATTAGAATTCTATGTAGAATCCGAATATTGAGTAATATCAGGGTGTCCAAGTCAAAATAAGCAAGTTGGCATCAACTTCCGGTATAACCGGAAGCGCCACCGTCTTGAAAATATTTTAGCTGCCGTTGCCCCATCGCCATTAGTATGCTTCCAAATTTTCAAAAATATCATATGCCTACTTTTCGAAAAATCTATCGATAGAGTTCCCGATGCGACACCCTGTATTCATTAGACCCATTACTTCATAAGCCCATACGGAATCCGTTTTGATTCCAGGATGAAATAGGAAAAAAGGGTTTTGTAGTTGGTCCAGGAGGGATAAAGATTTTCTTGATTTAATATCACATTACCTTTAACACCACACGTATACTCTATTGCTAGTTTGAGAGACATTTTAGAAAAAATCGACTATATTGATTAGATGTATTTGTTCAGAAACTCATTCTGGTTGGTTAATTCTTATGCGTGGATCAAATTTATATCTTTGCGAGTCAGTAGTAAAATCGGCCCCCAGTTAATATAATTCGCCAAAGTTTGATTCATATTGTTCCTGAACGCTGAAAATACAGTAGACCCCTGCGCCTAACAACTGAATTTTTCAGTAGTCCATAACCACTTGTTTACTGTCCATTTCTTTATCTTCACGTCACTAAAGCGGAACCCTACTGATAATTGTGAAAAAGAATGGAACAACTTTGTATGCAGGTGGTCATAGTTACATAGAAGGAAAGGTTCGGTTCACCCGGAAGAAAGCAGTTCAACTATTTTATTCGAATGATCATATGGACAAAAGTTGTATGTATCTTAAGCTTCACTATAGAAGTGTTGATATTCCTGACCTGATTTGCAGCCGTAGCGGCACGTCCGCGTCACTGTGTTCATTGAGATTTATCGGCAGACTACAATCAATTTCCCAGTGCACTGACAATTTGTAATTAATGACGTAGTTTACGTGAAGGCGAGGCTAAAATCCACACTGACAGAGTATTCCCATTGTGGTGCTTCGGCCCCTTTGTCAAACAAGAACAAATTATGGAAGTCATTATGGCACGATATTGTGTCCTTGTAATGTCCTGCATTTATGTATAATAACACCTGTTCTGGGTTAGAGACTACCGGTACCCTGTTTAGGAAGACGTATTCAGCCTTTCAGCTAGATTAAAGAACTTTTTTTGACGCTATGATGGTGATGCCAGCTTCTGGAGACAAACAATTTTATTGAAGTGTATATGGAACCTTCCTGATTTCTTCACCAACGTCGCCAATAGGGAATCGCTACTTGACTTGATTCTCAAGCTGCTTGACTTGACGTGAATTCATGTCAAGCTTAATTCCAGTATTAGATACAAGCAGTCTAAATTAAGTCAAGTAGCTTTCATCTGAAGTACTTGAAGTTTCAAGTGGTCTTGATATTACATAATAATTTTTGTAATATAATGCTACGGGTCGTTCGGGGACGGGGACGACGATCGACGGTGATCAGCCGTCACCCTAGTTTACGATTTACGAATATCTACATATATCTGTACTGTAAAAGAGGATTACTACTCTACAATCACCGTGACTACTCCCAGACTCCCAGGTACTGGCGTCAGGGAGTCCAGTTCCATAATGGGTTCCGTGGCCCCACGGTGTCAGATTGTCAACCTGTCGAATTGTCTGTCGAAATTGTAAATAATGAAAGAAATTGCAAAGTTCAGACTGAAACGATATAGGTATATTTCCTGAAAGACAATGCCGTATTCTATGTAAAAGAATCCCACGAAAAGAGAGGACGGTTATCTTATATGTTACCTCTTAGTGCTACAAGAAGTCCTACACTTGCATTCAGATATGCTAGGTCTAATATTACACACTTAACAAAGTGACGTTTTACAAAAGGAGGGTGGCCTCCAGATATGTCTATGGCGTGATCTACTGCTAGGTAAGTATGCGTACTGAGGGGTGAAACATATACAAAGTGATCTTAACTAGTGGATAATCTTACAGCGAACAAATCTGGTAGACTTTATTTTAGTTGTCCATGAAACCTGAAGTCTTACATAAATCTTATAGTCTAGTCTGACCTGTAATCTCTGGAATAACCTGTTGGAGGTCCCTTGGTGGTGTTAACCAGTCCTCATATGGAAAAATGTAGGAATGTAGCAGAAAGCCAGCCAAAGCGGTACAACGTTAAGGTTTCAAGCGATGCTAGGTTCAATGTAGCAGGTTATCTTCTGAGGTTTCAGAATGGAGCTCTGGTGAAATCCTGGTCTCAGTTATGTACGAAGAATGCAGAAGAAAACGTACAGGAAGTAGAAGACGTTGAAGGAAAGAAGAAGCAGAGAAAAGGAGAAAAGAATAAGAGGCCTGTGGACAAAAGTCAAGCATAAGCTACATGCACTACAAAGCAATTAATCAGGCACTACAAGAGTGCTTCAAGCATAAGCCAAAGGCAGCAATAAAACGGTAAGCTACCTCCTACCTAGGGTGTAGGGTGGCCTTTAAAGTGGAGGGAAATCTTCCAATCTTAGAGATCCCACAATACTAGTGGTGTGAACGCCTACAGCAATTGAAATTGTGAAGATTTACCTTTTCTTCCCAGCTTTTTCGGAACTGAATCCGCACTTGCGAAACAGTGGCCACCTTTATTGGTCAAAACAAAATGTGCCCGTGGATCTCATGTGGATTTTCCGTCCCCCAAATGCGGCAGTTTTGATTATTAACGCCGCCAGAGATCGTGAAATGGGCCTCGTCGGTCATCACAATTTGCTTCCAAAAATCAGGTTCAGCATCAACCACGCGAGCGACTGTTTGGGCGTATTCTAAGCAACGTGGACGGTCAGATGGCAATACTTTTGGTGCTAACTGCACCTTATAAGGAAACAAATGCAAATAATCCTTCAAAATGCGCAGCAACGTGGTTCCATTGATGCCAAAATGCTGAGCGCGGTGACGATACGACACTTTTGGGTTCCGGACAACGCTCTCTGACAGCTTCAACCAATTCATTGGAACGTCTTGGTCGTTGAAGAACGGTATGTTGACGATCTCCCACTGTCCCGTACTCAAGAAAATTCGAAACCACACGACGGATAGTGTTGTCAGACGGTGCCTGTTTGCCTCGATGTTTTCGACGATATGCGCGTTGCGTTAACACAACTTATTTCATTTTTTTATTTTATTTTATTTATTCAAATTCAAATTCAAAAACCAATATAACTTACAAATTAAAAAACAAACCTTCAATACAATTTAATTGAAAAAAGCTTCAAAAATACATGAGCTTGTATACTCTTGCTACCCTGAATAACCAAGATTGCAACAGAAATCTGAGCAAAGATACTAGCATCAGATCTAGAACCAGCAAGTAACGGTATATGAATTGTGAAAATTCAGTATACTTTCGTAAAGGGTAAATGTCTGAATCTTGTCGTCATAAATCCTAAATTACGTGTCTGCATAAACAAATCTAAAATTCATAACAATAGTACAGAAGCATACTAAAAACACTCAGTATAAATAAAGAGTACATAAAATATGAATATCTGAAATATGATAATATAGGGATATTTCGAGTAAGGTCAAACTATGTTGTTTAAACAATAATAATTTTGCGTAAAGGTTAAGCAGAGAAACAAGAGTACTACAATTTACTATAAAAGAATTTACTACAAAAGAATAGACACCTAAGCTATAAGCTTGTGTGTGTCATACAATATACAAATTCAATGCATGGTTAATGGTTATAAGGTATATTATGAGCAACTGTATATAAAAAAATTGAAATAAAAAAAACATGAGATAGAAACGATATTACTGAGTTGAGTCAAGCTACCGTCGATGCAAGCATGTCAAAGTTACTTAAGATGAACTTCTTAATTCTTTTTTTGAAACTATACTTCGAGAGGATTTTATATTCTAGGGGTAATTTATTATACAACCTAATACCATCAAACTTTATGCATTTTTGGCAAACAGATTTATTCACTCTGGTATAGGTGTAACTTATATTTATTTTAGTTCTTGTTTCATAAGCGTGGCTGGTTGGAACATTGTTTCGGGAGTGAACAAATTTTAGAGCAGCAAAAATATATAAGCCTCTAACATTCAAAAGATCGTTTTCAATGTAAACAAATCTGCAACTTAACCTACATGGAATACGAAAAATAGTCCTGATAATATAATTTTGCGTGGTTTGTATTATTTTTAAAGTACTAGTGTATGCGGCTCCCCAAATACTTATCCCGTAAGTTAGTAGAGACCCCACAAACGAGTTATATATTGAGAGAAGACTCTTTCTGGTTAAAATATTCCTAAGAATGAAAAACCTATGAATAATTCTCCTTAATTTCGATGCCAAAAGCTCGGCATGACTCTGCCATTTTAAGTTACTGTCAATAGTGATTCCTAAGTATCTAATAACTTCAACTCTTTCGACAGTGTCAGCACTATCATTTATAATTAATGTTCGGTGGTGTAATGGCATGCTTGCTTTGGTTGGAGAAAACGTTACATACTTAGTTTTAGAGATATTAAGTTTAAGTAAATTGTTATCCAACCAGCATTTGACTTTATTTAATGCCAACTCGGCATTCCGTATTGCGTCATCCCATGAATGACCAGTGCAAACTAAAACAGTATCGTCTGCATATGATATCATTTTACAGTTGAAATTACATCGAAGTAGTTCATTTATGTATATGAGGAACAGTGTTGGTCCCAAAACCGTCCCCTGAGGCACACCTATTTTGATCTTTTGAATGTTGCTTAACTCTGACCCTACCTTAACTTGTTGTAATCGATCAGCCAAATAGTTCTCAAATAAGTTCAGAACTCCGCTGCGCACTCCCAACACTTTCTAGTTTCTTTAATAAAATTGTATGAGATACTGAATCGAAAGCCTTTTGAAGATCTAGGAAAACTGCAACAGTCTTATTTCCATCTTGAAAATTTTCAAGCACTTGTCCTGTAAGTTCTTGTAGAGATTGCTCTGTATTGCAATTTTTGCGGAACCCAAATTGACAGTTCGATATTATGTCATATTTTTCAAGAAAAGAACAAAGTCTGTTATTTAAACACTTCTCAAAAATCTTCCCAAATACATTGATAACTGAAATAGGTCTATAATTGAACATATTGTCTTTACTTCCAGATTTAAATATTGGTGTCACTATGCTTTCTTTAGATTGGCGAGGAATTACTGAGGATTTGAAACAGAGGTTGATAATGTTATAGGGTGACTGATATACTTCATGATCATCCTGATAGTTTTAGTGTGTAAGCCATATTTTCCGGGTGCGCTATTATTTTTCAGATTACAAACTATTTGTTGTTACTCTATGTTATCCACTGGAGTTAGAAACATAGAGTGAGCAATGTTGACGACATGAGGATCTGATGTATCAAGAATTGAGTATTGATCAATCTGACTTGTTATTTGCTCACCTATATCAACAAAATATTTATTAAAAACACAGGCTATATCAGTGGGAGCGTCCAGCTGCTGATTATTGTGATTAATTGATTTTTGGTCAGTTTTTTTTATTTTGCCAGCATTAGTTACCTCATTAATAACATCCCAGCTCTTCCTATAGTTATTACCAGCTAAAATGAGTTTTTGTGTATAATATTGATTTTTAGAGATCTTAATAAGATTAGTTACTCTGTTTCTGTAGGAGATATAAGACTGTTTCAATATCAAATTATCATTATCTTTCGTCAAACTCTGTTTCAACTCATCCCTCTTCTTGATCGAAGTAAGAATACCGTCAGTCATCCACGGCTTGCGTTTTCTAGTCTTACTATTTATTTTTAAATAATACGTTGAATGATCTATGCCTTTATATAATTCATTATAGAAGTTATCAGTTGCTTTTTGGACATCACTCTCTGAAAAAACACTGTCCCAAGTCACCACTTGCAAATAATCTGTCAACTTTTTCTCATCAATTTTCTTAAATTCACAGCTGTTTTTATTAATGATACAATTACTTCCTTTCAAATACCCAAAATTGAACAAAACAGGATAATGATCGGTCATACAATTTTCCAAAAGTATTGGTTTACACTCAATTGCTGTTTCAGAGACCTTAAATCTGTTTGTCTTCAAAAACATGTGGTCGATAATCGTAGATGAGTTAGAATCTACCCTAGTAGGTGTATTAATCTGAGATATCTACCCGTTCTGTTGTAACATATTCACGTATCTTAAATGAACGATGATTTTGAACGTACATTGTGTCTATTGCGGCGCGTTGTTTCGTTGTAAAGCGATTCATGACAAATTGTAGTAAATTGACGTTTCAGAAACGCGTATGACCAAATGTGGTAAATATCAAAATCATTCAATGTTTCAATACCGACATAAAAGATGACGCACCCGGTAGATTATGAATACACAACGGAAAGACTTTGTGACAAGTTACAGAGACAACAGCTGATACAAAAAAAAAAGAAAAATTCTGGATAACCACGAGCTAAGAGGCATTATGATTCTACCGGATGTATCGTTTATTATGTTGCGGGTTCCCGTAATGATCAGTGCAGCCCTAGAAGAGTCCCAGGGAGGGTTCTAAAGAAACCTTGATCACTTTGCAAATACAGCTATTAATGATCGCGGACTTTTCGGGTTGATATTACTGAACCTGTCATACCTTGTTGAAAGTTCTATCCGTTCTCAGTTTATAACAAGAAAAATGCTTTTCATACCATGGGTACACTTTATCATTACTTTTCACCTCTTGCCAAGGCGATGGCATCTTATCGACAGATGTGGGTGATAGTTGGTACAGGATTGGTATGGACGGCGTGAGAGATGTGATACAATTTTTCGGCATATCTCAGCGAATGTTTGGTGGGTCTTTTTTATAAGTACTGGAAAAGCAACCATTTATAGCTCTATGGAAGTGACCCTCCTTTGACTCCAAGGACAAGGTGAAGAACCGGGTACCGAGAGAGCTGATTGGCGATGCAAAGTTCCTGGATCGGTCCCGAGAGTGGGCTGGGTATAAACGGGCGCCAGGTCAACGTCCTATTGAACGAATGGGCGTATAGGCACCTGCAGACAGGTTAAGATGAGCTTGATGGTGGGCCTCGCTCAATCTTCTGATAAGGATTGTTATTGGCCACCGTACATTGATGATCAGTCGCCTGTTCCTATAAAGGGTAAAAGGAGATCCTGTCTGTCCCACGAACTGGGAGGAAAACGAAACAGCATTTTACTACTTAGGCTATTGCCTCGCATACTAGAGCCTAAATGCCGTCTGTCAGGATACGAAATTTTGTTTTAAATTTCCTAGAAAATTTTGTACTAAATTTCGAACAAAATTAAGGATAGTGACAGACAGCATTTAGTACATAATTATGTATGAACAAATTTAGTGCTAAATTTTGTAGAAACTGTTCTAAATAATACCATACTAAAAGTGCGCAGACGCCTACTGCGCATTTGGAGCAGTACAATGGCTGATATAACCTCGACCCAGCGTTTTGTGACATAAACATGACCTTATTCGCTACTTAAATATTTGGTTCTATTTCTGTTGAGTCGCAAATCAAAAAATGCATTGAATTTGGCATTTGGAATAAGGTTAAAGGTGGAGAACGTTGAGGCCATTGTAATTGCTATGGCAGTGTTGGATAACATTGCTAAACTCCTGAATGAGGTAGACTAATAATGATGAGGAGGAAGCAGCAATGAACTTAATTGACAATGTAAATACTTAACTTTACATGAACAATTACAATATGCATAATATTGTAATAAATCAATTAATACATCATTTTGATGAGATTTAAGCTGAAAAAAAAGATAAACAACATTTTAACAGGAAAGTCTCTCATCCATGTTTAGAATTACTGTTTGGTAGGTTTCCGTTACTCTTGACTTGCAAAAGATGAACTATTCAAAGTTGGCATTATTTAAGCTTTCAAAATTTAAGTTGAACTCTGCTAGCAGTTATTGTAGATGAAGTTGAAATATTTTATGATTCGTAATTTTATAACCAAAATAAGGAAATTGTGATGTCTTGGCCATTAAGCAACTACTTTTGTCTTTTAACTTGAATATGCAAGTTCAAGATGATACGCGTGTATCCCAATCTTCATCCTCCAAAATTGACTAAATATGTAAAAATTATATTGCTTCTTGCACTGTTTTATCTGGAAATTGGAGATCCTTACACTAGGGTAAATCGGGGTGATATGGTGAATCGGGTGAAATGGTGAATTAATCTATTTCTTTTCCGAGTACACAGATGTCTCTGTAGGTGTAAATGCCGACAGTTTATAATCATATGTTCAGCGAGCAACTGTTAAAAACCAGCCAAGTTTTAAAAACCGTAAGTAATTTGTACAAAACTGTTTCCGATGCTCAATAATTTTTATACGATGCATGTGTTTGTAAATGTTGCTTCAAGCAGCGTAGTCCGCGAGGTATTTTTTGATATATTCTGCCACCTTAGACTGTTTATATACTACATAACCTAAAAATCGTATCCTATAATATTGTGAACTTCTTCCAGTGCTCTTCACCGTTTCACCCATGTCAAATGGGAGAAATGGTGAACTCGAGCATGGGTGATATGGTGACCGACTTTTCTTACTTGTAAGGCTAGGCTTTGTCAATGCATGAATTTTTAATGTTTCTTATCGTAAGCGGGATTTATTCGACGTGCAGTTGAAGCGGCTGTGGCATAGTGGGAGTTGCGGCGGACCGTCACGTTTAAGTTTTTTAGCGGTGCGGGTTCAAACCAGGGCAAGTCCAAACTTTTTTGTTATTTTTTTGGTCGGGTTTGGTTTGGTTTGACAGTGATTAAAACAAAACACACACTATATTCTTGTATTTCTCGGACTAAGTAAAAGTTCTAACTGTCACCTTTGTTATAGGCAAAGATGCCTACATTTTATAAAAGGCAAAGAGGATCCAGTCGGGCTGACTGGGCAGAGGAGCAACTTAAAGATGCCATAAACGCAGTACAAAATGGAATGAGCCTGAATCAAGCCTCAAAGGAGTTTGGTGTTCCATGGTCAACGCTGAAAAGAAGAATAGCAAATGGGTGTTTCACGAAAAAAGCTTTAGGTGGACCGCCTGTCTTAACACAAGAATGTGAGAAGAAGATGGTGAAACATATTATAAAATTACAAAAATTTGGATTTGCACCGACAAGAACAGAAGTACGTATCATGGCATATAAACTGGCTGAGAAATGTAACCAGCACCACAAATTTAACGGAGAAAAGGAAATTGCCGGTATGGATTGGCTGCATTTATTCTTAAAAAGAAATCCAGAACTCTCGGTCCGCAAATCGGAGGGAGTTTCACTGGCACGATCAAGGGGATTAAACAAGAAAAACGTTTCAGACTATTTTTCATTGCTGCAAAATATCTTGATAGAGCACAATCTACTTGATAAGCCGGGAAATATATTTAACGTAGATGAGTCCGGACTTCAACTAAATAACAGACCAGGGCATGTGGTGGCAGCAAAGGGATCTAAGAGCGTCGCAGCAATAACATCAGGTGAAAAGGGAGAAACCATCTCCGTTATTGCTTGTTGTAATGGAGAGGGCATGTTTCTACCACCAGCATGTGTTTTAAAGGGGAAGAATGAAAAAGCTGAATATAGAGACGGTATGCCGCCTGGTTCCATTATTTTCATGTCACAAAAGTCGGCGTACGTGACAACTGATATTTTCCTTCTGTGGCTAAGGAACCATTTTGCACCGAGGAAGCCTGAGGGAACGGTCGTGCTCATTTTGGATGGGCACAGCTCTCATTGTAGCAGTGTGGACACATTAGAGTTTGCAGAGGAAAATAACATAATTCTGCTCTGTCTACCCAGCCACACGACGCATTATCTGCAGCCACTAGACAGAGCATTTTTTAAAGCTCTAAAATCCTATTATTACAATGCTTGCAACTACTACATTAAAATGAACCCAAATAGAAAAATTTCAAGACTAGTGTTCGGAGGACTGCTTAGTAAGGCATGGGTACAAGCGGCTACGACAGATAACGCAATATCAGGGTTCAGAAGCACAGGAATCATCCCATTTAATACTGATGCCATTCCCGAATATGCCTTTTTAACATCAGCTTCAGATCAACAGGAAAACAACGAGCGACGTGAAAAAATATCTACTTCACCTCAGCCAGGTTGTTCGCACTGGCAGGAAATCCCAAATCCCTCGGCAGAAGCAACTGCAGAAGTAGATAACAATCAGGGAATTGAACACATGCAAGCTTCACCACAGCTGGGCTGTTTGCAACGGGGAAAAAATCTACAGAAAAACATTCATTTCTCATCGGAGGCAACAGACCTGACTTCAATAGTGGCAATGGAAGAATCTCAAATAACCCCTGGGAAACTTTTGGATAATATCTCGCCGATACCTATGGTAAATAAAGTTGCATCTGCCAGAAAAAATTCTAGAGCTTTAGCTGAGATTTTGAATTCTCCAGCAAACATTGTTAACCTACGAAACAGAAAATGCCAAAACAAAACATCAATTGAGTCAGTGAAGAGTGGAGAAAATGCTAAAAAGAAGGCCAAAGGAAAAACCATAACCAAAGAAACTACCAAAACAAGCAACGTAAGAAACGTAAAGCGTCTACCACTGACACCGAATCTGACTCATCGCTGGATATGGACTTGGAAGATGATGATGATGACGACGTAGACGATGAAGAATGCTGTTGTGTAGGATGCGGCGAACTGTATAGATGCACTAAAAAGGACGTTGATTGGGTCAAATGTATTAGCTGCCAACTTTGGCTTCACGAAGACTGTTCAAGATATGAATCCATGTGTCATATCTGTGGTAAAAAGCAGGAGAAGTAAATTCACCATTTCACCCAAAGTGCAATCGCCATTTCACCCGTATGCATGGGTGAAATGGTGAACTTGATAAAAATAAATAATTTGTTTTTTCAAACTTTTGTAATGCCTTAAAAAGGATATCATCCTGTGAAGTTGTTGCCTATATATTTTGTAAAAGAATAGCGTTTTTATTTTGTTTAAATAAACGATTTCTTCTTTTGTACATATCTCATTTTTTTGTTCGCCATATCACCCTGATTTACCCTATATCAAGAAATTCATAAAAAATGAAACATTTAATAGCTACTGTATCACATATCATAGTTTTAGCTTCAGCAAAATATAATTATTATAAACAGAAAAGAGTACATACAGGTAATAAAACCAAGGAAGCCTGGGATGTCGTAAATGAACTAAGGGGTAAACCTCCTAATTCCAAAAACATGCCACATATTAATCCTGATGTACTAAACAATTATTACTGCACAATAGCAGAAAAACGAAAAAATACTATACGAAATACTGATGATCCGGTAACAAAGCTTAACCATAAAGATACAGATCAATTTTACTTTATCCTACAGATATTTATGAATTCCAGTTAGTATAAGATCTGTCAAAAATGAAAAATGATCAGGCGTTGTTGAAATTTCTGTAAATGTTATAGCTTATCTTCCACTCGATGTTCTTAATACGCCATCAAAACATATATCTTTTAACACAGGTGTCTATCGAAAAATTTTAATAACATCAATAGTTATTCCTATTCATGAAGCCGGTCTAAGCGATTTACCAGGAAACTATAGACCTACAAGCTTCATTAATGTTAAATCTAAGATGACTGAAGAAAATTTCAAATTAGATTAAGACGCTTTCTAAAAACCAACAAAATTATAAGGGGCAACCAATTTGGATTTCAAAAACAAAAAAATACTATAGATGCTATTTTCACATCACTCCAGCAGTTATACTCAAATTTAAACAATAAACAAATTTCAATAGCTCTTCCAAATCGTTTGACTGTGTAAATGAGAATATTTAAATAAAAAAATTGAACAAACATAATTGTACTGGAATAAGTTAAATATAAACGCAGGGGAACATCAAGGATCGATATAGGTCCGATCCTATTCTTAATCTACTGGTATATATCAATGAGTTAATAAACCTAAACATAAATGGTAGGTTTTGTTGATGATACCACTATACTTTGGCAAGACACAGATATCAATCAAATCAAGACAAAAGTTGATAGTGATTCACTTAATCAAAAACTCGTGTGCCAACTTTCAATGTTAATAAGTCAACATGTATGACCTTTATATGCTCTCTCGACCTTATACATTCAAATAATGAATTGATACACAAAATAGACACCATCCAATATTTGAGACTGACCATTGATCATAAATTAGATCTTATTTATCTTGTAGACAAATTGCTCGTTCAGCTAGCAAAGATTTCTTATATTATAAGAGCAATTAGTTACAACGTAAGGAAAAGCACAGCCTCAAGCAGTTACTTTGCTTTATTTGGAAGCAGCACTCTAGCACTCCCAAAATTGTTTGAAAAATGTGCTTATTTTACAGAAAGGAACTGTTAGATGTATAACTGAAAGCAGTCCTATGGCTACATGCAGGTCTTAATTTGTGAATCTTGAAATCATGATCATGTAAAACGGCAAATCTTATTTTAAAAAATAAATCAGAATTTGAAACATTGAATATAAGTTACAATATTAGACGGAAACAATAATTTAAACTAATAGTACCTAGGTCAACGCTTGTGGAAGACTCAATCATTTATAGTGGTCTGAAAATTTACATCTGTCTACCAGATGCAATCAAAAGAATTAACAATTTGAAGATATTCCGCAGTAAACCTAAACACTTCTTAATATGTCTTAAACCATATTATACCATGCGTGAATCCTAAAGTTCAACTACTTACATAACCGTAGGAATCACTGTATTCTTCATACAATGAAGCATATCTTTCTATCTATTTGTTAGGGCACCACGTTTTTGGTTTAGATTCAGAAGAGACTAGTACTTTCTAAATCCAAGCGGTAGGAGCCGCCTCAAGTGTCGAGTATTTTTTAATAAAATGGAGTATTTTGGACAAGATTGATTGCTAAAAGCTGTATATAATCTGGAGAAAAACCGCAACTTATAGCTATCTCGCTGACAAGAAGCACATCCATCATTAAAGATATCTCCTCAGCACCTGGCTAATGGTATATTGATGAGTCCCATTCATCATGAATCGTTCATTAACTGTATACATTTCGCCAATTGCTTTTCTGTGCCTTTGTGCAGTGTGCATAATATGCATCCCTGTGAAGTCCGCTTCTGGCTCAAATTGCAATACTCTGCATAGAGCTGCTTGGAAATGGATTCCGCGATGATGACAGTCTTAGTGTTTTGTTGGTGTTGTGATCGCATATGATATTCAGCAGGGCTATTGCGTAAAAAACAAATAAAACGTAAGAAAACAACTGGCTGCCTAGATAGTTCCTAGTGTGCAAACAATAAATTCCGCGTTTACTCGCTATGAACGCAGAGAGCGTCATCAAGGGCGTCCATTTACGAAGGAATGACTCAACGACACGACACGCCCAATGACCATGTTGCAAGCTGTAACTCAGTTCCCCATCATGCTGCTTTGCTTGCAGAATGTCAAGATAGCCTGTAAAGTACATTCTGAGAAGATGTGTGGTTGAGCAGCAGAGCAGCAAGGTCACATCTGGATGATTGTGTGTATTTGTCTGCATGTGTATAAAATCAGTGATATTTGCTGATTGCTATATTATACCTACTGAATATACTGCATATGAAATATACTTTACCCGTTTTTTGCGTTTTCAAAAACTTTGAGAAGCATTACAGGAAATTCGCGCCGCATCCGAGTTGTATAATTAAGCCACGTCACACAAAAATCAGGAATGACTGACTTGACATCGTAAAATGAATTTCTATAAAATTTAGATGAATACAAACAAAAATGTACGTGAAATGTAATAACTTTTCTACGTTTCATAAATATTCCTGTATGTATCATATTTTCTCCCCTACGAGTATTACTTTTTATACTTCACCAACCAGGGATTTTCTTTTCTTATTTCTCTCTTTTTTCAAATTCAGCAAATTTGCATATGTACTTTCCAGGTACAATAAGAAAAAGCGGAAGTGAATGTATTTTAGACAAGAAACCAATGGAATTATCATCAATTCAGATTATTAAGACACAAATCCTCACTCTGCACCTATGCACTGCCGTCTCCTTCCAGCTATAGTAGACAAGTTACAGCTTAGACCTCCAATAATGCCATCAGTCAAGCATCAGAGCCAAACATCATAAGCTTTAGGCAACACGTACAGCTACGGAACAGGTTCACAACAAGTGTACAACAGGTAGTGCTAAGTGGATAATATAAAGTCAAAAAAACAATATAAGGTCACTTTTCAAGATACGTAATATCCCTACTGGATGGCATGTAGGGGAGACCCAGGAAAGCGAATTTTTTTAAAATCTAAATCAGTCGGACAATGTGATCGAGTTCATCTGGTTCATCTTTTCACGGTTTTTTAGCGGTTACGTCATCAATGCCATACCAAATAACTAGGCAAATCGGTTAACCGAAATATGTGCGGAGCTAAAGCTCCATAGGAAATGTCAAATGAAACAGTAATTGGTAATAGCATATCAAAATGATATCTAATGGTCGGAGCCAGGATAAGTGGACACTTAGGCCCGTATCGTCAGTAGTCCCTACAATTATTGTAGGGCGCCTTTATGGCCTCCTTGATTGTCATAGTTTTCTACTTCTCCGTGTCAGAACTCTATTTTGAGGTTATGTCACAAACATCTATTTGCATCAAATTGTGCCTGCTTTTGAGATATATCATGTTTTATCAGCCTGAAATTTCCTACAATTTAAAAATAAAATATATCTTTACAATAGGAAAGCGCTGACGCTGACACGGGACAAGTGTAATCTAGCAATTTTTGAAGGAGAGAAAGCAGTATGACAATCAAGGAGGCCATAAACGCGCCCTACAATTGTAGGGACGACTGACGATACGGGCCTAAAGTTCTTGCAAGAATTGCTTTTCTCCACGGTGCTTAGGTATTTTCTAACATGCAGCGGCGGTGGCCGCAGTAGTAGACTCTTCGGTCTCCTGATCAGTCGCCGTGCGCTGTGCGGGTTCGAATCCCGTCCCAAGAGAAAATTTTCTCTTGGCAATGGATGTTGTGATTGTCTATAGGTGCTGGACAGTCTCTGACTGTCGAACGCAGAAGGTACCACCCGTCCGTGTGGCGTTCCCCCTTTCCCCTGTATCCGCATATAGCCCCACGGTACCCCATGGGTGCTTAGGCGTTAAGCCTTTATTGTGGTAGTTGGAGACGACAAGAAAACAAAGATATCTACTCCTAAATGTTCATTTGAATGTGGCGCCATATATAACGCTTACCGTACTTTCCACCCAACTAACAATTATTATCACTCCTATTAGAGTTGCAAGAACGATTATACAGTCTTCCTTAGACATTATTGTATGCTGTAAGCACATTGGCAAAACGCTCTTAGAACAGCTATGCAAGCGAAATGGGCACACCTGATAGGACACTTCCGTCATTTAAGAGGTTGTACAAGGGCGGCAGGAAACAGTTATACAATAAAAGTGTAAACCTCTTGCAGCCGCTACAGAACATTTGCGTCAGTGCAAGATTCAGTTTTTTTCAACTATACAACTATTATGTTACATGATTCTACTTTATTGCAACCAAACTATTTCGTATGTTATTGTATAGGCGAAGTGCAGAATATATAACTAACATATTACAGTCATCTTGTTTACATACTTACATATCGTCCATTGTGAATTTCATATGATAAACTTCTACACGGTGGTATAGAGCTATTGAATTACTTGCGCAGCAAATTTTATTGTAATTATCGTGCAAAGTAGTTAGGAAATTTGTACGGGCTTCGTATTTGATTCATATTTTAATAATGATCAAAAGTATGTTTAGATTTTTAAGATGAAAAACTGAACTTCTCTGCGTTAAGTCTTCCACAAATCCTATACTTATCACAATTCCACTAATGTTTATCACTTTATGTCTGCAATGTCGAACTGAAACATAATTAATTAATTTTCAATAGAGTAATATATTTTTGTCCAATATGGCGGGTAGTTATGCATAATCATGGCATCGTTCGTGTTGTCTTTGGTTTATTAGAATATTTTGGTGTTGTACGACAATTTGACAAATCTCTGGAATGAAATACGGACAGAGTCAAATGATTTACCCAGAATATGTACCACATCTATATCTCCTGTTTGAACAGTTGATAAGACCTTTTAAACCAATATGCATGTCTTAAAATATTGGTTATGACATTTTAACTAAAAAGATGAGAGCAGAAAGTTAGGTTGTGGTGAAGTTGTATACGAACATATTTAGCAACAAATGTATGCCGAGCACAGCCATTTTGTACTATAAAAGTTGTAATATTGTTGCAGATGTACAGCCTTTAACAGTTACTAAACGACAGTTGTATAGGTGCTTCCGTTGGGAGAAATTTGTTGGCTAAAGTAGTAAATGTGCACACCAAAACAAGGCTCGGGTTTGTAGAATAAACGTTACCAGGGATGCCACAACACAACTATTTTCACTACCGCGCAAATATGCCGTATAAAAAAGATGTATAAACGTTTACACAACCGTTCAAAATTTGTTCTATAAGGTGTTGTATAACAGTTATACAATGTTACAATGCTATAAGAATATTTTAAACACCTCATTTTATAGCAAATATGCTACAGAAAGCAAATTTGTATTCGACACAACATTAAGCCAGCATTTTGGTGTTCAGTCCACAACAGTAGAGAACTTTTACGGCTGAACAGCTTATAGCACTACTTTGCTAGTTGGGCAGGCTCACATCAACGTATTCACATCTTATTACTATAAATCGTACGGGAAGCCACAGCTAACGCAGACACTCCACGTATCCCGTGTGACTCAACCCCAATGGATTCGAACAGACGCGAGGTAGGCCGGGCAGTTGCAGGAGATGTGAAACGGGAATACGGTAAGACGGGAATGCCCCACTGGAACATCAAATCCCGTTAAAGTTTCAGCCAGTTGCGGCCATGCGCCTCCACTATAAATCTTTGCCGGCTCCTCGACAATTACTGCAGGTAATTTGAGGGCGAGTGACGTATTTTGGAGGCGGATCTCTAGTCGGCCAGGCAGTTTGCACAAGGAGGCTAGAGACAGGGATACGCAACTACCGTTGTTGCAATTCATGTGAGCTTAGAGATCTGTTTATGTCTGAATAAGCGGAAGGCGGTACCTTGACGAACAAAAAGCGTCCTAGCGCTCATCCGGTTTCGATAGATGGCCGAGTTCTGCCGTTCATTTCGGCTGATTGAAGTCCAGATCATCGAGAGCTTGATCTGAACACCTTTTTTTTTTTATATATCGAAACAGCCGCGCAGGCAGAAGCCTAAATGCCGGAACACCGCGGCTGCTATGATGATCCCAAATAAATTTTGTTAATACGATTTTTGAACTGCCTAAGGTTAGTAGAACAGGGAAAAGCTTCCTCCCGTAGATTGTTCCACAATCTAGACACCCTCGGGACAAAGGAGCGGTCGTATCGGCCAGTTCTGGATGTACGAAGTTTGACACGGTTAGGATGGGACGCCGAAGTCAGGCCGGTCTGTCTGGCAGGCACATCGCGCGGCTGGGCCTTATCTGGGCCTTGTATAGAGTGAGAAGGTCATGCGGAGAAAAGTACTTCTTAGCCCTAAACAAATAGCCTAGCTTTTTCCCAGCAGCTGCAGCTATTGAAGAGATGTGTTCGTGCCAGATCAGGTCCTCGGTGATCTGGACTCCGACCAGCCGAAATGAATGGCTCTTTGGTAGAACTCGACCGTCCATCGAAACTGTATGAGCGCTAGGACGCTTTTTGTTCGTCAAAGTACAGTACTCTGTTTTGGAAGCATTGAACTGTACAAGATTGTTGCGTCCCCAAGCAGTGATAGCCTCCAGGTCTCTTGTCAGAGAAGAAGTCGTCGCTAGTCTTCTTTTTTCCAGCTCAGCGGCAGAGATCGGCTTGTCACTCTGAATTCCTGCATGTAGAGTGCTGTCATCAGCAAAGCTGTGGATTGGGTTGATCGTGCAGGAAAGGAGGTCGTTGATATGTAAGAGAAACAGTGTTGGAGCCAAGACCGATCCCTGGGGAACACCCGCGTTGACGTTGTGGGATGAAGAGGAGAATCCGTCAATTACGACGGATATCTTGCGGCCAGAGATAAAGTCAGCCACCCATCTGCAAAGCTTTTCTGGGAGGCCGTAGGATGGAAGTTTGCTCAAGAGGGCAGCGTGCCACAGCTGATCGAACGCTTTCGTGATGTCAAGAGCAACGACATGAGCCTCACCATGAGACTGGATGAGTTTACTCCACAGTTGCGTGACGTAAGCTAGGAGGTCCCCTGTGGATCGTTGGTGCCGGAAACCATACTGCCTGTCGCTAATCAAGCTGTGACGTTCGAGGTAGTCCAGAAGCTCGCGATTTATGCACCTCTCCATCACTTTACTTATAACAGAAAGCAGAGCTATAGGCCTGTAGTTGTAAGGGTCGGTTTTAGATCCTTTTTTTGGGATGGGCTGTACATGAGCAAATTTCCAGTTTTCTGGGAAGGTGCCGGATTCATAAGATATCTGGAAGAGACGCGAAAGAACTGGAGCAAGCTCCGCCGCACATCTCTTCAGTACAATGGCAGGAATCAAGTCCGGACCAGAAGCTTTGTTGATGTCGGGCGACAAGAGCACTCGTCTTACGGTCTTATGCCTGAATGTTACCTCCCGCATAGTGTGGGGAACCCTTTGAATTGACGGCACTTGGGCGTTGGTGGGGACGTCCATGGTGGAGTTGGCAGCAAAGATCTTGGCTAGCACTTCCGCCTTGGCCTTTGAGTCGAATACAATAGTTCCATCCTGACACGTAAGTGGTGGAAGGCTACTGTGTGAGAAGTTCTTTTCAATCTGCTTGGCCAGCGTCCAGAAAGACCGACTGCCATTGCTCTGCGACATTACCCTGTGCCTAACTTTTATATCATGCTGGGTTTTGACATTGCGAACCGCTTCGTTATATTTGTTTCTGGACTCGACGTCGGCTTGTCTGTTCTCTACAGTGGGGTTTTGTAAGTAGGTTCTGTGGGCCTTGATCTTCTGCTGGCGAGCAGTGTCACACGATTTGTTGAACCAGCCGTTGGACCCTGGTTTAGGAACTTTCACTGTGTGAGGGATGTATTCCTCCATTCCGACGTGGATAGTTTCGGTTATTGAAGAACAGACAGTCGACGCATCCGCGTCAGTGAAACAGACATCTCTCCAAGGAAAGCTAGAGAAGAAGTCTCTGAGCCCCTCCCAGTCGGCATGTCCGTAATGCCAAGTTTTGCGGCCTGTGCGAGTTTCTGCCGCCACAGCGGCCTCTGACCGAAACCCAACCTCCACAACACCGTGATCTGAGTTACCCAGGGGGGACAGGACATCAGTGCTGTAAGGGGCAGGATGAGTGGTCAGAAAGAGATCCAGCAGGCCACTGGCGTGTGACGAGACGCGGGGGAAAAAAGTAGGGCTCGTCACCAGCTGGGTCAGCCCTTGAGTAAGAGCGAACGCTTCGACTGCACGACCTGCTGCATCGGTCTTATTTGAGCCCAACCAAAGCTCATTATGGGCATTGAAATCACCGAGAAGAACTACCTCTGAAGCGGGGTGATTGATCTTCAGGAAGTCGATCTGGACGGCGAGGTATTCCAGTAGGTCATCCCAGTTATGGTTCGAGGGAGAGCGATAAAGGCAGCAAATAAATTTGGGTGATGTTTTGGAGTTGAGGCGAAGCCACAGAATGTCCTTCCGGTCTGATTCCAAAGAAAGATCCCTGGAGCAGGAAAGACTGCTGCGGACAAAAGCCACAACTCCCCCGTTCTTTCTCAGATTGGAGTGCACCTCGTAGTTTGGGAAGTTGAGATGGTTAATCGGTGCAGTCTCTGAGATTTTTGTCTCCGCCAAGAAAAGCACGGCGGGACGATTGGATTGCAGGTAGTGATGAACAGCATCAATGTTGCTGTTGATCCCGCAGATGTTCGAAAAACAAATTTTATCTTCGATGTTGTTCCCTCGAGCCCACCCTCCACCCGGACATTCCGAGAGTGGAGTGAGTTTACGTCCGGAGTTTTTAGTGCTCGAGAGATCCATCATCATTAGTTTCTTTGTTTTAGTAGATAACCGACTGCATAGCTTAGGTGTGGAAACATGCGGACATTTATAAGACACCCTGGGTAAAGCTAGCGGGTGGTACTGCCTCGGTCGACTGGTCCTTGTCTACCACCTTCTTTTTACGTGTTAGTGATGTTAAATAGACCTAAAGTGGCCCGTTGGCGGACTTGTACCGCCACCCGGCAATCGGTACTGAGGTATTCCTTAACGCGTGCACAATCACTTGGACGGGAAGAAGTTGTATTCTGGATACAACAACTTCCGGAACAAGCATTTGCCACGGCCCTCGCTCAGTAGGGCTAAGATCTGGTCAATAGCGGCAGCTGCTGGGAAGAAACGAGGCAATTTGTTTAGGGCTAAGAAGTACTTTCTTCCGCATGACCTTCTCGTTCTATCCAAGGCCCAAAGGTCTAGCCTCGAGTATTGCTCACACGTTTGAGGTGCTGTCCGACTAATCGACGACTCTTCTCTAACAAACAGCCTCGGGATCCTTTCCCATCGGAGGGCCGCCGGCGATCTAGCTCTCTTCTACCGCTACACCAACGGGCTTTGCTTCTCAGAGCTCTCTTCCATGATGCCGTCGCGCGATGTGCCTGCCAGATAGACCTGCGTGATGTGGCCTCCCGACCTAACCGTGGCAAACTTCGTTCATCCAGAACTGGCCGATACGACCGCTCCTTTGTCCCGAGTGTGTCGAGATTGTGGAACAATCTACAAGAGGAAGCTTTTCCCAGTTATACTAACCTCATAGCCGCCGCGGAGGCCCGGCATTTAGGCTTCTGTCTGCGCAGCTGCTTCGGTATAAAAAAAGGCAACTATAAATAAATGAAGGCGCTTATAGTAATTTTCATCGGTAACATGTAAAACCCGTCTGAATAGGATATGCTTGACTGCCGTCGATGTAAACTATAGGCTAGATCTAGAACATCTGGAAAATAGTATAATGGGCAATGTCGCTAGGGACAAACCGGGCATGGAGGACATACAAAACCACTCCAGTCTGGGACTGTCTTCTGATACAATCTCAAGAACAACAACCCTACTCAGTGATACTTCTTCAAAGGAATGAGTGGGAACGGTAAACTGACCTATTCAGATAGATGGCTCCAGGTGATGGAGACTTAATATCTTCGTGCCAAGGCTAACGATTGAGGATTCAGTTGGGCTAGGAGCCTGGGCATCGATTTTCCAGGCAGAGTTATACGCTATAGAGCTAAGTGTCAGAATGATAGCAGAATGGCAATTGAGGCACGGGACTATAAGCATTATTTTAGGTAGTATAGCCGCGCTTCAACCACTCCACTCCACCTACTAGACGTCAAAATTAGTTTTGGCTCGTAATGAAGCTCTTGGTAGCGTAGGAGATGGAAACAAGCTCCGTCTCATATAGATACCAAGACATACAGGCCAGAAGGGAAGCGAAATAGCCGACACCTTGGCAAAGAGTGGGGCTATCAAATCCTTCATACGGCCTGAGTCAGTGATAGGAGTCGAATACAATACGGCTAAACAAATGATCTCTGTAGATAAGGAAGACAAGGTCCACCAACGCTGATAGGGAGATTATGATAATTAACCCATACCAATCTCAACAAAGATGGTAGGAGAACCACTGCTGCGGCTAAAAAGTCTTAGTGAACCTCTGTCCTGGTCATTGCAAATTGCAGCACCACATGAGCAGACTGTGCGTGGAAAAAGACGAAGCGGTTGAGCATATTTAATGCAAATGTTCTGCAATTGCCAGTGTCAGTTTAGGGGTGGGTTGTCAATCAATACACTTGGGTGAGTAGTACTCCACGTAGAAGACCTGAACGATATATAGAAGGTGATCTATTTACAGTTATATGAATTTGTGATTTCTAACCAAATTATACCTGAATCACAGTCTGGATTCAGAAGGGGCTATAGCACAACTTTGCTCCTTTTAAATGTATCAGATGATATTATTAGATCTCTCGACGCTGGCCTTGCTACAGCTCTTGTATTTCTTGATTTTTCGAAGGCGTTTGATACGATTGATCACTGCTTACTTCTTGCAAAGTTACGATATTATGGTATAAATCAATTGGGCTGCCGACTTTTCAAATCTTACCTTCAGGGCCGTTACCAATGTGTTGTGGTTGATAATAGCTCGTATTCTGACTTCCAGTCTGTGACTTCTGGAGTCCCTCAAGGCTCCATATTAGGTCCTTTGCTATTTATTATATACATGTATACGTCTGATATTTTTAAAACTATCACTTATTGCAAGATACAAGGTTATGCTGATGACACACAATTATACCTGTCGTTCGATCCTAGATTTATAAATACCGCATCTGCTTATATTAATCAAGATTTAGAAAATATTCAAAAATATTCATTTAATCACAACTTAAACCTCAATCCAGATAAATGTCAAGTTGTTATCTTCTCTCCGCCATGTTATGAAATTTTTATGCAGCATATCGACTTAACATTAAATGTAAAATCAGTCTCAGTAGTTAATAGTGCAAAGAATCTTGGTGTTATTTTCGACTGTAAGCTCAGATTTGAAGAGTACGTCTCACTATTAGTGAAAAAGACTTACCTAGTTTTAAGGCTACTGTATCGAAATGGTGGTATTTTAAATTTTAAATTACGTAAAAAGCTCTCAGAGAGCCTAGTATTACCTATTTTAAATCATGCAATCACGCTTTATTATCCCTTCTTAACGTCTATTTTGAAATACAGACTTCAAAAGGTACAAAATTGCTGTTGTAGATTTGTTTTTAAGCTCAAAAAGTTTGATCGAATCTCAGCTAAAATAAATGAGTTAAAATGGTTAAAACTGAAATATACTCATAAATATTATACTTCTATTTTAGTTCACCGTATTTTATCATCACAGAGCCCTGCTTACCTGAAAAGAAAATTAGTCTTTAGGCGTGATTTGCATGATTTAAATACGAGGTTCACTAACAAACTTTCTCTTCCTAAGTTTCGTTTATCTTTATTTGGAAAATCTTTTTCATATAATGCTGTTACTATATATAATAGTATCGATGACGCGCTTAAGTTTAGTTCTGTACCGATGTTTAAAGTCCTGGTAAGGCAATTTTATTACAATAGTCAATGTAATGGATAGTTCAATAGTTTTTGATTATATACTCTTCGCTTTGCGGTTTTGTGTGTTAGGCTTTTGTTTATTTTCATTCAAATTATCTCATATTTTCTATGCTATTTTGTATTTGATCACTTCTGATGATTGCATTTTATGTATTATCTGTGGCTTTCTTCATTGTTAGCTTTTATTTAGGATTAAGTAGAGTAGCTTAGGCTAGACTTCGCCCTGTTACAGATTTCTGCATTGTATATAACAATGCTCAATAAAGACATAATAATAATAAAAATAATATTTCTCGGAATGAGTTGGTCGACTTCCTCAGGAAGTCAGAATTGCAAGGAGGAATATGAGTAGTTGTGAGCCAGAATAGACCAGTGAGTCGCGGTGGAGCATCGTGACTGATCCACCCACAAAAAACTAGCCTCATCCTGTACAACGTTTTTTAATGCTATTTAACAATGTTCAGTACTGTATAGGTCTAGTTGTTGGTGACAAACAACGGAAAGAGAAAAAGCGAGTATGGAGTTTTTATAAATAGACAAAAAAACAATAGGTTGCAACTACTAGGCTGTACAAGTACATAATATGCACGTATGTAAATGTACGACGCTGAATACCTTTGATGGTTTGAAAGCTCGGCACAGCGCGACGCAACATGAAGAAAATCTAATAGCATTATCGTGGTTCGATGTGAAGCAAACGGCTTAGGGGTTTTAGTATATTACACTCTTGGTGAGATGTGGGATAAACTTCCGGCAGGTGGCAGACAGGACAACACTATCGACCTTTTCTGCCTGAAAGTGCTTATAAAAGCTTTCTCTTGTCTAAAAAATCATCAAAATATGAGCACTAACATCAGAAGGAATTGAGTAGAAAAATAAAAGGTATGAATTAAGTGTCGCTTTCTTGCAGTGGGGTCAGGGGTAGAGTATAGTAATAAAATCTCGTATATGTCAGTAGTGGTCTAATACCAAGCGCAATACGGCTAAGCTATTATGAAACCTTAGAGTTTAATAAGTATGTAGATGTAGATACAGATGAAGCGGAAAAGTACACTTGTGACACAAGACGAGACCTCATGTTGGTATTTTTGACTCGCATTCCGAAGAAGGAACAGTACAGAATCTTAAGTAATAGATACTTGAAGCTGCTGACGAAGAAATGTGTCCAGGTGGGCTGATCAAACGTCATTGATTTTGGAAAGTCTTTGACAGGTCCTTGAACTATGATTCACTGTCCATTGTAGCAGGTTTTCTCACCACAAAATGTACCTTGCACCCTTAGCCGATTCAAATTAATACCTTAAAATTGTGGATTCAAGTATGTGATACGTTTGGCAAACATATTTTCATTTTGAAAAAAAAAGGTTTGCGCCTTAACGTAAGTATCCGCTTCCCAACGTGTCGGCAAGGGCAACCTCCGCCGAAATTTATATGAGGCAAGTACTTTTAACTCCCGGAGATAATGAAGCATTGTGAACCCAACGCTCAAGTGAAGTAGTTGTTATATCCTTTAACTATTCGCAACTTGGTGCTTCGAATGAGGTGGAGGCCGAATTAGCGAGCGTATATCGAGGATGCAATACTAAGCGAACAGACAGACCGACCGACGAGTGGATGATTGTTACTATACAGCTGGCTCGGTTTGCTCAAGGATATTGTCCTATTGTATTTCAGAGGAGAAGGATGGGTAAGCGTATCCCTTGCGTTCAATCTATACAGACATATGGAGACAGTTTATAGTACCACGAAGTGAAACGATGGTCCTTGACTCACAAAGATAACAATCATTTATAATCACCTCAGATTTGTAACAGGTTCTTGTTAGGATTACGAAAAGATTACTATAAACTCGATATCTCTTCTGTGCAATTATCTATGACAGCATACATGTCCTTCTTGTTCATCTTACTGGACACAAAAAAAATTCGTAATATCGCTTAAAACAGCAGCACTTATTCACTATGTATTAGTGTAAAAAAGAAACCGCGTTTTTCAGTTTTATACTTCTTTAGACATGCCAAACTCTCCTGGCATACAGGCGGATTGAAAACTGTAGAAATCGTTGGAGCTGGGTTTTATGGAACAAGGCCTAACACCAAGACCCCTACAAGTCTGGGTATTACAGCAACAACACATCAGGCTGAAGTAATAGGCATAAAAGTCTGCCCAGGGAGCTATTAAGGAAGAACATTGCAAATGAGCTAATCGCGATCTGCTTGGACAACCAGGCAGCCATTAAGGGATTAAGTTTGGCGCAGATATTGCTTGAACTAGTGTACAGAATTGCGTGAATATCCTCAAAGAGCTGGGAAACGGCAAGACGGATCAGCTAGCTCGAAAAGATGCGACTAATTGGTTCATAGCCTTTCTGTAGCATCACGATGGCAGTCCTTAAAAAATTAAACCAAGTAAAAGTCGCTAGAATGATAAAACGGCAGTTCAGAATAAAAGGAAAGGCAAACATTTCATCAACGAATGAAATACTTTAGTAGGAGAAGATTTGGTTGGATTCATTAGGAAGACTGCAAGGACCATAGTGGGTCTCTTGACAGTTCATGGTTGCCTATATATCCACATATGACGCTATTGGGTATAGCAGAAGAGGCCACATATCGAGTCTGCACAGATCATCAGGAGACCTCAGTGCATATATTGTGTCACTATCTATTAAAGGAACAAACGATTTGTTTTAGCAACGCACAGGACATTTGGACAACGGCCAAAATGATGCTATTGCTCGACGCAATGGGCGCCGTATCGCTTCGCGCATACAATCTCTGTCATGGCCCGGCACAAAGCATATAGAAAATGGGTTCCAGTCTAATTGACTAAAAATTCAGCATAATATATTTCTAGCATTCCTAAACAAATGCTGTCGTGGGACCAGAGTAATCTTATGACCAGTCTCTGTAAAATGGGGTATGCAGTTTGACAGAATCTCGGAAATTTGTTATATTGAAAGAAATATTTCATTTAAACGTCTTGTTGGATGATGTTGGTATGTGCCATGTTCATGTTAACCAATTTATGCACGAGTTGTTCGAGAATTCAAAAACATTCTTTCAAATGGACAGTTCGCTCACAAAAGCACGGGAAAGTGGTAGGTGCTTACTTGCCATTATGGAAATTCAAGGACATATTGGTCTTAAGCCGAAAAAGGAAGAAAAACTCACTAACGTGAACATAGCTATATGGGATTGTAATATATTAACTATTAATTTTAGTTTCCTTGTCTTGGTTTGCTTCCGGCATATCAAAGGGTTTGGGTGAAATTTTTCGCAGGATAGCACCCTCCAGTCTCATGGAGAGCTTGTCAAAATGACCCCAGTAACTTAGTGTTCGGGCGCCAGATTTACTTTTGTTTACAATAATGCCCATTAATTATTACATGATCCTCGTTATTTTTAAAAGCTTTGAAAGTAACATATCCTAAGTTGATAATTTTTTGGGTTTCTAAAACGTAAGCTAATTCTCTTTGTAGATATCACCTCCAACAACGTCATGTCTTTGAGGTATCGAAGTACAATTAATCGCTTTTTGAACTCACGAACAATGCAAGTGCAATACTTATAGTAGAAGATCACGTAATAATCGACATCCGTGGCAAGAATAAATGAATTCTGTCGCCCGGAAAACGGACATGATTAAGCTGAAGATATGTTCCAATTAATTATCAACTTCCTAAACTTATGTTATCCATTTGATTTGCACTGGAAAAGGCTGCCAAGCCAACTTAAACGTCAGTAAAATAGACCATTCAATAACTGTTGTTTCTTTTGTTGGCCAGTCTAAAGGAGATGGATAAATGACAACAACGTTCACACTTGTACGCTTTCTCTTTCAATTTCAAAATAAACAGCGCCTTGACTTGACCTTGTAGAGATCATAACCAAAAACGAGGAGGCAACAATGACCTTTCTATGCCCTTGACCAGTGTACTGTTCTATTGAACATAATAGAAATATAGCTTATACCGTAAAATGACAACCATGGAGAGGTGTTTCGTCGTGTTGGCAGCTCATCAGCATAGAGTTAGGTTTGGTCTCAGGTAGGACAATGATGCCCTTAAATTTACCTTGTCTCCGGGCTTTAATGAAATATTTCTTTCATTATACTGATTCTCAGTGTTTTAGTTTTAGCAGATACACCTTTTTTTAAAACAACTTGGTCAAACATCGTTGCCTCTGGTTTTTCAGAAACTAGTCAAAGGAATCAACTATTATCTGGGGAGGCAAGAAATATATCATACCGAATTTTTAGTCAAATCGACTGAAACGGATTTTCCATAATTATGTTTTGTACGGGGTCCGGTAAGGCAACCATGACAAAAAACTGTTCAAGAATGTAGACTTCAATTATGCAGATCACTGTGGAGTGTCCGTGCAAATATTCAATCACAAATAGGGCCTAATTGCTCTATTTGGAACCATTATGGTTCGTTCTATAGAATTAGAGCACCTGCTAAATGGAGTCAGGTAGCCATTTGGATCATGCACCCTTTTACTTCCATTGTTGTTAATTCATGAATTTCTGTATGATGGATTTGACATCTCGACAGCTTATCCAACACTGATATCCAATTAGGAGGTGCACGCGTTGCAAAGTCATGACGCTCCTTTTACCGTAGAAGCACGTACATTACTCTTGGAGTGACGTGATTGAGATATCGAAGTTTTACCATCCCATCTCGTCGTACTGCAACCGAAACCCACGAATTATTGGCGGAGGAGTTTCGATTTTGCCTTGATTGAAAATTAAATGTAATAATGATACCGTTTATTGGACCGTTGCCGGACATCTGTCTGCATCCTCCTCATTTTCTCTTCATTTCTCTCTCTGAATGCCCCAATAGTGCGGTATTATCGGTTTCATTTGCCGCTCTGAGACTAATCGATGTTAAATCGTATGGTTAGTCTTCTGGAATAGACCATCAAGACAGGTAAACAATGATTTTCACACATGCTGTTTACGCAGATGATTACGTGATTGAAATGGTTTAATACATACCTTAATGGACAAGTATGCCATTATTGTCCACATAAATGTGCTAGAACAATAACAGCCATCTCCACTGAGGTTTTATTTTAGTCTCCCACCTTCATATTTCGAAAACTGCATTCCGGAAAAAAACTTTCACAACAGTTTTTGATGTTTTTGGGAGGGGCAAAATGATTGTGCCCTTGCCAATGATCTCGTCTACCATGTATAAGATCCTTTCGAAGTCAAGTGAATATTTTCACCACTACCTTCTGGGCCAAGGTCAAATCAAGGCCACAGAAATGTGCTCTAGCAAAAGTACTAGACAGCATAGATGTGAGGTTTGTTGAGATTACCCATAGGTGACCGTTACCATGACCTCGACTATGAGCTTCAGCGTCAAGTCAAGACCTCTAATTTTTATACTGGAAATGGCGAAAAGATGGAATTGCACGACGGAAAGTTACATTGACCTCAAAGTCAAAGTCCTGTTAAGCTTAAATGACATTTGAGGATAATGCCACACTTGGACGTAAAGGATTTTACTTTTTCCAGTTCCATTATAAAAATGAGAGGCTTACTTTGGAAATTTTGAGTTGAGCTTATAGGTCATGGTCAAGGTCCTAGTCCAGCCATAGCTGGGCTGTTGAACATTTTTGCTGGAGCAAATAGTTTTCGACGTACTGATTTGGCATTGAAAGGGCCTTAAAGGTCGCAGTCAAGGACATTCACTTCCGTTTGAATTTTGTTTGCAGAATGCACAGTTTTCGAAATATTTAGGTGGCGACACCGTGTATACCATGTTCAATTTTGATCAATATTTGCAACATCCCATGTCTAAGAACTTCCTCAATGTTCTGCAACAGTTGATGATAAGGTCTACATCAAAGGACGGTGCGTAGGAAATGGGCGCTGCCGATACATGGTAGAGTGTGACAAAGAGAATGTTACGTACCTCGACGTATCGTTCGTTTCCCGATCAAAATGATATTATAAATACGTTTAACAACCAACAATAGCCTCATTCATAAAATAAAGAACAACAGTTATCTGTAATGTTTAAAAATGTGTAACGTGAATAGACACTTATCTGGATACTTATCTAGGGCAGCCTCGGTAGCTCGGTGGTTGGCGCGTCGAGCTAGCAACCCGAGGCTCGTGGGTTCGAATCTCCGCCTTGGATGCTTAGTTCCGAGCTATGGATTTTGAATTGTGTTGTCTATATCACACAGGTGGGTGCAACATTGGCGATAGGTACATATCATAGCTGCAGCTGGCTTACTGTATTAGTTACCCGTAGATGGCTTGTGAAGTAGTACACTGTTGGTAATGCAGAGTTGGTAAAAAGATGGCCTAGTTGGCAGGGTTCGCCTCCGCACTACTACTACTTCTACTACCACGACAAGGGTGAGAAGGAAGCCTCGTCTTAAAAGAATGCGGTAAATGGGGGCGAGTTTTCAGGTTGTCATTGGAAAGAAGAATAATCGTTTGCTGTTGAAGCGGAATGTAAAAATAAATCAAGGCGTGTCATTACAAAACTTGATGTTTTAAAAAGATCATATATAATATGTACATAGTTCCCGCAATGATTACACAAATTTAAGAATAAATACTCTTCATTTGAAAACATGCGTAAATCGGACCCCTCTCTTAAAGCAGTCCACTGACATCATTGACTCCGGATTCTTTTATATTCCATTATTTCCAATCGTAAATAGCAACTTAGGAACCTCGCGTCACACATCTCTGTGCACAATTATATGATAGTGGAAAAAGTTCTTGCCTAACGCTGAAATTTCCATCATTATTCGTAGAGATTTACAAGTCAGCCTTTGCATCTATATATTTTCTCAGAGGTAAGATCCAAATTCGGTCTTATGCTCACGAGTTTGGATAAACAGGTTGTTTCTTTTAGTCCCATAAATTGAACAGCTTGCAGTGGTCTCAACCTGCTCACGTTGAACATGAATCTGGAGTCTGGGGGACGATGGACAAATTTTAGAAAGTAATTTATTCAGCAGAATTAAAAATGTATTTTTGGTGGATGTGCAAATGTTCATCTCTCGAGGAGACAAATAATGCCGAAATGAGTGATATTAACGTCTGACTTACTTTCTTAATCATCCAGCGGCCCTCAATTTCTTGAATGATCTCAAATTCTTGTTCAGTGTAAAAAACTATGAGCGAGAAATATATTGGGACCCCAAGCACACGGCATTTGTTTTAATTTATGGGCCTGTCTAGTTTATTAGGGGTGTGATTTTTGCACCTAATTCTCAAATCATGTGTGGGTAAGGTTCGCCCATTTTTTTTTATTTTCCGTCTCAAAAACTTTGCCTATACGTAAAAGCGCACTGCAATCACATTTGTCAGAGTAACGACTTACTTGACATCGACATGCAATTTAAGTTGTCCTGTTATGTCTTCAAAATAAAATTGTACGATGCCCGGGAATACGATAAATGGAGAAACCTGACAGTTCGTGCTAAATTTACTTCCAGGAAGAGAATGAAAACAGCGGTTCCCTGTTACCCACTTCATGCGTGCTGGAGAGAGTAGCAGATGCGCCGAAGATTAGTCTGCGCAGCATCCAGCAAATAAAATCAGAAAATAAGACAGGTTTCCCCATAGTAACAGCTGGGGAAACTCACAAAATCCAAAAATGCAAGACCGATGCCGTCAAAATAGAAATTAGGAATACTTCCTATGATATGAGAAGTAAAGGCCAACATATCACGACCAGATCCGCCCATGGTACGGAGACTCGATAATAACAATAATGTTTATTTGTAAATACAATTAGTCTCGAACAAAACAAATATACATAGATTTTATATTATGCATACTTATTTCATATGGCATTTATGACGTAGCCGCCAAGAACGGTGACTGTAACTATAACTTTTCTGTTGGTGCGGATAGCTTATCCGAACATAATCCTTTATGAACTGATGCGTTTCGTGGGAACTGCAAAGCCAGCCTACTTGACGCTATTTTTTTCAAAATCAGTAACAAAATGGAGGTCTTTACTCTTAGTGTTATGGCACTGGTGAGCTGAAATAGGAACCTTGTAATAACTATGCCTGTCCCGCTTACAAGCTTCAAAATCAAGTATTTTGTTCATGTAAAATTCTATTCGTAAAAATCTAAAAACCCCAATGAAGTTACAGCAAATAACATTCCATGGTCATTTACACATATCTACCGAAATCCCGGTAGCAGCTTAGAGATACGTGTTTCTGCCGTCTGGAACCGAATGGGCTATTCTTCTGAGGCAGCCACGGAATCGGCTTGTTTACGTGTTTCATTATGTGAGGCTTATCGGGCGGGGACTAAGCCCCGATCGTATATTCCATGGAGTTTTTTCCTAAAGGTCGCGGTCGTATAGTTGGAGTTTACGGTTTGCCGGAGCTTCTTTCGCCCGGTGGAAGATTATGCGAAGTGAATTACGAATATTCTCATTTCGTGAGCTTTCCGACTACTTAATAAGAAAACGTCGAGACAGCCTACATTATATTTTAATATCAAGAATGGCATGGCTGATATTTATAGCAAAATACCGGGTGACACAGGTAGTTGTACCATTACAGTTCTCTTTGTAACAATTATTGCCCCCTCAATTACTCGTTGGACGAGCCAAGTGAGCAAGTTGAAATTCGGTATGGTGAAGTTGATGCATTAATACTGTATTGTAGAGTAAAAGTGGCGCTTCAAAAATATCTCTTTTCATTTGGGATAAAGTTTAATATTATTTTAGAGCTCCTTATGGACACTTTGACCACATCACAAGATTTTTCAAAATGACGGACTGGCGGGTGTCAAATTGAGCATCGTCGTAAATTGGATCCCTTATAACTTAAGAACTGATCATCAAACCTTTATAGAACGTAATGTAGGTATACTGGACCCATGACACAAGGCCCTAGAGGGTCTGTTAGAAGGAAGGTTTCCCACTAGGGCATCAGGTGTAGTCAATAAGGACGTTTCCACAACGTAGAAGTGTCGCATTTAATTAAATAAAATTATGACGTGGCAATCGATTACAGTTCACAACAAGCCATTGCTATTGGACCAGTGAACGTTGTGTGTCCACAATTATCCATCCCAGTTTTATAGTTAAGACACGACCACGTCTGTCGGGTCAGCTTGTTTGAAATCAAAATTCTCTAATTTCGCGTATCATGCCTAACATCCAATGGCAATGGTACAACCTCCGTTCAAAGTCTCCTCTTTCAATGCCTGATGCAAAACGACATATTATGGATGCATTCTAAAAGTGATTAAAGAGCGTTAAATTTAAATAAATTCCTATAATTTGATGGCCATTATTAGAACCTACCTATAGTCGTTCAAAATATTTTGTTGTTCGTGATATGCCCAACTCAAGGGACAATGTCCTTGCGCTAACATGAGGATTGCCTTCAATATATCCTGGTACGCGGTTAATATTTTCTTGTCTTCTTCCAATTCTTTGCCGTTGAAGCGTAGGCCGAAAACTACCATTGGCGCCGATTTGGATATCGAGACGCGTAAACTCTTTTTCTGAAGAGGTTCAGATAAACTGCAAGCATATCAGCAGCTTCATCGATCGTAAAATGCATAATAATACTTAAAGTAACGCGAAACTACTGACAACTATTGAGAATTTGAGGATTATATATGTTTTGACTAGGTATTTGTTTTGGTTCCATGGCCTGTTTCTATTAACTGTCTTTTTCGGATATACGCACAGTGAATATGCATTCAAACAAAAAATATGCCTTTTGTTATTGGCATTTCCTACTTTCCGTTTAGCGATATTTTGTAATATTTTCAAAAAGGCTGATTTTATTCTGATGAGTAGAAAATAATTCCAGGAAAATTAACTCAAGTAAATTAAAATGCAAGGGATTTCCGTATAAAATTTTATTTGTCCTAAATTTTAGGTTAGGAACAGGATATCAAGGTACGGTTTTTGCAAGCTGGTTTATACATCATTTAGATACCTTTTCATAAAAAAAATGCATACCAGTACATTTAAATTTTTCAGAAAATTAATAATTTCTGTCGAAAAAATGCCCTCTAGAGGCCACATGTGAAACAACATGTTTAAATATTATAATACGAGGGATGTCGTTTAAGTTTCGCGTATGGAAATCAAACAACACGGTAGGTAGTTTTAAATGACTTTATTCTTTTCCGAAGTATTCTCCACGAAGATTAATATACAACTGCATGCGCTCGAACCAGTTTTCGAAGCACTTATTCCAATCGAATGCGTCAACTGCTTCTTCTGGTGACTGGAACCTTTGGCCACGCAGTCTGTTTTTAATTTTCGGGAAAGTATAGAAATCGTTAAGACTTAGATCGGGACTATATGGAGGATGGTAGAATAATTCCACGTTTTCTTCCGTTAAATACTGCCTTGTTTTTGGGCTACGTGCGAGCTTGCATTGTCTTGGTGGAGGATGATTCTTTTTTCGGGGTTGATTTTTCTAAGCTCGGTGATGACTTTTAGCAAACAAATGGTGGTATACTAATCCGCAGTAACAATTTTTTGTCGCGACCATCTTTTTCGAAGCACTTCGAGAACGGATGACTTTTGTTGGCTTTTCTTCACCTTGGAACACCCAAACAGCCGACTGTAGTTTATTTTCTGGTTTATAACAGTAAATCCACGATTTATCACCACTAAAAATGCTGTACACATTTTTTGAGTTTCCGGAATTGAAACGGTCAAGCGTTTTTTGACACCAATTAACCCTGTCTGCTTTCTGCTCTTCAGTGAACAGGTGGGGTATCCAACGAGTAAAACTAATTTTCCTGCTCCTAATTCTTCATGTAAAATTTTTTGAATTGAGGTCTTTGAGATCCTCAAGGACGCCTCAATCTCGCGTTATGTCACATGTCTATCTTCAATGATAAGTTTGCGCACAACATCGACTTTTTCCTAGGTGACTGGCGTTTTTGGTGCACCCACCCTGAGATCGTCGCTAAGACTCACCCGTCCAAGTTTGAATTCTTCATACCAACGAGAAATTGTCGACTGACGTGGCGCTTCGTTGCCGAAAACAGACAGTAACTCAGCAAGGCATTCTTGTTGCGATAATTGTCTCTGAAAGTTGTAATAAATTATGGCGCGAAAATGTTCTCGGTTAAGTTCCATTTTTCTAATGATTGGTGACACTTAAAAATTCACTGTGGTGGGAACACTGCACATACTGTTGTGAAACATTGATTTTAAGTTCACTGAAGAGTGAGGTTAAGATTCAGTATATGCAAAACTTAAAAGACATCCCTCGTATTTGTAGTCAAAGAATAGCTCTATTCAACTACTCCAAATTTGTTAAAATCGGCTCAGCCGTTTCGAAGATACAGGATGTTTTTCACGGAAACCTTTGCATACCCCTCCCTACTTCATTTGTAGAGATACAGATAAAAATTATTATATTATTATTATATTAGTATGTGAGATTATTGATAAATGTTATTAACGTTTAAGTTGAGGGAAACCTGGTGAAAGCTGGATACATACATTCGTCAAAATTATATTATATATATAGTAAATAATATACTACACTACCTTCTTACTTTCTGCTCTCAAGCTGGTGTTCCCAGAATGTAAACATTGCAACCCCTAAGTTCACAATGATTTCCAAGAACAGTTGAGTCCCAAAGATTTTATTTATATTTAAATAAAAAGCTCTTGAAATCTGATTTTCTCGCGAACAATATCTCGAAAGTTATTTGAACACCTACTTTCTGCATATAGGAACCTTAATTTGATTTTTTGTGACCAGTATCAATATTTCGCGTTCAATAAGAAATGTTCTGGAGTAGATTTAACGGTCTTTGAAACTGGGCGTCTCATCTACAGAGAATGGGTGTCGAAATAGTGTCGACCAATCTCGCAGAAATTGCATTGGGAGCTGCACACATGCCACGTTGTCCCATCCTCCCAACTGAACGCTATATTCGAGTTGGAGGAGGTGTCGGTAATACCCTTCAATCAAAATTTGAAACGTGCTTCGACCTTCGCGTTCCTCATAAGCATCGTCCTCGGTTCGCTGAGAAGGGCATGTCATGAGGAAATCCCCTTCGCGATTATGGACTTTATATGTGATATGGTATATTAGATGAGTGTCAGCGGGCATCAAGACGGAAAGACGAAAACGGTACGTGAGCTGGGTCAGGAAAACCGGAGGAATTTCCACGCTACGCTTCATGGGCGGCAGCGAGGCCCTATTGCGGCGGGTTAGGCATTTGAAGCACAGCAGGAAGATAAAGGCTAAGGTGAACGCCATTGTGGGCGATTTCTGGTAAACGGCATGGGCATTTTTACCTACAACGTCAAAGGCAAGCTACATACCGTAAAGCAAATGGCTCCCGCTGAAATTTTAGTTTGTTATTCTCCATATCAAGCTCGCGTGCACTTTAATCCCAAAATCATCGATTTTCGAGTTATAGGATGTTTAAGCTCAATAAATTCGAAAAAGATATATGTTGTGATAAACCATAATGCTTTGGAGGTGTCGCTTGCAAAGTGATTCATTTTCGTGTATTTATTAAACTTGCACACGCTGTAACCCTGTATCCAGATTTTTACGCAGAGTAATATAAAATACAATTTCAGACAATTGGACAGGCAAGCATCTTTCATCTCCATATTCTTCAAGAAAAAAAAAGATAAAGTCGGCTAAACGCAGGTCAATATATAGTGGGTGGCTCAAAGCAACAATAAAGTACAGCTCGTCAAGAGTAGGAAGAGATATGAGGATTTGCTGGGATTGCGCACACGAGAATGGGAGAACGCAATCGGAGCAAAAGAGATGGCATGTACAATACGTACCATTCGATCTCGAGTGGTACAGTCTGCGTCCTAAATTAGTCGGAAAATTTCAATAGTGGAATACGTATTATGCGAAGCCTGCCTTTCTTAATCAAAATTGTTGGCCTGTGTCAAAAGGAAACCAAAACAATTTATTTCATAAAATAAGTATCGCACGCTATGTAGCTATGTAGACTGACATTGATTGTTACTCATTGTATTTTTAATTGTTAATAATTTCAATTAATGAACATGCAAATGAAAAGTAATATCAGAAAACTGAGATCGTAGTAGATACAGTTGGCAATATTTTAAAGATTTATGAAGTTTCACAAAGTATCATCATCCTAAAAGTTCGGAATCGGAATCTGAGCTACTACTTAAACTTAAATATTTAATTTCGCTATCGCTATCTTCATCTAGGTTTATTATTATCTGATCCACAACTAAGTCGAGTGCTGGTTCCATTTCCATTTACTGCTTCTCAAAACCTTTGGCATGATCACATCGCCTTTCCATTCTCCTATGGGTTTGTCGACAGTCTTGAGATTAAAATCTACATGTCTCTCAGCCAAATAGTGTACCAACTCAAATGCGTTCAAATCGGGGTGATATGGTGACAATCTAAAAACATAATAACCTTTTTCAGACATTTGTCTATTTCATAAGTTATATATGCCGGGTTATGCATTTTGATGAGGCTATACAAATCAATTTTCAACATGTCGTCAGTGAAATGTATGTTTTTTAGTTAGGCATTCTTCAAAATGATCCTTCTTAGAGCACATAGTAGAACATTTGTTATCTGAACATTGTGGTACGGAGCGTTGTCTTTAACCAAAACACTATTTGGTGTTAGGTTGGGAATCAGTTTATCCTGAAGCTACTTTTTGTAGTTTCTACAGTTCATTTCACTATGATAATCACCTGACTTACTATTGGATTTAAGTTTCAGAAATGCATTTTCCACGAAACGATTTTCATTACCAGCATGCACAATAATAAATCTTTGTCCTTTTGAAACTGGCGTGAAGGCCCTCATTGGTATTATCGCTCCAACTCTTTTCATGCATATGTGATGTAAGGATGTATATTTCGTCAATATAGTCGTCCGTATAGGACGACCTCCTTCTCTATATTCTTTCATCCTTCTCAGAAAATTTCTCTTGAGATGCTGAATCTCTGGTTTCTCCATAAGAAGTCTTCTATTATTTCTTGCCTTCCTCCAACGAAATCCCATTGTCCTCAGCACTTTCCTTGAAGTTTCATGTGATCCAGTGTAATTGTGTTCTTGAACAAATTTCCTGAGTATGCGCCGCATAGTTGGAACCTTATTTTCCGTTATGTAAAAATTCATTATAGATCGACGAAGCAATCCTCTATCAGAGTTGTCGAAATTAGATTTCGGAGTGGCTCATTCGTCTTTCTTTGTTTGGTGTAGAAAAACATATCGAAGCATCTTCTTCAACAGATTTCCTTTCGCGAGAAGTCCTTCTAATAGTCGATCGACTAACTCACGTGGCCTTGGCTGCAGGCTCGTGAACTGTAGCTATAATAACTAAAATTTATCCAGTTTGGCCAAACAAAAAAATCATGAAAATTTCGATGACTTGCGCACCCTGTATCTCGTAAACTATTGGAAAGTCTGCCTTCTGACCACAGATAACTTTGGTAGAAATGGTACAAACGATATCACACTTAAATGCCAG
This sequence comes from Acanthoscelides obtectus, assembly GCA_963669975.1. Taxonomy (NCBI): domain Eukaryota; kingdom Metazoa; phylum Arthropoda; class Insecta; order Coleoptera; family Chrysomelidae; genus Acanthoscelides; species Acanthoscelides obtectus. Next base: position 30,681,885 of record CAVLJG010000005.1, read on the forward strand.
TCATTTTAAGTGGAATTTATGAAATTGTTATGATTGGGTACCATCCAAAAATGTTTAAAAAATGAGTCTGAAGTAGCCGCACAGGCTGAAGCCTAAATACCACGACACCAACGCTGCCATGATGAGCCTAAATAAATTTTGTTAATTTGATTTTTGAACTTCCTAAGGCTAGTAGAAGTGGGAAAATCCAGTCCTAGATGTAAAAAGCTCAGCACGGTTAGGTTGGGAGGCTGAAGTCTGGCATGTCGGTCTAGCCGGCACACCACTCGGCGGCATCATGGCGGATAGCTCTGAGGAGCAAAGCGCGTTGGCGTAGCGGTAAAAGAGAGCTAGATTGCTGACGGCCCGCAGGTGCGAAAGGGTCCCGAAACTGTCCAGTAGAGGACAGTCATGGATCAGTCGGACCACCCTCCTCTGCAACAGCATCAAACATGGATAATGTAGTCGGGGCGGCAGCACCCCAAACATATGAGCAGTACTCGAAGCTAGGTCTTATCTGGGCCTTGTACAGAGTGAGTAAGTCATGTCGACAGGTAGTCTAACTTTTCCCCAGCATCTGCTGCTTTGTTGAGTCAAATGGGTCAAATCGGCATTATAGGTCTAACCAATTGTGAAAGAAATAATGAAATTGTGTCGGTGCCTGTCGCAGGTCCACATCTTTGAATTTATTAAGCTGAAGATCCTGTAACTCAGAAACTGTTGATCTTACGATAGATGACTTTGATTAGATTGATATCGAGAGCAGCACACTAATATTTCAGCCAGTTTCACCGTGAGCCATTTGCCTCAAGGAACGTGCCACATCTTTTCAAAGATGAGATGGATAATATATATCATTCTGCCTGTCTGGGCGCTAATCCTCTTTTATCCAATTTTAAAATTACCTTAGGTTAGCAGTACAGGGAAAGCCTCATCAGATTGTTCGACAATCTCGATGTCCTAGCGACAAAGGAGCTGTCGTACCGGCCTGTTCTAGATGTACGAAGTTTGTCACTCTGAGGAGCAGAGCCATATTGCGGTGAAAGAGAGCAACGTCGCCGACCGCCGGTCAGTGAGGCTGTCCGACTGTCCGTTAGTCGCAGCAGCAGAATGTGGACAGTACTCGAGGTTCAGTCTTATCTGAGCCTTTTACTGAATGAGGTTATTTTGAGAAAAGTACTTCTCAGCCCTAAACCTAGCCTAGCATTCTCCCAGCGTCTGCCGCGATTGATAAGATGTGTTCGTACCGAATGAAGGTCTCTTTGGTAGACACCAACCGGATGAGCCCTAGGATGCATCTTGTTAGTTAAGGTAGTGTATTGTGCTTTAGAAGCATTGAACTGTATCAGGCTGTTGTATTCCCAAGCAGTGATAACCTCCAGATCTGTCGCCAGAAAGAGAGAGAGATAGATAGAGAGAGAGAGAGAGAGAGTCGCTGCTAGTCTTCTCTCCACCTCATCGGCAGAAATCGACTTGGCACCCTGCACATTCCTCAGCGTAGAGTACTGTCATCAGTAAAGGTGTGGATTGGATTCATCTTACAGGTAAGTGATATGTGATAGAAATAACGTCGGGTCCAATACCGGCCCCTGGGAAACACCCGCATTGGTATACTACACCCGATCGAAAGCTTTCGTGATATCAAGTACAACAGCATGAGCCTCACTATATGACTGGATGAGTCTAGTCCACTGTTATCTGACGTATGCTAGTAGGTGCACCGTTGATGGCTAGGACTGCAAACCATACTGCCACTCGCTAATAAGGCCATGACAATCCTTGGCCACTACATATTTCAGAAAGTCGCTCGGGGTTTGAGGTATTGTGAGCAAGGTTACTACTGTGCCAAGGACGACACTTTTTTGTTTTTCTAAATTTTTGTGTCACTTGCAGTGGAGCTACAGGCAAAAAGGTAAAAAATAAGTATTGCTGAAACTTGTCTATGTTTCACAGACTCGTCATTTTCAGAAGAACAAACATTTTATGAGGATCAACATTTGAAGGCTGTTGGAAATTAGATTATAAAAGTTGCAACAATTGAACAATCATTCCAAAACTGTAACGCAATCAAATACAGGCCACTTACTGGGCATGTCAATGTGACTAATGAGCTGTAGAAAAAGAAAAACTAATCAAGCGTGTAAGTGAATGACTTGGGGCACTGTGCAAAGTGTAGGCAATGTAAATGAACACCATAATATACTAAGTGACATATAAATCCGAACACCCAGTTTAAATGGTTTTATTTTAATAAAAGTTGGTGAATGTATTTATCTTAGTGTAAGTAACAAGTGAAAAAACTTTCAGCCTTATCAGTTGGACATTCCGGTTTTTATACTGCTTTTTTTAATTCAGTAACGCTCTAAAAATGAATATTTCAGCCGCAGTAAAGAATCAACGTTGGCGGATTTTGGTTCTTGACATCCTTTACGATCGGTTACGATGCCTAGAGTACGGAGACCTGTACGATTTTGTCAACTTAGTGAGTTTGATAGATGTCGTATAGTGGGACTTTGGGAAGCTGGACTTTCTTTTCGGGCAATTGCAGTTAGAGTGCAAAGAAGTGTAGATACTGTGGTTAGGTGTTGTCAGGCATGGCATCGAGAAGGCCGTACGCAAAGAGCAAGGGGCACTGGACGCCGCCGTAGAACAACAGACCGTGAAGATCGCCGCCTAAGATTATTGGCCTTAAGGGACCGTTTCTCCACTACCAGGTCCATCGCAAATGAATGGTTTGCAGAACACGGAAGACCTATTGGCATGCGAAGTGTTTACCGACGAATGAGAAGTTTTGGCTTGTTTTCATACCGGTCACACTGGGTCCTCCCTTTAACTCGAGAACACCGACGTAACCGCCTTGAGTGGTGCAGACAACGGTCACTCTGGGATCAGGAATGGAACAGTATTGTCTTTAGTGACGAGTCTCGATTTTGTTTAGGCATGCACGATGGTCGTGCCAGGGTTAGGTGAAAGGAGGAATCCACAGTTTTTTGTTGAAAGACATGTTCATCACACTGTTGGAGTTATGGTTTGGGGTGCTATAGCTTATTGTTCCAGGTCACCTTTAATCTTCATCAGAGGTAACATGAACGCGCAGCGTTATATCCACGAAGTTCCAGAACCCCATCTTTTACCCTATCTTGACACCCTGTCAGATCCAACTTTCCAACAAGATAATGCCCGACCACATGTTGCAAGAGTCACAATAGACTTCTTTCAACATAATGATGTCACATTGTTACCATGGCCACCAAGATCTCCCGACTTATCCCCAATTGAGCACGTGTGGGATATGATGGGTAGGAGATTGCTCAATTTGCAACGTCCTCCTCAGACTCTAGAAGCACTTCGAGAGGAGTTGGTAGTTGCCTGGAATGAGATACCACAGGAGGACATTGACCACCTGATCAGAAGCATGTCTAGGCGCGTTGGAGAATGCGTAGCACATCAGGGTGCATCCACAAATTATTAAAGGTCAAAGGGCTTTAAAGCAGTGCAATCATTTTGAAATTTTTATCATTTACTTATTGTGCTTCATCAAGTACTTATACAAAATTTTATTAAAATAAAACCATTTAAACTGGGTGTTCGGATTTATATGTCACTTTGTATAGTTTTGTAGTACTGCTTAAGCAATCAATGGTTCTAAAAATGTGGGGTCTTATGCAAAGCGTAGATGATATAAATACGCCTAAGAAGTGGATGAGTGAAACACCACAACAGTTTACTTATCTTTCGGTCACACAACATTTTGCAAGACAAGTGAAACAGAAGAATTAATACTAAAAATAAAATCAGCTCAAGCCAAGTAATTTGTGCGTTGGCGGCAGCTATAATAAAATTATGTAGTTTGGTTCACCCAAGAAACTATTCTTGTACTCCTAGATGATTTTTCATCTAGTATTTCGGAGTTCTCGGCATCCCAGTTCCCATGTGTTCGATTTATAGAACAATGGAGCAAAATTCTAGGAAACAGTCATCCTGAAAATGTAATGTAATCAAACCCAGACCACTTACTCGATATGCCCCTGTGCTACATGAGCTCATGGAAAAGGAAAAATAAGCACGCGTGAAAGTGAACCACTTGGGGGTTTTATGCAAAGTGTAGATAATGTAAATGCGCCTGAGAAGTAGGAGTGGCTGAGGCGGAAGCAGCAGCAGACACTAAGAGTGCAGTCGACACGGAGAAGCAAAAAACCAAGCTACCAGTCGGCGGCGAGTATTTTTGTAAAACTGGAGGCGCACTTTGGAAATTGTGTTACTTTATAGGAGCGTATAAAATTTCCTTCTGCACACTTCTGCGCGCTTCAAGATTAATGTATTCGGGCGAATAAAATGAACTGGCGCCTGCTATGTCTCTCCAAGGAACGGGAAGAGCATCTGTATCGGATAATTCAATTAGGTATAGTTCCTCCATGGTGCAGAAAGCTGAAGCACATTTTTATGCAGATTTCTAAGATATCTTCTGAGAAGTTGAGTCATATTAAAATGCTCTTTTTTATCTGTGCTAAGGTAAAAAGATCCCATTAATATCACGTTCGCTAATATGTAATGAGCGCCGCAGTTTTACATTTCATTGGTATATAACCATTCCTTCTCTGCTCACCTAGAAAAGATGGTACATTCGTGAATGTATTACCTTTCCAGCTCTGACACAGAAAATGAGCTATACTTCGCTCCCAGACCCAGTTGGCGGCATGAGGCTCAATGTGGCAGATATTGACAATGGTATGGCGAAAGAATAGAAGGCTTGAAAATTTAAGAAATTTCGTTTCTATCACAATTATAACCTAACAACTATAGACGTTAAAACTAATTTTGGCGATAATTATGTAATACGATAAAGGAAAAAAGGTGACTTATATTTGTAACTTTCATGCTTGATGGAAGGCTGAAGTTGGAGTAGCCTATGCTCACAGATCTCGAACAAGATGGCTAGAGGGCATGGCTAAGAGTACTTTAAAGTTAAGCCAAAAGCTCAAGTCCAGTCCAAGATGAGGAGCAAAGGCAAGGGGATGGCCAAAGCAGAGGCAAGGGTCCAAAACAGGGCCCTAATGTCCAAAAGTTAGAGACACGTTTTGTGACCTGGGCATTTTCAAGTCTCGGTCTATATATCAAAAATTATTCTATGATTTTCTAAGTTTCAATAGCTAGTCAAATCAAACAGAGCAACTTTGAAATGGTTTCGATTTCTTAAAAAAACATGTGCAATCTTATCGGCAACCACATAATAGTTTAAAATAAACTATGAGGAATATAGGAGGTCTGTAAATTAGGTAATGAGACTGGCAATGTGGCGTTCGATCCGACAACACTGGAAGCGCCGAACTTGGAGGCGATCAGCCTTCAGTACAAGTTTGAACTAGCTCGAGTCATTTGGCTGTCTGTAGCGATTTTCTTTTTGTGAAACAGTATTTTCTATTATATCCTAAATATTGGTGACATCAATTTCAAGCAACCGAGTGCTATCAGGTTTTGCTTCAGACTTGGACGCAGTGCGACGGAAACTCGTGCTAAGAAAGGCCACGCTCAGGTTTTTCGGTGGTTTAAGGCATTTTCAGAAGGAAGAGAGTCGATTTAAGATAAACCAAGAAGCGGAAGACCTTCTTCTTCAAGAACTGATAAAAATATCGACAGAATCCGGGATCTGCGCGTTCACATCGTACAGTCAAAATCTTCAAGGAAGAGCTAATTTTTACTCACCCCACCGTTCATCAAATTTGCAACAACTGACTGTTGCATTACGATAATACTCCTTGTCACACAGCAATGTAATAAACGAGTTTTTGGCCGGTAAAAACACTCTTGTGACATCTCAGCCTCCTTATTCGCCTGACTTACATCCTTGTGACTTTTTCTCTTCCCAAAGCTGAAAAATCCCGTCAAGGGAACTCATTTTGAGACAGTCGAAAAGATTCAAGCCGCTGTAACCAACCAGCTGAAGGATATTCTAGTATTGAATTTCCAGCATTGCTATGAGAAGTGAAAGCTGTGTGCGGCTTCAGCAGGAAGTTATTGTATGGGAGACAACACATAATTGTAATAACAGTTGAGTAAAAAATCTCCTCACTCAATCCAATACTCCTGGTATGGTGGGATGTAAATGAGACGTGTACAGTTATATTCTTGCAATAAATACCATTATTTCCACTTCAGTATGAAGTAATAAACTGGATAATCTAAAGCTTGATCTCCACAACATGGCAAAATATTTTTACTCCATCGCATTGCTCGACCTCATATTGCTAAGAGTACACGACAAAAGCTACAGGAAAACGATTACGGATAAAAAAGCATTGATGATTAACCACATAAACAACGGTACATAGATGACTTCTTCAAACCAAACCGGTTTTGAAGAAATACCATCCGCTCTTTGCCTTATCACTAGCAACAGAAGTGGCTAATTATGGTGATTATATTGTCAATGATTAATTATTACTTCATAAATAAACAAAAGTTATGTATGGCCCTCATTTTTTATTGACCAACCCGATATGTGGAAAGCATCCATGTATTAGCAGGTACTGCAAACATTATCAAAACACTGTTATATCGGGTTAATGAAGGCAGTTGAAAATGGGCTTGAAAATTAACTGCACAAAAACTTCAAGGCTGTTTGTAAGAAACTATATCATAAGCTCTATAAGTTATACGTAAATGGAAAGAACATCTACCAGGTCTGACAATTTACATATTTCGGATAAATGATCAATCAAAAATAAGACCAGATCAAGAATTTATGGGATAGGAACCTGGATCTAAGCGTTACGTATGGGATGGCGAAATCTAGGTTTGGTGCTTAGTGCTTTAGGACTTGAAGCTTGGACATTAAAAGCAACAACTACTAACAAATTTGAGTTCTTGAAACAATGATCCTGTGAGGAATGTTGAGAGTTTCCTGAGTTGGTTGTATAAGAAATGAGGATACCCTGAAGAGAGTTGGCTTAGTAAAACTTTCCTGTCTTGTATTTCTGACCGATGATATCAATTCAAGTTAAAAATTCTTGAGATTTGGTCAACCTAAGACATGTATTGAAAATGAGCTTTTACATTTCTGTCAGATACATATTGGCAGTTTGAGTTTAGGTCAACGACTGGCCTAGTACAAAACCATTAAATACAGAATATCCACTTATCTTACGTGACGAACTATACAGCTTTCAACGAGTAATTCTTCAAGGAGAATTATGAAAAAGAAAACGAGGAATAGCAAGAAGAAAACTACCCTAGCTAAGAAATGCATGTGAATGGCCGAGGGTAAATAACTTCTACTGCTATTAATACAAATATATTATATGAATGTGCATTCCTATGGAAGAATCTGCATGCCGCTTTCAGAAAAAGAAAAAAATATACAGAGTCTATGCGGCGAGGTTATTTTCAGAAGCCACATACGCATGTTTGGTAGAAATGGAATAAAATAGATAAAGAGGTTAGCACAAACTTTGTGCTGCTAATCACAATACCAAGAGAGAGCATTTGCCATTCTAAATTTTAGACATGCTTACCAAAAGTATCTCTTGTGAAATCTCGGTAGAATAAGTTCATGCAGTTTATGATCGCCTCTTTAGTAATATTATCTCCACTCGTGTCACCTATATCATAATATCCGGTCATATTTATTAAATGTTGCAGACCACCTAAGTGTGTGCCCGGTACATTTGCTTCTATATCTGCATTTTTGTCTCCTACGCTTAGTCTACGTCTGTTACAATGTTACCATATCTGCCTGAGTTTAGGCTTAAGGCCATACATGCTATGAGTAACTGCGGATTTGAATGTTGCTTAGTAAACCATAGCTATCTAAAACTGTAACCACTCATCAATGTTCACGTGAACATCACTCAACCACCGGTAGTCGAGTTGTCAGTGGCGGAGTACGAATTCTTAATGTTTAATTAATTCCTTTTATATGTTTTATAAAAACGGAAATGGTATGGAAGACATTATAGATGAGAAATTTGGAGATTACCTTTTTCAGTTTTTTTTCTGATTATCCATGAGCTAATTGAGTCCTACCTCTCTTCATTCGTCGTTGCTACCACTTCCATCTAAAAGTAATAAGCTGTAGCTATCGCTTTCTTCGCCAAGATTGGCTATAACTGGGTCCATCATGGTGTCGATGTTGTGGTCAAGCCACATTTTTGTTTCTTCCTTCACAACGTGACGGACAGCATTCTGCCACGCTTCAAGCGTTACTAGCTGTATGGAATACTCTAGCAAAGCCTTGACGTCTGTTATCCAAAAATTGTGTTGTGGCGCGCAATATAACCCTTCACTTGAGCCCAGATGAGCTCTATTGGGTTCAGTTCACAATGGTGGGGCGGTAAGTGCAGCAAAGTGACACCACAATGATGCGCCACCTCATCAGTCACGTAACTAATGTTCGCAGGGCAGTGATGTTTAATTGTTTCCTATAGTTCCGCTTTTACACATGAATCGTCAAACGGAATGACCTTTTCGCGTAACCATTGCTGCATCTCACTTTTCCGAGACCCCATACTTGGTACACGTACGTTTCGAAGACTGTGGTAGGAAGCATAATCCATGACGATCACAGAGTTCGGTTCAACTCACTGAAGCACCCCTTGAAACCAGCTCTCGAAGCAGCTGGCATCCATTTCGTCATAGTAATCACCTCCTTTCTCAGAGACGAAAGTCAAGTTGCATCCTTCTGAGAAGCGACTTTCACTGCCAATATGTGTAACTATCAATCTTTGACCTTTTCCTGACGGTGCGCGAAGACCTTTTTTTTATACTCCAACTACCACGAAGGCCTAAGGCCTAAGCACCCATTGGATACCGTGGGGCTATAGGGGGATACAGAGGAAAGTGGGAACGCCACACGGACTCTGGCGAGGGAACACGTGTGCATGCAACATGCACACATTTTGGCTCCGCCTACGAGATCCGCCGGGTGGTACCTCTGCGTTCGACAGTCAGAGACCGTCTACCACCTACGGACAATCACAACATCCATAGCCAGGAGAAAAATTTCTCCTGGGGCGGGACTCGAACCCGCACAGCGCACGGCGACTGATCAGGAGACCGAAGAGTCTACTACTGCGGCCACCGCTGCTGCTTGTTGACAAACCTCCACTGCTTGCTTGTCGGTTACTCAGTACATTGTTGTCTATACAAGTTTTTTTAACTGTGTGACCTGCACCCCACGTCTCGTCCAAATAATATATTCTTCTGCTATGTCGTCTATATTCAGTTATTGCGCGTAGGTAGTTTTGACGGCACTCGACTATCTCAGGTTTCTCTATTAATCCTGACTACCGATTAATCGTTTCGTAACGAAAATTAAGTTCGGACAGGGCCTTAATACTTCGACTCTCACTGGGGGTATAATGTCATTACTCTTGATATTGCTTGTATATTCTTAAGAGCTGGTATCTCATTCCTATTAACGAATGAATGAACGGTTCATCTGAACGCTTTTTTGCTGTCGCCATTTGGTTGAATGATCTTTCGTCCCTTCAAATGGATCAGCAGACCACTCTGGGACGCCTGCCATGGTTTCGCAACCCATAAGTGCATCTCCCTGCGACATAGTCTTGTTCAAATAATTGACGTTGAGCACGATTCCTTTCGCGTCCTTTTTCAGTGCCTTACGCTTTCTACTTCCACTCCCAGTCTCACAATTCATGGTTAAGGAAATATAAGTATAACCCGAAAAATAACAACAAAAATAACTAAATAACAATCCTTTCAGTTTAATTATGGTAATATTCATGTGCGTTCCTTACTAGCATTTTTGTTGATTTTGACTGGCTTTTGTGTTCTATTACAAGTAGACGAGGTCATCAGTGGAAAAACAATACGTTATGATTTTTAAGGGCAAAAAAACACCTTGAATTGCAAAAAGTTATAAAATATAAAATATTAATGCAAACGAGATATTTCTCAAAAATGCAAACTTCTTACTTATAGAATAAGTCCACGGCTTCGCCCGCATGATAGTGTTACAGGATGCCGCGAGGCATCAGCTATTCGTTCATTGTTCAACAGATCATTCGTCGTGCAAAATCCACATTGAGTTAGCGAATAAAGCCGACTATAATTTTCTCAGGAAACTAGGTATAACTTGGAGAATTTTCATGGGATTTCATGCCTCATGGCGATCGGACAAACTCACTTGAAAAAAAAAATTGAAAATCAGCCCAACGCTCAATGGCCGCTTGAGCAAACCAAGCCGTTTGACATCCGTTCCAAAACAGGCAAGGACCTAATAAGGCAACCAGAGGACGATTGACAATGACTATTTTCTCATGAAAAGCGTTATTGTGGCTTGTTTATAAGGGATCCCTGTATGCTTACGCGGTTTCTTAGTTCTTTTGAAGACCCTTATTTTCGCAGTAGTAGCATTTATGTATGATCCACCATTTAGGCAGCGTACGCAGTTAAAGTAGCACAATCGTGATTTTTAATTATTTTATTTATTCAAGCAGATCGCTATATGGAAGCTTTCTCCTTAAAACAAGTCCAAAAATTCATAAACCGTTTTACTCAAGAATATTATAACAAATTAATGAGATCTTGTGAGCATAATATAAAAATTAAAGTTACAATACAGATACGAATCAAAACGGTAGCCCCATATTTTCCCAATTTTTGTTTATTAACATACTTGTATTCTAATATATCAAATTTTGACAAGATGGTTGTGGGACATATTGTTACCCAAATAAAATGTGTTTTATTTAGAATGTGTAAATCGTACACTCAGAGTTGAGAATACCACCTGATGCCTTACGCCTTTCGACAGCCGCTCCGTTTAGATAGTTACAGTATACCTAGTTAGCGTGTATGGCTAGCTTAAGCTCAAGTAGTGATTTTCATATCCTAAACGAAAACAGTTTTCACTTTTCTCCATGTACAATGCTATGAATCACATCATGTTGCACTTTTTGTAACAGCTCAAGCTATTGTTCTGATATTTCAATATCTTACTATCTCTATGGAATGCAACTCTGGTCAGTCTCTCTGCCGATCTATGGGATAATAGCGGTGCACGCAAGCTATGCAGCTTAGGGTAGCCACTTGTGTAAGTGATTTTAATAGTCTCTAGCAAATTCATCAGCTTCATAGGTTTGGCTTTCTCTCGAATTTGGTTAATATCTCCTCAGGAATATCTCGTCATTAGAACCCGATGTGAAGTTTAAATTTAATTTAGTGTAATCCGTGAAACTTATCCAATTGTTTTCACGCTGATGATCATCCTGTTTGAGTGGCTGTTAAATAAAACCACAAATCCTGTTTACTGACGACGTTCCAGCCACAACGGTGGGCCATTTCAAACGTTCTAACGACAGAGTATTGTCATTTATACTTGAAAAACGCTTCCGTAGTGGGCAGACAGATATGGAGAAAAAACATAACTTATACAAAAAATCTGAAGTACATCTGCATTCGTTCTTTCTACCAACAATCACCAAGAGAGTCACTTGACATTTAGAACAGCTGAGTGTGAGCGCAAGCTCTGACCGATATAATGTACTAGGTGTTCGGAAAGTTACAAAAAAACTAATGTGCGGTGAAATAATATCAAAAAAGTGAAAGAAAATTATCACTATTTGATAAGAAATTTCAGATACCACTCCGTCCATGGTGCGAAGAAATATTATTTGAAGTTACCGCCGTTCAGTTCCGAAAACACAAGCCGGTACACGAGGTCCGTAATAATCGATTTTATTTATACCGAAAGAACCGAGCAGGCAGAAGCCTAAATGCCGGGACACCGCCGCTGCTATGATGCTATGACGATGATCTCAAAGAAATTTTGCTAATCCGATTCCTGAACGGCCTAAGATTACTAGAACTGGGAAAAATTCCTGTTGTAGATTGTTCCACAATCTCGACACCCTCGGGGCAAAGGGCGATCGTATCGGCCAGTTCTGGATGTACAAGGTTCGACACGGTTAGGCGGAAAGTCAGGCGGGTCTGTCTGGCAGGCACATCGCTCGAAGGCATGATGCAAGAGAGCTCTGAGGAGCACACCCCGTTGGTATAGCGATAGAAGAGAGCTAGATCGCCGACGGCCCCCTGGTGCGAAAGGCTTCCGAGACTGTCTGTTAGAGAAGAGTCGTAGATCAGTCGGACAGCTCTCCTCTGAACAGCATCGAGCATAAATAATGTAGCCGGGGCTGCAGCACCCCAAACGAGTGAGCAATACTCAGGGCTAAGCCTTGTATACCTAGAGTGAGAAGGTCATGCGGAGAAAAGTACTTCTTAGCCCTGAACAAATAGCCTAGCCTTTTCCCAGCAGCTGCCGCTATTGACGAGATGTGTTCGTGCTAGATCAGGTCATCGGTGATCTGGACTCCGACCAGCCGTAAATAAATCGCTCTTTGGCAGAACGCGGCCTTCCATCGAAACAGGATGGACGCTAGGACGCTTTATGTTCGTCAAGGTGCTGTCAAGGTGCTACTGTGCTTTGGAAGCATTAAACTGTACAAGATTGTTGCGTCCCCATGCAGTGATAACCTTCAGGTCTCTCGTCAGAGAGGAAGTCATCGCTAGTCTTCTTTTTTTCAGCTCAGCGGCAGAAATCGGCTTGTCACTCTCAATTCCTTCATGTAGACTCCTGTCATCAGCGAAGCTGAGCCAAGACCGATCCCTGGGAAATTGAGAGGAGAACCCGTCAATTACAGCGGATATCTTGCGACTAGAGATAATGTCGGCCACCCATCTGCAAAGCCTTTCTGGCAGGCATAGGATAAAAGTTTGCTTGGGAGGGCAGCATGCCACAGCTGATCGAACGGTTTCGTGATGTCAAGAGCAACGACATGAGCCTCACCATAAGACTGGATATGAGTTCACTCCACATTTACGTGCCTTAAGGTAGAAGGTTCGCTGTGGATCGTTGGTGCCGGAAACCATACTGCCTGTCGCTAGTCGAGCTGTGACGTTCGAGGTAGTCCAGAAGCTCGCGATTTATGCACCTCTCCACCACCCTACTTATACCAGAAAGCAGATCTATAGGTCTGTAGTTGTAAGGGTCGGTCTTAGATCCTTTTTTTTGGGTTGGACATGAGCAATTTTCCAATTTTCTGGGAAGGTGCCGGAATCGTAAGATATCTGGAAGAGACTCGTAAGAACTGGAGCAAGCTCCGCTGCACACCTCTTCAGTACAGTGGCAGAAATCAGGTCCGGACCAGAGGCTTTGTTGATGTCGAACGACAACACCACTCGTCGTACGGTCTCATGCCTGAATGCTACCTCCCGCATAGTGTAGAGAACCATTTGAATTGACGGCACTTGGGCGTTGAGGGGACGTCCATGGTGGAGCTGGCAGCAAAGATCTTGGCAAGCGCTTCCGCCTTGGCCTACGAGTTGGATACACTCATTCCATCCTGACACGTAAGTGGTGGAAGGCTACTGTGTGCGCTGCGACATTATGCCTAAATTGTATATCGTTCTGGTTTTTGGCATTGCGAACCGCTTCGTCATATTTGTTTCTGGACTCGACGTAATCTTGTCTGTTCTCTACAGTGGGGTATTGTAAGAAGATTCTGTATGCCTTGAACTTCTGTTGGAGAGCAGTGACACACAATTTGTTAAACGAGCCGTTGGACCCTTGTACTTTCACTGTATGAGGGATGTATTCCTCCACTCCGACGTGGACAATTTCGGTTATCGAGGAACAGACATACGACGTATCCGCGTCAGTGGAACAGACATCTCTCTAAGGAAAGGTAGAGAAGAAGACTCTGAGCCACTCTCAGTCGCCATGTCCATAATGCCAAATTTTGCAGCCTGGGCGACTTTTTGCTGCCACAGCGGGTTCTGACCGAAACCTAACCTCCACAACACCGTGGTCTAAGCTACCCAGGGAAGACAGGACAGCAGTGCTATAAGGGAGAGGATGCGTGGTCAGAAAAGGATCCAGTAGGCTACTGACATGTGACGAGACGCGGAGGAAGAAAGATAGGGCATGTCACCAGCTGTCAGCCCTTGAGCAACAGCGAACGCTTCGACTGCACGACCTGCTGCATCGGTCTTGTTTGAGCGAAACCAAATCTCATTATGGGCATTGAAATGACCGAGAAGGACTACCTCTGAAGCAAGGTAATTTATGTTCAGAAAGTCGATGGTTTGCAGTTCAGGCGAAGCCACAGCATATCCCTCCGGTCTGATTCCAGAGAAACATCTTTAGAGCAGAAAAGACTGCTGCGGACAAAAGCCACAACTCCCCCGTTCTTTTTAAAACTGACTGCATCTCGTAATTTGGTAAAATGGTTGATCGGTGCAGACTCTGAAATTTTTGTCTCCGCCAAGGAAAGTATGGCGGGACGATTTGATTGCAAGTAGTGATGATTAATGTCGCTGTTAATCACGCAGATGTTCGTGAAACAAATTTTATTGTAGATGTTGTTCTCTCGAGTCCACCCTCCACACGGACGTTCCGAGAGCGGAGTGAGTTCACGTCAGGAATTCTTAGTATTCGAGTAATCCATCATCATTAATGTCTTTGTTTTCGAACATAAGCGACTGCATAACTTAGGTGTGGAAATATGCGGACATATATAAGATACCCTGGGAAAAGCTAGTGGGTGGTACCGTCTCTGTCGACTGGTCCTTGTCTACCACCTTCGTTTTGCAAGTTATTGCTACTAAGTAGGCCTAAAGTGGCCGGTTAGCGGACTTGTAGCGCCACCCGGCAATCGGTACTGTGGTATTCCTTAAAGCGTGTACAATCGGGAAGAAGTTGTATACTGGATACAACAACGTCCGGAACAAGCATTTGCCACGGCCTCGCTCAGTAGGATTTTATGTAGGCCATCCACTATGTCCATTTTGATGTATCTGCAAACAGCTCAGATTTCCATTTTCTTGTACGAGATAAACAAGTGTACACAATGGAAACAGCATATGATTTCAATACACTCTTGAACACCCACCCTAAACCAAAGAATTCAGACTGGATGTAAGGAGCAAGCCTATGGATTAGCGGCACAAGCCTAATGAATTTAGATTTTTCCACCGGTAAGTATTATTATTAGGCTGATTCAACGTTGACCTTTTGGTAGGCACTGGTAATCAAATGTTTACCTACGCGATCTCCAAGTAAAATATTGATATCGCAGTTTTTCGTAAATATAAAGTTATCCTAAACATTTAGTGTATATATGTTATACGGAAAACTTGCTCATATTTACGACGACTTGAAAGCGCCCTTCTGTGGACAAAGGGAAGCTTCTATAGAGCGGTTCTCAAGCAACAGGGCTTATTGAATGTATGTAACTATACCAGTGGCGGATTTATAGCCTCCCCCTAGAAGTGTGGCACCTGCTTTTGTAATCTAACACCATCGTGTTATTTTCTGACACATCGTGGCGACAGAGGCATACTAAGTATCAGTTATAGGATAGGAACTGAGCATTGCGATTTTTTTGTATCCTTTGCTATTCCAAACGCTGTCCCACTTTGACATCTCTTGTTTACATCACAATTCTTACGATTTATACGTTTATACGTATTGTGACTTGTGACAAATCCAGGTCTGGGTAATATATTAGCTATACAGATTGCACTTAAAAAGTGAATCATGTTCTGTTTGTTGCTCAATAGTAATTTGAAAAGTGTGTAAAGCTTGACAGATTTTGTTCGGGGTTGGAGTTGCAGCGAAGCACTATTTAGATGAACGCCTAAATTGGAAATCGACATTAATGAGATTTGTTTAGAGGGGCGCCTGTGTCCTGTCCAGAAACTGCGTCGATCGATGCTCAAAGTAAATAGCACACCTTCCGCATCTCTTCTCGCGGATGTGTCTATTTATATTGCTATATTGAATTCATTTAAATCACAGAGCTGCTGCACTATACGTAAATATGTACAGCCGTGTATTCCTGTACTTGTTTCGTACAAACATACATTATCAAAATAATTACGATCTAACAGTTTCTTGCAAGGATTTCCAACTTTTTTACATGCGATCAACACCGGTTCGAAAACTGAGAAAAACAACAACTATACCGTAAATCTTAGTTCGACAACAAAAGTCTGAAAAATAACTGTAATATCTATATTGAATTTCAAAAACCCCAAACCCTATGGAGCGGGCCGTGGCAAATGCTTGTTCCGGAAGTTGGTGTATCCAGCATACAACTCCTTCCCGTTCAAGTGATTGTACACGCGTTAAAGAATCAGTACCGATTGACGGATGGCGGTGCAAGTCCAACATTAACACGCAAAAGGAAGGTGGTAGACAAGGACCAGTCTACCGAGGCGGTATCACCCGCTAGCTTTTCCCAGGGTGTCTTATAAATCTCCGCATGTTTACACAGCTAAGCTATGCAGTCGGTTATCTTCCAAAATAAAGAAATTAATGATGCTGAATCCTCGAGTACTAAGAATTCCGGAAGTAAACCCGCTCTCACTCACTCTCGGAATGTCCGGGAGGAGAGTGGACTCGAGGGAACAATATCGAAGGTAAAATTTGTTTCACGAACATCTGCGGGATTAACAGCAACATTGATGCTGTTCATCTCTACTTGCAACCCAAAGGTCCCGCCATGCTCTTCTTGGCGGAGACAAAAATCTCAAATCCGCACCGATTAACTCAGCTTCCCAAATTTCGAGGTGCACTCCAATCTGAGAAAGAACGGGGGAGTTGTGGCCTTTGTCCTCAGCAGTCTTTCCTGCTGCAGAGATGTTTATCTGCACTCAGACCGGAAGGACATTCTGTGGCTTCGCCTCAAATCATCCGGAAAATTTATTTGCTGCCTCTATCGCTCTCCCTCGGTCCATAACTGGGATGACCTTCTTGAATACCTCGCCGTCAAGATCGACTTCCTGAACATCAATCACCCCGCTTCAGAGGTAGTTCTCCTCGGTGATTTCAATGACCATCATTTGTTTTGGTTGGGCTAAAACCAGACCGATGCAGCAGATCGTGCAGTTGAAGCGTTCGCTCTTACTCAAGGGCTGACCCAGCAGGTGACAGGCCCTACTTTTCTCCGTGTGTCTCGTCACATGCCAAGTAGCCTGCTGGATCTCTTTCTGACCACCCATTCTGACCCTTACAGCACTGCCGTCCTGTCCCCCCTGGGTAACTCAGACGACTGTGTTGTGGTGGTTAGGTTTCGGTTAGAACCCTCTGTGGCAGCAAAAACTCGCACAGGCTGCAAAATTTGGCATTACGAAAATGCCGACTGGCAGGGGCTCAGAGACTTTTTCTCCACCTTCCTTTGGAGAAGTGACTGCTTCACCGACGCGGCTGCGTCGGCTGTCTGTTCTTCGATAACCGAAATTATCCACGTCGGAATGGAGGAGTTCATCCCTCATACAGTGAAAGTGCATAAACCAGGGTCCAACGGCTGGTTTAACAAATCGTGTGACACTGATCGCCAGCAGAAGATCAAGGCACACAGAACCTTCTTACAAAACTCCACTGTAGAGAACATACAAGCCGACGTCGAGTCCGGAAACAAATATAACGAAGCGGTTCGCAATGCCAAAAACCAGCACAATATAAGAGTTAAACACAGGGTAATGTCGCAGCGCAATGGGAGTCGGTCTTTTAGACGCTGGCCAAGCAGATGGAAAATGACTTTTCACACGTGTCAGGATGTAACGATTGTATCGGATTCAAAGGCCAAGGCGGAAGTGCTTGCAAAGATCTTTGCTGCCAACCCCACCATGGTCGTCCCCACTACCGCTGAGCTGGAAAAAACGTCCTAAAGCTCATCCAGTTTCGATGGATGGCCGAGTTCTGCAAAAGAGCCACTTATTTCGACAGGACGGAGTCCAGATCACCGAGGACCGGATCTGGCACGAACTCATCTCGTGAATATCGACAGCTGCTGTGAAAAGGTTGGGATATTTGTTTAGGGCTAACAAGTACTTTTCTCCGCATGAACTTCTCACCCTATACAAGGCCCAGATAAGGCCTAGTCTTGCTAGTATTGCTCACACGTTTGGGGTGCCGCCGCCCCGACTACATCATTTATGCTCGATGCTGACCAGAGGAGGGCTGCCGACTGATCGATGACTCTACTCTGACAGTCTCGGGACCCTTTCGCACCGGCTCTCTTCAACCGCTACACCAACGGGCTTTTCTCCTCAGAGCTATCTTCCATAATCCCGCCCCGCGATGTGCCTGCCAAACAGACCCGCCTGACTTTGACCTCCCATCCTAACCGTGTCGAACTTCGTACATCCAGAACTGGCCGATACGACCGCTCCTTTGTCTCCAGAGTGTCGGGATTGTGCAAAAACAGCTTCTTCCAGTTCTACTAACCTCGGGTTAACAAAATTCTTTGGGATCATCACAGCAGCCGTGGTGTTCCGGCATTTAGACTTCTGCCTGCGCGGCTGCTTCGGTATAAAAAAAATAATTGGCTATGCCTATTGATATTTTTATCACCTGCTGATATAATAGAAGTGCTTAATTGCCTCAGTATTTGCACCATTTACTTGATTTGTTTAATGGGCAGTTCCGAGTCTTAATCCTTAAGCTTGCACAATTTGTCTATAGGCGGTCTGGAGACGGTCTCAAGACACGATCTATAGATGGTCTATAGACATCCTTCGTTGTCTTGTGATAATAATATCGTTTGCGCCTCCCCTAGACGAGATCCTGAATTCGCCCTTGAACTATACCGAGCTCTCTTACCATCAGAAGTGTAAAATTCACTCATATGTGACCAGAAAGACATTGGTCGATTGCCTCAGGTGAAAAGTTAAAGCTCTGCATCTACAGTGGCATATTTTAGTGTTGACTGACATCCGCCAACCCTGGAAATACCACTCCCACCTTGAAAAGGGATCGCACCAGTATTTACTCATGTTATTAGCGTGGGCGTGATGTTTGTATCATAATTGGCAATCGCTTTGCGTCCCTCCCTTCAAAGGGCGTGGCACTAACATACATCTCAATTTCCCCTATCATTCTCCCGCCCACAGAAATTAGCACTTTCGCCGCTCCGACGTCTCCACTATTAACGTGTGTCGTTCTGACCGATGGTCATCGAAAATTGATTTCTGTCGAAAATTCAGGAATATTATGAGAAGAACATATTTAAGCATTTGGACATGTGAACCAGTGGCGTAGTATAAACACGTACCTGCTATCCTCTGATGTATAGTTACCTACTATATTTGATTTAATTATCTTATGCTGGGTGTCTCCAAAACTTTCAAGGGCAATTCTTTCGATTTTTAAGACTAAGTCGTCGTGTAACGATTTTTGAAATAACGTTTTGTTTGGGTGATATGGCCCTGAAGGACCTATAACTTGGGAAGTACCACTCGGATTTTGATGGAACTTCGACACAAAGTAACTACTATGCCAAGGACGAAAAAGCTTTGTACTTTTTTAAAATCGGTCCAGTGGCGGCGGATCTAGCGGCAGAAACACAGAAAAAAATTAAAATTTCTCAAACTTATTTTTTTTGGCGTTTCAGAGGCTCCTGATCGCACTTAGAACAAACATTGTATGAGCTGAAATTTGGAAGTTAGGGGTTGTAGGAAGTAGTAGGGGAGGATGTATCTCATTTTTTGTTGCAGTTTATTTATATGCTTCTAACCCTAGTAACTTCATGTACCTATCAGCGCCTTGATATTGCTCTTCAAATTCGTTTCAAGCGTATCTTAATTTTTCAAGTCATATTTTCCATTTTTGATACCAGAAACGGATAAAGTGAAAAATGCATTCGGATGCCCCTCAAAGTCATTAGCAAGATACAATATCTAACCGATAAATAAAATTAAATCAGTAAAATCATCTCGCGAAAAAAATTCTCCAATCTGAAGGTGGCTTTAAATTTGAACCTGACTTTGATCAATATAATTTCAAAACCAGGTCCAATTTTTATTAGATCTTCAATGTAATTTCAAAGCCAAGTCCGTTTTTTATAAAAGGTTATTTTTTACCATCAGGAATGCATTGAACGGTCAAATCCAAGGTCATGGTTAGCTAGTCGTAGAAAGATACCTGTTCCTGGGTATCGTTTTTTTTTAACTCTTTACCATATGCTGACTTTTTGAACGCCTTTGCTCCTAATATCGGCATCAAAGAATGTATATTTTTACAGTTGAAGATGTAGGCCTTGCAAAAATATAATTTTCTAGCACATACGTGAGTTGATAACATTCCGTACAAGCTAGAGCGCAATGCATCAACTGATTATTATGCTGTTAAAATTTTGTTGCATCACGAAAAACAGGTCTTCAGTTAGAATACCCCAAACGATTCTCAATGTTTGCACAACAAGCCTTGCTTAGGTACTTCTAACCTGCTTTTTTCTAGACACTTGTAGCTTTCCTACCGAGATGCTGTGCTCCTCTGAGGCTCCATGACGGCGACTCTGCCATATTCTTTACGCCTACTCTGGTAACCATCTGCATCCCATAGCTTACCCAAGCAAAAATACAGGTCTACCAAAGTTTTAATGTCAAAGTTTTCCTGGCTCCTGAGATGTCTTTGTACTCTTACCCACTGTACACTCTGTGTTTGCCGATAAATATGAGGAGGACTAGAGTGAAAACATAAAAACTCCAGATGAAATTAACTTTTCCAGCGCGTCCTCAGACCTCTCAAGAGAGACAACGAGCGTCTACGAGTCACCAGAATTTCTAAATTTCTTCCAGAAACTTTACCCTTTTTAGCTATTTATTCCGGATGGAATGTAAAGCCCTCAAGTCTGCTCCTCGGCTCACAACTTTAATATGGAACACGAAACTTTCCCGTTTGTAATTCCTTGTTTCATTAATATTAAGCGCTTTTGTCACTGTCTTCTGAAAGGACGTTAAAATTTGCACCAGGGAGCATTCTAACAATCTATTTCTTTTTAATAAAGCAAGTTTTGTCTCAAAAGCAAACAGCCGGTCATTTATTGAGGCCAGACTGACAATGCAAACTGGGATTCAGTTCCAATGGACAGCTTGCTCTTTTTACTTATCGACATAGTTTAGTTTATGGTGAGCGTCTTCGAAATACTAGAGAGACTTCGCGAGTGTATGCAGATCGCTTTCCCAGACTTCAAGGATTCGTTTACTTTGTGCAAAGTGCTACAGGATACAGATCGTTTTGTAGGAATGTCGGAGTGGGCACAGTGCGGGACCTAGACACCCCAGCATGGTGGAAACTGAGGAAGGAGTATTGAATCTAGGAAAAAGTCCTTCAACAAGCACTAGGGAAGTAGCTATACAAGTGCAAGTCTCCAAGACTAAAGTGTGGCAAACGCTGCGTGGTGTTGGATTGTACCCTCTTGTGCCAGCCCTCCGAGCTCGGGATTTTCGTGCAATAGTGCGTTTTTGTGAGTGCTTGTTGCAATCCATATTGGTCACGGACGAATCAGCCTTCACGCGTAACCGGGTGAATTACTTTCAACAAACATTTTCTGCGAATATTGGGGTTTGCATGGTGAATGGTATACTCATAAGACCTTTTATTTACCCAAATCAGCTGGATGTTTTACAATACTTTGACTTTCTACGAAACATTTTAGCAGTTGGTACTTATACGTGACAGAACCGTACTTGAAATTTTTCTGCAAATGAACGGTGAGTACTTTTTCTTTCTTTTTTTTACTTTTTCGCTACTGTTCTGCCACAAATCAGCTTAGATATTTCGAACGTATTTACTTGTAAAAAGAAAAGTCCCAACTTTCACGGCACCCTGTATTTCAAGAAACAGTTTTAGCACTGAATCCCTGAGTCGTTCTGAATTTTTTATGAACTATGCCCTTGGTCGTACGATATGGGTAAGTAATTCGTCCTACATCTTCGTTATGGTATCACTATTATGTCATTGCGTGCTTAATAACCAATTCGGGTCTGTCCAGGTTCGGCTTCACATCACACAAACAGTGCCCAAAAAGTCAAGATACTATTAGAAATGGTGAGAGAAGAGGGTGATCGGTATTACTAATTATTAAGATCTGACGTTTGGATGAGCTTCTGACTGGAGCAGCGTTGGGCGTTTTATAGCCGGCCAACCATTTTATTAACCCTACTGTCAGTTATCCTATACAATGAAATATCCCTTATTGCCTACGTGCTCAAAACAGTAATTTTTTTACAGTCACGAAGGCAAAACCCTCTGTGCCGAGATACAGCGAATGCCGGAATGCCGATTGGACTACGGCATTCGGCACTCATCGGTCGCTCCGTGACCGACTCTTAAGTGTCTTGACAGGTATTTATGAACAAACCGACGAGACTCGAAGCAACGATGCTGCGAGGGCACCTCATCAGTACCAAAAAGCTTTAGTCTACAAGGGTGCTACAATACCATCTATCTTACAGGCCTGTTCTCGATGTACCAGTTTTACATAGTTGGACTGGACATGTACATTCTAGCGCTTTCATTTGGTAGGACCAATGGCTGGCGGTATCATGTAATATCTTAGATGTGTGAGAAGTACTCCAGACTGCCTTAACACCAACGTGTCAGACACCAACCTGCAACAGTCCCTGTGGCTTCATTGATTCGCACGATCTGATGATACAGGACTGTTCAAGCAACACACCGTTGCGAGAAAATATGGTTGGATCTGTACTTTGAAAAAAATGCCACAGTGGTGGCCTCATTTATGCTTATATGTACCTTCATTTAGCCAGAAAGAACACTGCGTTGTATCTGAATACAACAGGATAATGAAAGTTACCTAACTTCGACACTGGTGTCAAAAGTCCAAAAAAAATGTTTTCCGTCATAGATTTTTTTCGGGAGAAAAGCGAAAAATAGCGCTGTAATCGGCTAACGGACGCAAGCAGTATTATTAGTTTTTCAATATCGAGATAAGTTTCACTATATCGTCAGAATCGACGGCGTGAAGCAGTTATAGTGATAAGTTTTCTGTCGACGCGAACTGTGATGTCTTTACAGATCGAGAACGCATTCTCTTTTCACTCTCGCAGTGACCGATTCTGGTAATAGATGCCCCTTTGTGCCGTTGTATTTCAACAACCTTCCATTCGTTGTTCTACCTAGAGACCACGAACGTGATGATAATTACCAATAAGTATGAAACAGCTATGCACTGTTCTCCCTCTGTGATCTGCGAGTCGACCATCATCTATTATTATATGACCAGAAACGACAACATCAGGCAGTTCCTTCTCTCGCTTGAAATTCACTTTCTACAGTTTCTCAAAAATTTAAGAATATATACTGAAGTTCTGAAATTTGACAGGATTGATCGTGAATATCCCTGCATCTTAACAAAGTGTAGGGGTCGTTCTCTTTTGTTTTTCTAGACTAATGTAAGTACGGAAGGGCCAGAAACTTTCATATCTCCATACCTTCTCCCTGTCGTCCTTTAATTTTGGAATTTTTAATCCGGGATAATAAAGAAACCTCTTTCATACCCACTGCGCTTCTAATTAAATTTTCCCCAATATATTTTGCGAGTCTCGTCAATTTCAGTCCACAGTGTTATGAGGCATGTGGTATCAAAACGGACGAGGACATGCCCACAAAAGAACGATACGAGGCCATCCCGCAACAAGACGGACCGAAGATACTCCTAAACGTGATCATACTCCGGGAAAATTCATATTCATTACGTCTCACACTAGACTCCGCGACTCCACTCAAGTGGAATTAGTATAAACTATGGGTCATTCGTTTCGCGTATCAGTGTAGATATTGGTTACGGAAAATAAAATGCAATATTCAAGTTCAAGTTGGGCGACGAACAATTTTTAGTCAATATCCATTATATCACCCTTTTCCAAACCTCACAACTTTATGAAACGTATTTTTAAGATATTTTGTCCTTTGTTTACTTTCTGAACACTCTCCAATATTTATGATAGTCATGGTCAAGGACATTGGAAAGGAGATACTTTGACGTAAAGTCTTGGGCTCTTTACAACCCCGGTGCCAAAAATAGGGGTTTAATTTGAGAAAACTGGAGGTCATAGTCAAAGTCATGACCAAATTGAACATAGTAACAGAGTTTGGAAGACTGAGAAGAGGAGAAGTAAACCAAACAGTGAACAATGTACAGAGAAAGTCACGCCTTGCCTACAAAATAATAGCCAGTACTTTGAACATCTACTTTGATTAAACTCTGCTTATTTATGATTATTATTGTTATTACCATCAATAAATTTTCATTTCATGTTCAGGTTTTACCATACCTTTTTACTTTCTTCTTATTTTCGTTTCAATAGCAAATTCATGGCCAACCAAGGAAATATACCACTTAATTTAGGACAATTAAATGTACAAAATATCAATGCAGAGTTTATATTGAAAGACAAAGTTGGTGACGAAAGTCGGAAGAAGAAACCTCGAATTGAATATTTGGCTACGCTGTCTTGTAGAGAAGAAAAAGTGACATTAACAATATGCAACTCACTTGAGTAAAGTCAGGAAAATATGAAATGATTTTTCCATAAAGCTGTTATAGGAAGCAAATGATAATTCCAAGGCAGTCCTTCTTTTTACATAACTAAGTTTTAGCAATGTTAATGTATGACATGTTATACATTTTTGTAATGACAATTAAGAACTCTATTCACTTGTGCAAAACTTAAAGTCATGAAAAAAAGTAAAGCAATTTTGTGAAAATTCGGTTTCCTCCGTCTCTCTCCGGAAGTGGTTTAAATTTCGAAACTCTGTGTGGCATTTTGTAGGCTACCTAAATACGCAACTTTGCTCTAAATAAAGCAGCTTCGTATATCTTACTGTTTCCGAGGTCCCAATGGTGACGGTCGAATCTAAAATACCCGGTATATATAGTATATACCTATATAGGTCATAGGCTCTCCAACTTATTTTGGTTACTGTCCACTTACAGACTAAATTATTTTCTAGCTGCCCCCAAAATTGCTCTAGAAGATGTCCGTCGCGGAGGTCTCTGTGATTTAAAATTGAAGAAGGAGTGCGGTATCTGCTGCATTAGTGGTTCTTAGAATGAATGCACCAGTTGAAATTTAGAGAGAGGAAGGGCGGACGGTGGAGTCATCTGCTGCTTCTGAGATCGAATGCCCTTGTGATGATTGAAGAGCGAGGAGTGGTACCGATAATTTAAAATTCAAGAATTCAAGGGCGGGGAAAGAGGTAATCTGCATCAGTGCTTCTGAGCTTGGAACGAATGCCCTTGTGGCAACTGAAAAGTGAGGGACAATGATTATCAATTGAGACGCCCCCTCAAATCAATTCAATGCCCCCAATCTCCTTTAGGCTCTTTACCGCCACCCCGTATGTCCCCAGCGCCCACAAATTACGTTATCGCCCACTTTGAGAAACACTGATTTAGGTCACTAAACATTTTGATCCAGATCGACTGAGAAGTGAGGAAGCGAAAAGAGTTGAAGCGAAGCTGTTCTGCCACGGCAGTAGTATAGGCTATTAATGAATTCAATTTCCCTCATAATAAATGTGCCACTTCTAGCTAGCGGTTAAGAAGACCCGGTCAAAATCCTACAAGGCTTTGTACTTGTAACTTTAAATAGCCTCTCTACATACTAGAGATGCACCGAGTACTCGGTTTGTACCATGTACTCGGCATACTCGGCCCATTTTACCGAGTACTTGGTTTTACAGAGTACAGAAACGCTCGGCCGGGTAATTACTCAGTATGTACACAAAAAAACACAACTTACATGAATCAAAAAAATTCTGAGCTCAAATGACTTTTCCAAAACTTTCTGAAATTAATTCATTGTCATAGAAAAAGTCAAGTCTATAATATTGTATTCAGATTGTTTACATTGTATAAGCACTGTGTACATTATCTACGCATTTTCTAGATTGAAACGTACACGCATGAGCGCCCATCACTGGGGAATACTGTCAAAAATGTGAAAGATCTGCTTATTATAAAAAAGCCCACGTTTCTCTCATTCATTCGATAAGTTAGAATAATAATACACCGTCATATCATTATATATAGAAACCTTTCTTACCCTTTGATTCAAACTACGTTGTTCATGGTTCTATATTTAATCACATTCTTTTCATCGTCTATCTATAAATATATAAAAACCGTTTGGTGCCTTAAGGGGAATGGAAACAAACGAACGTAGAATACAAAATATTATGTAACCGTTTAGATCTCTTTTTATGCGTTTCGAGCTCAACTGAAAAGACCCTACATGAAGGTAAACATTAAAAAGGCCCCGATTACCTTAAAACTCTGGCCTGACCTAATGCGACACGTGGCCCACTATACAATGTTCTTCGTTTTTGAACAGCCAAGATTTAGTTCGATGAAATCGATGCATCACTCCTGTATCTCAGTGTTCAAGGGACAACTAAAGATTTCAAGATGGCGATTGGGTGCCAAAATAACAGTTGAGTCGGTCAATGCAAAAACCTGGTACGTTCCATAACTTGAGTTCTACAGGAGACAATTCATTCTTCCAACAAAATAAGGAACATTGCAAGGGTTCTGCGTGTAATTTTATTTTTATACTATCTATACGAACAGATACTTGAAATATTTACCGTATACTTACAGGAGTTTCTGAGCCACACAAATGAGGATTGAGTCAGTGGTTTTCGTAGGAAACAAGAAAATTTTTAAACAAGTGATTTTGTGCAAAGGTGCTCTTATTTCTGCAGTTGGAAAATTTCAAATCGATATTTTGGTGAATATTGTTGATAATCATGGAAGTAAATAATACAAAGATGTAGGGATTGCTTTTGAAATGAATCAACTTGTTTTTGCACTGAACTTGTATTACGTGGTGTTATGGGAAGGTAAAGGAAAGTACCGCTTCTCGAATCCAAATGGTGAGAGACGAAGTTGCAATACCTGTATATTGAACGTAGTCTCCTTAAGATGCCTAGAATTATCTGGAATTATTGCCACCATATTGTGAGCTGTGAGCTGTTGTTATATATCCATGCATTATTAGCAAGATGTGAAGGACGAATATATAGCACTGTGTATTATTCCTGCAATAAATAATATATGGAGCTCTTACCATGTTTCCCACACAAGGGAAATGACCTGGAATCAAACCAGAGAACATAGAACATCCATAGAAGATGTCTAAGAGCATAACCTGGTAATCTAGACAATTTAGTTCTGAGGATGATTGATTTTGCTTCTTGGGACTAAATTAAAGTAAATCAAAATGGATTTGACAGCGTTATACAGTCAAATGGAGGAATAATACCTACATTGTCTCTTTATGTGCTAATACACTATTAAGGGTGATAGATACAGGTTAGGTAAGATTATGAAAAATTTGTGTTCTTACGGGCATATTTACATGCCGTTTAGAAACTTTCATTTCATTTGGGAAAAACTAATTTTTTCAGACTTTATTTCAACGAAATTAATGAAACCTTTCCATTTTTTTATATGTTCCAACTAACACGGAGGCCTAAGGCTTAATCACCCATGTAGTACCGTGGGCTGTAGGGGGATACAGGGGAAAGGGGGAACATGCACACAATCTGGCCCCGCCTGCGAGATCCGTCCGGTGGTACCTCTGCGTTCGACTGTCAGAGACCGTCTTCCACTTACGGACAATCACGACATCCATAGCCAAGAGAAAAATTTCTCTTGGAGCGCACGCCGACTGATCAGGAGACTGAAGAATCTACTACATGTTACATTCATTTTCTTGGTTATAAGGAAAATGCTTTTTTTCTGGTTTTTTATTTCTTTTATGTAAACGTGTATTGTTAATATTGCTCTATTATAGTCAAGGATGACAGGCGGTCATTTTAGCAATAAAGGAAGGTTCGACATGCTGACGTGGTACATTTTGATACATTTGTGATAAATTTCCCGAAAGAAGGCAGGCAATGGAAGCTTTGGGGAAAACTTCGCGTAAAAATAGATATCACCCTTATATCCGATAGCACGAAATATTCATTAAATATTTATTCAATATTTAATAATATTTTTATCTTACTTAAGTATTTGTTATGCATTAAATATTTTCGGCTACGGCGCATCTGCGTGGGACCCCGAGCGACCAATGAGATAATGCCAAGCCGACCTGAGCCAACCCGTTTGCCGGCATCCATTTGCCCGTAAGTTTCACTATGCTAGCATGCTTCCTGTGTACCTCCAAGCGGTAGATTATTTGAGTGTTTTTTTGTGGAAAAGGGTAAGTTTTGTGATAATTAAATAGCTTAATTTATCTGACTCGTAAACATTATTGTGCCAGTTGAGTGTAAAGGTATTTACAAGACCACTGCATTTTATATTCCCATAAAAACACTTTCTAGAGTAGTTCGGGAAAATATCACTCCCAAACACTGTTATACAATAGTACTTCATAATTAGTGAGTTTGTTTTTTTTCAGAGGAGTGGATTTGCAAGATGCAGGAGAGGCTTAGAATGTTTTTTAATAATATTTTTCTAGCAAATCAAACCATTATATCTAGAATGAATTTTCTCTATAAACCAACCTATTTTATAAAAAAAATTATAAAAGCATAACTACAGATTTTTCTAAAATAACGAATGAAGAATTTTCTATATACTCGTACAGTGAAAATATGTATCAGATCAATACTCGAAAATCTATTGCTTCATATATTTTTTAAATGCATATTCACGCAAAATATTAAATATTTAATCAAAATATAAAATTGATGTTTAAAAATATTTCCTTATATATTTTCTAGATATTTGGAAAAATATCGCAATAATATATGAATTATATATACTTCAAATATCTATAATGAATACTTTATGAATATATATATAACATGCATTTATTAAAGATTAAAAAATCTGTCGCTAGAAATATTTAACAAACATTTCTTCTAAATATTTATTAATTATTTAATGCTATCAGGGATAACTTCAGGATTTGGCGACTTAGACCAGGGATAGGGAACGGCGCCAGCATTTTTATGAGTGTTGCTACACTTGAAAGTGTGAAGAAAATTTTAATTTCCCTTCAAAAATAATGTGGCCGGACGAGCCTATAGTCACTAATCTTTAATCGCCGCAACACTCATTACTGTGCTCAATAAAATCTGAGGGCTAAAAAAGTATCCAGACATCAAAAACGTTTTGGCTCTAATATGTAGTGTGGAATTTTAGAGACCAAAACAATTATTAACCACAACTCATTAAGCGTAGAACCCTCAGTTGTTGCAACATGGTCCAGAAGATTGACTGGATAATTTACTTTTGTCACAGGTACTAACCAGCTACTAAGCTGTTGGTTTGAACAAGACAGTGTTGCTGCACATAACTCTAGGCAAGTTCCCAGCGATTTCCCGGAAGGTGAATTGTAACCTCCGGTGAAGTGTTCTGACCAACGCCTTCCCCGGATTTAGCTCCTCTGGGCTTTTTTCTGAGCAGCAGTTATGAGAATGTGTAACGGAATCATTTAGTATGATTACCCCAGAAATATTTACACGCGATGTTTTGAACTCTACTGTTAGAAGATCATATTTATGTTTAAAAAATGATGGCAACCTATTCAAATACCTATTATGAATAACAAAAAGCTATCTTGAAAATGTATTTGTTATTTTGAATATCACTAGATTAAGCGTCATTTTATAAAATCGAATTTTTGAACTTCGTGTTGGAATAGTGCACAAAAGTTGCCTTTGTTATTCCAAGAAAAATGTTTATGAATAGTTTTCCGTCTCCTGCGAGAACCCAAAAATTTATAAAAAAAAAAATGGAAATCGAATTGGAATTGCGATCCGGAATAGCATGCCGAAGTTTCGGTATCTTACCTCGATCAAAATATTTATTTATAGTTTGTAAATTCATCTCGCTTTTTAGGACCAACAGCTGATAACGAAGCGTCCGTTACCAATTTGATTTGACAGGGGTGAGATAAAAATACGTCGCATTCTCTCATGTAGGGACGAGTCATTAAGCTTACATAATAATATGTTTTACGGGTGTGCGAAAAATGCATTATGTAACACTGAATCGATTATTGCTCGCAAATCGTGCGTTAAGTATCGACTCAGCTGAACGGATTGCCATGTTTTGCTTCAATTGGAACAAGATGGGTTCTCATTAATCGAAAACCACATTGGTGCATATAATTTGTCAATTCTTTTAAATTTGAACTAGATTGTTCGGTGAAAATATACAGTCGCAATAAGCGATTTGCCAAAGTAATCCATAGGAAATGACTCACTTTTCCTGGAGTCTGATTTGCTAAGTCTGCAGAACATTGACCAGAGGATGTTGCAAGGCAAATTTTTTACAAATATCCTTGATCGGTACTTAGGTCGCAAAAATCTACTTTTTTGAATAATTAGCAAATTTTCACAGTGAAGTGTCAGTCTGGCCAGAGGACCTGAAAACGCACTATGACCGCCTGTTTGACCATCAGTATGCTGAAACAGATGGTAGTTCATTGGAATGGAATGTAGCTGGCAGATGTATCGTTGTAAAGGACGTCCGAACTTTATTTCAAGTTGAGTTACGACTCGATTTTTTGCTCCTGTGTTCACTAGGGTGCCATCACACTCCACTAAAGTAATTCTGAGAGGTCAACTATACCTCGAAGTAGGTCTTTCGCTGATCCAGAAGAAGGCACTGCATGACCCAGAAACACTGAACCTGGCTGCTGTAACAACGTAATACATTCTTCAACTAACGTTATTCTATGTAGTCCGCTTTGTCTTTTCAACTATCAAAATAAGTTGCTTTCATAGGTTGATACTTTATGGAATTCACAATTGCATTTCTTATACTCTCTCTAGCTCTTCTTAACTCATTTTTGTCTGTTATTTGCACCCAACTCTCTTTTGTTACTAATCCAACATCTTGTAAGACAGCTGTAGCTACTGCGGCTACAGATCTATCTGACAATCCATATCTGTCAGAAACTTTAGCAAGCGTAGGTAGTTTGAGTGTATTATTTTTAGGAGTTTTCATCTCGTTCCTTTGGATATAGGCGGTGTTTGGCAGGCTGTATCGAAGTTGATGAAAGAAGAAACTGACATAACAGCTAATATCCCCTAAGAAGTCTTCGATCGTTTTTCAGGGCAAAAACTATTATGAGACCTTTACCTTTCTCGCTCCTTTTTAAATCTTTTGTACTTTCACTATTTTCTCATATCTATGAGAAAGGCACGTTCTTCTAGAAGTACCTGTAAAAATAATCATCTGTTGGATGAGTGATGTCTTCAAGTGAAATATTATGAACCTTACCTTTTTTTTCTTTGCTACGAGAACACTCCTCAAATTTTTCGGACTTGCAGGCACTTCTATCGAAGAACTTCTTATAGTTTGCTTTACAAGTTTCAACTTTTAGAACATAGTTATCATTCCTCTTGACTTTGGGATACCACAAAATCTTCAAAGATTTATCATGCTGCATTTTTACTGTTGGCCCTTTTCCATAACTGACACTTCAGAACATCTTCTTGTGTAGGAGGAAGATTATCTTTGAAATCTGCCGGTGATCCAACTAAAGGACACTCGGTATCTCTAATTGTTGAGTGTTTATTCAAACTCTGAAAGGTCATAGACCCGTTAACGGACACAGAAATACAAAGCTGTCACATTTGTCCAACCTAAGCAACTGACGCGAGGTCAGGTGACATAAATATCATACAGGGTAGTATTCAGGCGAGTAATTTAATAATTTGTAATAATATACTAAGTGACATATAAATCCGAACACCCAGTTTAAATGGTTTTATTTCAATAAAAGTTGGTGAATGTATTTATCTTACTGTAAATAATAAGTGAAAAAATTTTCAGCCTTATCAGTTGGACATTCCGGTTTTTATACTGCTTTTTTTTTAATTCACTAACGCTCTAAAAATGAATAGTTCAGCCGCAGTAAAGAATGAACGTTGGCGGATTTTGGTTCTTGACATCCTTTACGATCGGTTACGATGCCTAGAGTACGGAGACCTGTACGATTTCGTCAACTTAGTGAGTTTGATAGGGGCCGTATAGTGGGACTTCGGGAAGCTGGACTTTCTTTTCGGGCAATTGCAGTTAGAGTGCAAAGAAGTGTAGACACTGTGGTTAGGTGTTGTCAGGCATGGCTTCGAGAAGGCCGTACGCAAAGAGCAAGGGGCACGTAATCGCCTTGAGTGGTGCAGACAATGGTCACTCTGGGATCAGGAATGGGACAGTATTGTCTTTAGTGACGAGTCTCGATTTTGTTTAGGCATGCACGATGGTCGTTTTAGGGTTAGAAGGCGACGTGGTGAAAGGAGGAATCCACAGTTTTTTGTTGAAAGACATGTTCATCACACTGTTGGAGTTATGGTTTGGTGTGCTATAGCTTATGGTTCCAGGTCACCTTTAATCTTCATCAGAAGTAACATGAACGCACAGCGTTATATCCACGAAGTTCTAGAACCCCATCTTTTACCCTATCTTGACACCCTGGCAGATCCAACTTTCCAACAAGATAATGCCCGACCACATGTTGCAAGAGTCACAATAGACTTCTTTCAACATAATGATGTCACATTGTTACCATGGCCACCAAGATCTCCCGACTTATCCCCAATTGAGCACGTGTGGGATATGATGGGTAGGAGATTGCTCAATTTGCAAGGTCCTCCTCAGACTCTAGAAGCACTTCGAGAGGAGTTGGTGGTTGCCTGGAATGAGATACCACAGGAGGACATTGACCACCTGATCAGAAGCATGCCTAGGCGCGTTGGAGAATGCGTAGCACATCAGGGTGCATCCACACATTATTAAAGGTCAAAGAGCTTCAAAGCAGTGCAATCATTTTGAAATTTTTATCATTTACTTATTATGATTCATTAAGTACTTATACAAAATTTCATTAAAATAAATCCATTTAAACTGGGTGTTCGGATTTATATGTCACTTAGTATATATGTAAGTTTCATAATTTGCCATTGATGCAATAAAAATACTGTAGATAAATATTTTGACAGAAATAAGAAAAAGAAACTCTTGTTTGCTATTCCAAAACACAATTCAAAATTTCATTTTTTGTTTTTTTTTAATTTTGAGTTATAGTAGGGGGCAGAGAAGGTGTTACAGTGAAAAAAAACATAAATAGATGCTTTTTTTGAAATAACAAGAGGCATCTTTTGCGCTCTATTCAAAAACGCAATTCCAAAGTTCCTGAAAAAACGTTTTTGTAAAATTTTAGTTCTCGTCAAATACCTTAGAAGCCATCAAGTTTTTACAAGTTTCTCAACGGCATGTAAATACGCCCCACAGAATGCACCGTTTTCCTTGTTTAACCAGAGCTGTATCTCCCACAGGTATTGAGA
This sequence comes from Acanthoscelides obtectus, assembly GCA_963669975.1. NCBI lineage: Eukaryota > Metazoa > Arthropoda > Insecta > Coleoptera > Chrysomelidae > Acanthoscelides > Acanthoscelides obtectus. Next base: position 30,715,003 of record CAVLJG010000005.1, read on the forward strand.
TCCCCATGCATATGATCGTTATCTTGGATTTTGCGACATTGAGTAGTGACACACTCAGAAAGAATCAAGAAGGCCTCCTCAACATCCATATGGGTGTAAGGTTGAACATAAAGTTGAACACGCGTAGTTGACTTGTATTAGCGACTTGGTGTATATTTATTTTTTTATACCACCCTTACCTGGCAATTAACAAACCCAGAAATGTTAAAACGTGAATTTTTTTTGAAATGTGCATTTTGCGATTTTAAATATGTACTAATTGTTTAACAGAGGTTAAAAATTGTTACGCATTTTATTCTATTTTAGCCAATGAGCTTTTCAGTCATGAAGATGCATATCACTCATTTCCATCAGGAACGGCAGAACGGACTTTAATGAAATTTGGCATAAGCTATGCCATGGTAAATTTCAGCCCATCGGCGATCTTGCTTTTTGTATTCAAGTACTTTCTGACAATCATTTAGGGTATTCAAAAATCTTTCGGAGGGGTTGAAATTTTGATGGAAAAATTCTCCAGTATATTTTTGCCGTTTTTCACTTTAAGGCAGTGTCAAATATTTTTTACGAGGTACAATAATTATGAAATCCAAGGTTTATTTTTTACTAAGATTCTATGCGACAATCTGGTTATCTAGATGCCAAAAAGGTACAGCGTCTATCACCATATGTTGTCAGAATTACCCTTTTGACTGTATTAGTGAATGGATGTCAATTTGATTAGATCAAGAACTTGTGATTCAGCTGAAAAGCATTTTGACTTTTAATTATCTTGGTTAAGCCACCTCTCAAGAGACGGCAAAGTTCAAAACGTTATCAGCTTGTATTTCATAGCAGAGACATCCCAGTCGCCTTCAGCTTATATCAGACAAGTCTGCCAGAAAACCAGGCTTTTTAATCAGCCTCACGAGCGAGAAATTTTATTAAAATTCAAAGCAAACTTCCATTAAGCGCTGCCTAATAATATCGAGAATAATGAGTTAATGTCGCGTGTAATTAATCCTAATCCAAACGGGGGGAATCCTGGAAACTTTTTTAATTTATCGTTGGCTGTTACTTTCAAATAATGAAAGATAGAAATGCCCTGAATGTCCTCTCTAGTTGATTAAGATTTGATTGCCTTCCTTTAATTACTCAAACATCCTTTGGTGTCGATGTTGACGGTGAATTGAGTTATTTACAGAAAAACCAGTCACAAAGCTTGGACCGCAAACATTTTTTATCGCTGTGGTTTCACAGCAAAACAATGAGATACTGCTGCCGGTACGTGCTTTAGGTAAAAAAGCAGGCTGTAGTGTATGGTGACATGAGCTCCTGCGGAGGAAAGATCAAATAATGCTCCTCAGGACCAAATTGAAGCAATCGTTTGATTGTCCATATACAAGGTCATTTGAAAAGTTTATGGACGCATACGGAAGGTGTCTTGGTGCCAGGAAACATAATGCCTTGCTAGGCTGCTAGACTAAGAGCACATGCACATTTTCAAGCTGCGCGTTACAGCGGTTTGCAGTGGGAATGGAAAACGGACCTCGCATAAAAGTTATGGAAAATGGATCACAGACGCTTTGTCTGAAAATTCAGTATGATATATTTTTTGCCTTTCCGAACAAAAGTATCGATGGGACCAAAGTAATCGTTTGATTAGTTTCTGTTGAATAAGATGAATTTGTCTGATTTACAAAAATGGTGAATGTGCTTATTGTAGTTACTGTATAAAAACTGGGAGATTCAGTATACTGAAAGAAAAGATTCCGTGTAAACACCTTGTAGGAAGGTGTTGGGAAATGTCATGTTGGTCGCGACCATGCTCCTTACAAGGTCAGCTTCAGGGCAACTTCCATATGGACAGTACAGGGGAAAAAAGATTAATGTAACAAAAAGTAAGTTTTGAGAAAAGTGAATTTAAAAGTTTGAAGACTCCTAAATTCGTTGTACAGGATGGGTCAAAGATCTGATGGAGTACAATAGATTCCTTACTATAAAAAATTGGAAAAAAGTCAAATTATAAATAATATATAAAAAATATAATTTGATATACAGGGTAGCCCAAGGTGAAACCAGATCAAACATTTTTTAATTAAAAATATTTTTCATTTTGAGATTCTGCTTATGGTTTTAATCATTTTTTATGTGTTCGCGTCCATGCCTGAATTCAAATTCAGCAAAATGTCTGTCTTAGGATTTACGATCTGTTCTAATATGAGAACTACTTTAACAGGAAATTTATTACACAGGCCCCAGACCATAAGAAAAATGTAAATTTCTAACATCAATAGCCCAAACAGAATTATGTCTGAATAGTTTTATAATTAGGACAGGAAAAAAACGATGAACCAATAAATCTTTATTCAAAAGAATATATAACAAGCAAAACAGAATTAATGGTAGCTGCTTAAAAATGATTACTTAACGTTTACCTCTTTCGTCGCAGATTGGTGTTATGGTAAACTGTTTTGGTGACGATCAGTGAGCGCTCACCTTTTTATCACACAACGGCTGTGACATTAATCTTCTTTCCCTGCACGACAAATTTTCAATCTTATATAACTACGAACCTTCATTGTTTTTGCGTGTTTCCGATACCTGATATAACTGTACTGCGATAAGACTACGTGTTGGCGGTTCTAACTACAAAACACCAAATTTGTGAGATTCATTTTGTTCCCCTGTACCCTTCATATGTTTAAGCTGGAATAGATCCGGCAAGACCTACTAGAGAATTCATTAAACTCAATAGGATTACTAGTTTTACAAGTGCGCAGAAAGGTTGTGGCTGTTACCTTCTCTTTGCTATGACCTTCACAAGGTCAAATCAAGGTCTTGTTGATTTTGGAGGTGAAAGGGAAGCGCACATGTGCAAAACATTGCTTTAAGTTGTTGTAACTTATTCATCTCCATTACACCGGCTAATAAATGAAACCAAAGGGGTTCAATGGACTAGCTTACTGACGTTGTAGCCGGTACCTCGGCAGCCTTTTCCAAATGCCAAATCACATTTAAGGCATACAAGTTAATAATTCAATAATTAATTAGGCAATGGCCCTCATTTATTTACATCTTTCTTCCAGGCGATAGAGATGAAATTAAAATACATCAAGACGGATTTGACAGCGTTTTTACAGGCAAATGAAACTTTTTCCACAAGACATTATCTTTATCTGCTCAAATATACTATATTTTGCAAGACGACATTCAATGGTGATGTACTAAGAAAGATCATAAGGTTTCTCTGTGCCCTTGAAAAGCTGTCCTATTGTGTTTCCTGAATTCTCGAGCATCTTTTGCCAGATCTATTCCAGCATAAATATAATCATCTTGCCCTGAAACTGACCTTGTAAGGATCCTGGTTACGGTCAACATGACACATCTCCCAGCACCTTCCTCCAAGATCTGGAAAATGCAATCGACACATTTACCACTTTTGCAATACCGGCAAATTTCTTCTGCCTATTTCTCAGAAACTAATCATAGGATTGCTTTGGGCCCGTGGACACTTTTGTTTAGAAATGCAAAAAATATAACATACTGAATTTTTCTACGAATCGCTGCGATCAATTAATCACACGTTTTGTGCGGAATCCTTTCAAAAGTATGCAGTGAAGTAATACTTGCATGGAGAACGTTAAAATGTATCCTGATAAGGTAAACATATCAAGCAGTGGTGCTCCTTCGCGATCAACTGTGACGCCCAAAAATTGCTATTAACGATGACTTGTCAATTCTATGTATCACATAGTTTTAGACTGTGAGAAATTGCTAAGGCTATGGGCATCTCAAATGAACTTGCGTTTCATATCTTAAATAATGAATTAAACGCATTCGAGAAACAACATCTCGACAATTTGCAAATGATAAAACTGATTCCGTTCATCGATTTATAATTATTCTTGAGGCTTGTACTTGACACTATGACCGTATAGTGGAGTTGACCCGGCTTAAAAATTTCAATTGAAGGAGTCATCACAGTTGTCGACTGATATCTTGGGCTACGAGAGGATCACTCCAGGGAAGGTGTGAGTCAAATATAAAATCAATGAGAGAAATATAAAGAACTTAAGAGAGATTATACTGAAGAATACACGTATTTCCAGTTAGTCATTTTGATTAAACAACCACGATCTAATTTCTAACAGAAGTATCATCAACCTGGCTCCATAGGATGCTTCCAAGCGCATGCTGGAGTAAAAGTAAGTAGCCAGAGCTGTAGCACGTGAGAGTGGCGCAACAGTCTAAATCGAAAACGCTCTACGTCATTTCTGAACCCTTGCTGCGCCCACAAGGCCCTGCAGAGTAGTAGTAAGTTAATGTCTAGTGCGGTGTAGGACACCCACAAGCTTCATAGATATCCAATGCTCATTTTGGCAACACCCAGGAAACTCTAATGTTAATTTCACATAATCATTACTTTTTCCGTGGTGAACAAATTCAGACATAAATTAAAATTACCAAATTCTTCTTCAAATTAAGTGAAAAAATGGCGTCAAGTGGGTTGACTGACATCTGCTGAGAATATTTTAAAGTTTTAAATCCTAACGTACGGAGAAACCTATGTTGTGTGACATATCTCTACAGGTGCGTAGAATTACCAAGGTTGGAAGCGTGTAAATATCTAAAAATGAATGACACCTGAGAAAACGAAATTTGAGGAATTCTTTTTTCGTTGTTGGCCTTTCGCTCCACCGAGGCGATTTTCAACTGCTACGAAGCTTTTTCATCCTTAGAATAGTAATGTTGTGGAAATATTTCCTCAAAATCCGAGGGTACTTCTCGAATTAGTTAGTTCGGTTATAGGATTAGCTCACACATAGACAAACAGGCAGACGGAAATGAGTGACTTGATTTTTCGTGATGTACATGTCATACAACATCAAAAAAAATAATATCGCAGTTTTCTTGGCGCGAGCACTTGTACTTATTGTTGACATCGTCTTGCTGTTTCAGTAATAACAGACGCATTAGTTTATAAGCGTAGAATCAGGTTGCAGATTATAACCAAGTCATTCTTCCTGAAATGTCGTAATTATTATACTTTCTCTATCTTGCATCCGGAAGCTTTAAGCCTCAAAGGTGAAGTGCCTCAACTTGTCAATCCGATATGGCCTCGTAACTGAGTTAGTGGCGCCACAGTTGGGAATTCAGAATCTCCCCTTACTCCCGTAAGGATGATTAGCATAGGAAACGATGAAAGTGATTTACATTAAAGTGAAGCACACGCTCCAGAGTTATAATTAGATGTGGCGTACCATATATCTAACTCCCTCCTGAAAGTGTCCACCAGTGCATTGATGCACTTCCTGTTAACCTTATTTCCTTGCTAGTTTTTTGTCCTAAGTTGTAAGATAACTTTCAAGTCTTTTTACTATGACATTGCCGGTTCTCTTCAGTACGCAGCTCAAAAGAAGTGAAGCATACATTTATGATGATGGTTCAACTGTTCACGATATGGTAATGAAAATCACTTGATTGATTTTTTGGACAAGCCACTCAGGTAGAAAAGGTCGACAGATTATATCGGTCTCTCTTGAAGTGTGAGGTTTTGCAATTCAACCCATTCGCCCTGGCCTAAGTGCTTGGTAAAACTTTCAGCACTGGGCCTCGCAACAACGGTCAGTTTCAGTTCAACCTAGCTACTGTTGAAGCATTATATGGAGTTTTCTACCCACTTCAGGTAGATTCCAAAGCAACCACATCCCGTGAGAAGCGTGCTGTATAGTGTAATATAAATAACTATTTCAATGATTTTCTAGAAACGTGCTTGTGGTCTTTCGACATAGCCTTTAAACGTAAAATTGTTCATAACAGCGATGCAACACTAATAAGAAAATTAAATTCTCTAAGTCACTTCAAGAAAAAATAGATCAATTGAATTTGGAAACAAAAAAAATTAAATCCTGAAAAAAGTGGTTGATAAGAATATTCGTGATGAAAGGATTAGCTACTATCACTCGATAATAAGCAAATCTTCGAACAAATAGATAACTACTTGGAATATTGTCAATTCAATAAAAGGTAAACAAAAAAATGCAGTTATCACATAACTAGTCTGCGATAACATAACTATAAAATGGCCAACAATTTTACCGTTTTGTCAAATGCCTGCACTACTGGTGAAACAGCCAAACAATCAATGTTTTTCACCCATGTCACACTACTGATGACGTTATATTTGTGTTAAGTAATATGCCAGACAAGAAATCTACAGCGCCTGATGAAATTCCAATCTATTTAGTAAAACAGAACATGGATATCTTTGCCTCGGTATTAGTAGATATCATTAATGAATCGGTTGCTGCAGGTAAATTTCCAACAGCTCTTAAACTGGCATCGTTAATTTTGATATTTAAAAAAGGTGAAAATTGTGATGTTGAAAACTATAGGCCAATCACGCTATTGATTAAGTATTTTCTCGAAAATCATTGAAAAAGTGGTCGTTAAATTTGCTATTATCACATATGCTCAACATGGTTTCAGGGCAGGTTACTCAACTGAAACAAGCATCATCGAGTATGTTCAGTATGTTTCTGATAAACTTGATTTAGGTAATTACGTAGTGAGTATCCAGGTTGACTTGTCTCAGGCCTTTGATTGTGTAAGTTCGTCATTTGTGGCCGATAATCTTCATCATGTCAGCATTCGCGGATGTTAGCTTTTTAGAGAATAGAAAATTTTATGTTACTGTCGCTTATAAAAAAATCTGATGAAATCAATTTAGATTAGGGCTCACCTCAAGGCAGCGTCCTTGGGCCACTTATTTTCTCAATTTTCATAAATCACTTGCCTGCTCACTTATCCTACGGAAAATTACTTTTGTACGCAGACGACACAAATATTATTTTAGCTGATTCATCGCATGATCGTTAATGAGTTCAATGGTGCTTCAAAAACAGACTAATAATGAATACAAAAAAGACCGTTTCAGTTGAATATTTTATGAAACCAAAAATTCCGTCAAATTTAATTTTTTTTTTCGGTGTAAGCTTTGATTGCAATTTAAGATGGACAGAGCAAATTGCTTCCGTATGTAAGAAGCTTGGAAAAAGTCTGTATCTAACACTTACGCTAGGGAGGATTTTAAACACCTCAGCATTAATGGATGTCTACTATGCGTGTGTACACTCTGTCATTTCATATGGCATTACTCTGTGGGGCCATTCTAATGAAATCTCTAGAGCGTTTGTCTTACAAAAAAAATAATAATTCGCATTATATTTAAAATACGTTCCAGATCTTCTTGTCGTGAGATATTTGTTAAACCCAAATTACTTACAGTAGCATGTATATATCTTTATAAATTTTTAACATATATTTTTCAGCACAGAAATGATTATCTTAAGCATACTGACCTCCATGACTACAGCACTCGTAATTGAAATAATATAGTTAGGCACCTGTCATATTATAAGTTTCATCCAGAATCTCCCATAACAGCAGGAATATACTTTTTTAACTTATTACCTCCGGAGATTAAAATCGTAAACTCCATAGGGCTTTTCAAAAGACGTTTGCGGGACAAGCTGTCGGATTGCGGTCTTTATGGCCTAGGTGAATTTGACACATTCCACAGTGATTCTGATAGATCTTAATAAATAATTTACTGGCCGGCTGAAGAGCGAAGGTCATCACCATATAGCCCAGTGACTGTGACGCAGAAGGTCATACAATCTGCCGGGTTACCGATATGTTACACCAGAAAATTTCGCTCAGCCATCTACAATGAGTTATGTTTCTGTCAATCCGAAAAAAGGTCTGTTCAAATGTTTGTTTTGATATTTTGTTTTTATTTTGATTGGAATTTTTTATCACAATTTTGATGCAACCTAGTGTTTTAACTTCTTCTAGACTTATCTTTGATTTCCACCGATGGTGATAGAATCATCGTTACATTTTGCGATAGCGCTGATGCTGTGATGAACTTCGCTCTATCTCTTTTAACATTCGTGTCTATACAGACTTCTCTTCGTGCACAGACAAATTTGGTTCTCAGTGCACAGTACTTGCTTTTCATCATTTCTAGCTCCTGCATCCTACTTATAGCCCATCCTTTATCAGCCAGCAAATCAATTTACGGGGTCCCAGTCATCACCAGCAGCGCCTCCGTCGACGGCGCAGATCACGGAAATTACGGCACTGCTATGATAATGATCTCAGTTGTAGGGTTGCTTAGGCTTGATCTTTAGAATTTCTTTGTTCCAGCCTAGGTTATAAACAGTAGATACTTGTAAAGCTTTACGACCAGTACTGATTTTTTTTACAGTCAGCAAGGGTAAGAGAAATAGAGAGCTGACGCAAGCGCACTAACGAAGCTGATTTTCATGCCATTTTCTTGCGACAGCTGGGGTCTTGCATGAAAATCAATCAGTTGGAATTTTCGTGGAAGTTTTTCCGCAATTTTGGTGGAATAGCTAGCAACTCGCAAGTTACCAATGTATGCAAATGTCTCTAGGTATGTGGTTATATTTAATTGTTTACACATATACGTTTGATCTTGTTGTAATGTTGGATGGGGGGTGATTGAAACTAGTTTTTGGATATTATAACCATGTATTCTAAAGGTGATAATATAGCATAGTATTTGGAAACATTGATGTCATTTGTTACTCAGCTATCCAATTAATGTTTTGTTGCATAACAAATCAAAAATCTAAGCTTTTTCACACAAAACCTCCACGTTTAGCATTGTGTCTATTTCATTTAAATCGATTGTATCTTTACTTTGTATAAAAGCAATTGCTCTCTCTTTCTCTCTTTTACGAAGAGAGAAATCGAAAAACCAATCAGTCAAAAATGATGTTAAACTTAATGAAATGTTTCCTTTGACGTAGGAGGTTCAATCTCATTGAAAACGGAATTACGGCAGGGCTAAGCTAAGACGGTAATTATATGTAGAGTTGTTTAGGGTTGCACTTTTCAATTCTTACAAATAGAGGGTACTTATAAAACTGTGTGACTAGTACTCATTCATCTTCTATTCAATAATGTCGCTTTGTTAAAAAGTCGTCTGTTATTTGCGTGTCCATAATTCGCGCAATATTACCTTCCTCTGGTACGTAAGCATCAATTGTCTATATTCTTTTTTATTAATACCCTCTGACAGACTGGAGCTCCACACAACATGATCGAGTTTCACACACCAACCAAGAGCCTTCTTTTCTTGCTACTTAGCCCACCATTAGTTGGCATCAGCGGAGTCAAGGAAGCAGTTGTATGTTCAGTGACACTCGAAATACCTAAGAAAACTAGAGAGGGAATACACGTGTGAATATGAAACCCATCACGTCAACATAGCCTGCCTCTCCACTCGCGTTTTGCCATGCTTTGTAGGTTTATTACTGATAATTTTATTAATCTTATCCAATATTTCTGCTTGCAACTCGTCTGGACTGTCAAAATTAGAATTGTTTGCAGTCATGGTGACACCAACAGAGAGAGAGAGAATATTAGCGGAACCTGAAATTCATTTCTGTGCAGAGTTTATACAAGAGAGATGTCCTATGTGCAACATATTAAGTTAATTTGCTGCGCAGTGTACCAACTCACTTCATCACCAACTTTTTGGCTTCACCTTCACTCCATAAACTTATCTCTAGTCTTCATGACAACCCTCAATCTTACAAGTGACAGATGCGTCCGTCACACTGCTTCATACTTCCTAGCGATGCAGACAATTTTGTGAGAGGTGTGTCGCATAAAGTAATTAGGAACGTTTTGATCTACAATGTAGATGGTAATATTTATATTACATTTTAAGTTAGCGAAGATTTAAGTGCATTTCAATCTATAAGTTGCTGAGAATATACTCAGTGATAAAGAAAGTAGAACACCCAATTGAAAGGGCTTTATTTGGATGAATTTTTGTGGAGCTACACATGATTAAAATGAAGTCGTTATGCAATTTTCAGGTTTAAATATTTTAAGCTCTGCCAGATTTTACTAGAAATGTGTTTGGTCTCCCTGATGGTATATAAATGTGTCTGGTTGTCGGGTCATGCATCTGAGGTGATTTAGATCTTGATGCATTTGATCTCAAACGAACGTAAGGTAGCTCGTGGTAGCTCTAGGATTATAAAGACACCCATTATCCTGTTCTATCGAATTGACTAAAAGAAGTGATCAAACTGTGCAACCTCTAGACACAATCCAATATTCTCAAATTTAGGTCTACATATCCTTTATACTGCTTAGACTCGGAAGACGGGCAAGGACTGTTAAACTTTTAAGCTTCCAACTCTCGCGTCACCCTACTATGTAAGGCAATGAGAATACCTTTAGATTAAATAAAACCATCTCCTCTAATGAGAAAGACATGCTATAGCCCTCTTGTCTCCAGCATAGTCAACTCAATAGTTGAGCACCTGATCACCTAATAATACTTATTGCCATCAAAAACACATTAACACAATAAAATAAATAAAAGGTGCAATATACGGGTAGTCCCAAAAAAGTTTAACAACGTGTGCTTGAGCTCAAAGCGTTAATACATGTGATAAAAAATTGAAAAATGACATCTTCGGTGTTTTCTGACTACATCGGGATTTGGTCAAAATCAAGGAAAATAAAACATCAAATTCAGGTATACGGTCAATTCCACGAAAATGTATTTAAATAATTGAACAGCCTTCTGGTAATCCTTCAAAATGATAAGGTCCAGCGTCTGATGAACGAAAATCCTAAGCTGGTTCAAAATGCATCCCCTTAGATCTCTTTTCAGTTGTATAGGCACCATATTACGTATTACCTATTAAAAAACTTATCTGCCCAATACTTTTTGGAACTTTTGGTACAAATACACAATCTTGATCTTTAGGGCTTGTATGCCAATCGCCCCTAACTGGAATCATAAGGCGTTTATTCCTTATGAAGTATATAAATAGCTTGTCACACTCAAATCGCCTAAGGTCAAGTAATTGTGCTCCTATATTCAGATCAATGCTACGATATAAAGCAAATTTATTGAATACTAGCTTGATAAGACGTTATTGAATTACCTCAATTTTTATAGTGCAAGTTCGGAACTGATCCCCATCTAACGCATTGTGTAGAGACAAATATTGTAGAAAGTGACATGAACTGAAGAAGATCACCGTTGTAACGGAATTGTATACTACATTAAAGAAGAATTTCAAATATATGTGGTTTTATTTACCAGACAAACATGGGGGACTATCGGCATGAAAACAACAGGATAAATTTCACACGTTAGATTATCCATGTAAAGATGTGGGTCGATAATGATTTCTAGGTGTTTGACTTTCTCAGCTGACTTTATTTGAGTGTTATAGAACTAGATGATAATCTTACGTGAATGTCATCATCGCAAGAAAGAGCTAAATATAATGTTTTCTCTAGATTGATTGTAAAGCTTTCTTAGCGATGGCTAGTTCCTGTCAGTATAGAATACAGCCGTATCACCTGCAATTCCTGCAATTTCGCCTTGAGTCTTCAGAGAGAACGAATAATTAATGTAGATATTGAACATCATCGGCAATGAAACTGCTCCCTGCGGTATACCATATCTTACGTGTTGACGGGAGGGTTGCTTGTTGCACCATATATTTCATTTGTGTTATTTCGTATCAGACAAAATGAAAAAATATCCAACCTGCGGCACTACAAACATCACCAACAAACTATCGCCTGGTCATAAAACTAAACTTCCTAGATAAATGGATGAACCATAACAAATTTTACTACAAAACAAAGTCAGTTTTATGAATCCATACAGGCATCACTGTACATGATCGAAGCATATATCGCATAGTTTGTATACAGCGAAATGCTGATAAAAGTTTTAACAAATTATGGCTCAAAAGAATTCAGCAACCCCGAACAAGGGGCATAAAATGCGATGAAAATATTCGGCTCACATGCATGGCTGCCCGCCCTGCTTCGCCACACGTAACTACTGCGGAGACGTCAACAGTGGCGGAGCGACAGTTGCACCTGCGACTCGATGTTTTATTAAACAGCGCTTTTTGAAAAGGTCCCTCTTACCTATTTTTTTTCTTTGTTTCGGTTTGATTAAAAATTATTGCATGACTACTATACGCTAACGTAAAAGTGAGAATTGTATATTGCAAGATGACGCTAGCCATGTTGGACATTTTCTAAATGGAACTGGAAATCCTTATTAGCCCTAAAGAATACATTTACCATGTTTCAAAATGGAGTTATTGTAGATTGAATTGCTCATAGCTCAACAGCTAATCTTCAAAACCGTATAGTATGTTGTATTAAACCTATTTTCTTGGATGCATTTATCCTGAATGAAGCATGAGATATTCCGTTAAACGAATAATGTCAAGATCTGTCAATTTTTTTGATCAAATTGTCCCATATTTTAATGCACATCTATATAGATAGGCCCTCCCGAAAGATTCTTATTTACTAATAAACATACACAATTCTATGGTTAGTTATGAACTACTCATGAGGAGCTTCAACCTGAGGTAATGGATGCCCCCCATTTCATTAAAAAACTTTCCATGTGGCGCCCAAAAAACTCATTATTGTCGTCTTAAAATTCCTGGGTGGGCGATAGCAGACAGCGCTGCTGCTGGACTGACCCTCATGGTGGTCATTTTGGTACTAGACACGACAGTTAATCGCAAAATTGACGATGAGTTCGCTGATGAAACGATTCCTATAACCTTCCTTGACCATCATTCAGTGAGTATACAAATTCTTACATCCCTCCGTAATGTGGTTCAGACCTGGATGCTGACAGACTCGATAACAGTCACATTCATATACACATGATGTCCTTAAAATTGGGACTTTCCTTTTCAGAGTCAACTTTTTTGCAATACCAAAGCTAATTTGTGGCCAAAGCAACACCGAGGACGTATAGAAGATATTGAAGAAAAATTTGATTAGATAAGGAATTCCAAGTACTGCCCGATTCAAAGACATGAGTTTATTTACCTCATCTTAAATTTGCAACATTTGAGGATGTCTAGGTCTTCAACTATGTTATACCAAACGGCTTTTTCACGGTATAAGAAACATATGCAGCTCTGATGGAAACAAACATCGAGGACAACAGTGACGTTCTGAGTACTTAGTATAAATATATGATGTTGTCCTCAAGCATCCTTGCTTATATCAGTTCGATAACTACGTTACTGCTTCAGGAAATGAGCAAATTTCAGTTTTTCAAATACGGTTTTTTTATAAACTAGGATAGCCTAGACACCACGCGACGACTGGTTTGGATGCTGACCCTAATAATCTCAATTTCGTTTTGACGTAGAAGGTTGTGGGAGGGGAGGGTAAAACAAAACACAAAACAAATCTAGATCAAGATAATCACGCTAAAAAGACAAATGTCGGAATGCAGTAAATCCACGATGCACATACCTACTCTATTTATATTCCTTTACGCACTTCGGTTCGGACCAGAGATTGACCGCTTCCACGCACTGTAATGGGCTGTAACTCGCGAAGTGGATATTTCAATGTTATTTTCCTGGATTAAAGATAGACTATTCCAGACTATAATCTATCTCTGTATCAATTTTCACTCAGCCCCTTTGGTTGTGATGAGTAACAAACTTTCTTGTTATAATATCAGCAGATATACCAGGGATTGTTATAAGAACTAAGCATGTATTCAAAACTTCAATTCGATTGTTGGAGATCAACTGTTTTAAAAATTTATTTCAAGATTGGTTCCACACTATCATAGATACTAACACACCAACAAGTCAAGATAAATAAAAGATTGGCCTCGGCACTAACCCTATCATTAAAACTGCCCCCTAGGTATCAAAAGGCCCGCCGCGCCACTCCTAACCCTAACTCCAGTAACCCAGAAAGCAGGGCATGATTTTATTGACTCGTACATGTACACAATGCATGCTTCGGCTTAAGGCGGGTGCGCTCGCGTGGTTTTCCAACTTCGCGTGTTAATTTCATCCCCAAACGACCAATTGTTTTTATTTTTAACTATTGTTATTTACCCACACGGCCTTTATATCGTGAGCAGTTTGCATTTTTATTGAATAAAGACTCCGGATTAGGCCCGATATCACGCATATATACGAGCTGTCATGGCTCACGTACATATATCCACCGTTTGCAACCTATTTGAGGTTTTTGAAACTTCCTGGCAGGATTATTTATTGCATCACGGGCTGCACGCTAGTCAACTACGATGGATTGATATTAAGTGACTTGTACCACGAAAATGAATCCCCTCGATGGAGGTTGGCCTATAAGTATTTTAAGAGCTACTATTCTCAACAATTTGGGAAAGCACGATCGATGCTATTCGCTTAAAGCTGGATATAAAGAACAGACCAGAAGTTCGATTGATATAAAATTCCAAACTTTCTTTGCCTTATGGGGCATCTGAAGGGGCAATATTTGTGGCCCGGCTATCTACGTATGTCGGATGTATCAGTTACGCAGCGACTATATCTTGACAATGTTGTCTGCAATGTAGACACATATCTGGTCAGAATTTCTCATCGTAAGGACTACAGAATCAGAAAAGAATGACTGAGTAAATTGTGGCAGCTTGCATTACTTACATCATGTAGCATTCCAATCAATTGGCAATCTGACATGAAAATAACGTATGTCCTAAAAGCTTTGGCACAAAATAATGGGTGATTTTTTTGCTAGCATCTTTTTGGCAACACTGTTTTTGACAGATGACGCGTGGATCGTGTCTTGTGTCATTGTCAAACTTGTTCAGTTGGTCTATAATTTAACCATGAATCGACTTACGAACGAACAACGCTTGCAAATTGCAAATTATTGAATTTTACCATCAACATTCATGCTCGGTTAAGAGAGTGCACCGAGCACTGCTTCCAATTTATGGGCAATTTGGTCGGCCTACTGAGGGAGCTATTCGGAAGCTTGTGACTAATTTCGAACCCAGTTTACATTATGGACATTAAACCACCCAACGCCAGACGTAGAGTGATGACTGAAGAAAATATTGCAGCTGTATCCACCAGTGTTAGTGAATGTCGATTCGCCGGCCGTTCGCAGCAATTGGGCCTCTGTTTATCCACTAGGTGGAAAATTTTCGGACAGGATTTGGGTGTAAAACGTTATAAGATACAGCTGGTGCAAAGAATTGAGCCACACGACCTCCCACAACCCCTTTGGTGAATGGGCGCTGGCAAAGTTGAGGAAGATCCACTTTTTATCGAAAAATTGTGTTCAGCGACGAAGCTCATTTCTGGTTGAATGTGTACGTTAACAAGCAAAATTGCCGCATCTGGAGTGAAGACCAGCCAGAAGCATTGCAAGACCTACCAATGCATCCCGAAAAAAAACACTGTTTTGGTGTGGATTATGGGCCGGTGGCATCATCGGGCCGTACTTCTTCAAAGACGACAATGGCCGGAACGTAACTGTGAATTTCGAGCGCTACCGTGCGATGATAACAAACTTTTTTTGCCCAAAATGGAAGAGCTGGACTTGGCTGACATGTGGTTTCAACCAGACGGTGCCACATGCCACACCGCAGACGAAACAATGGCCCTATTGAGAGGCGAGTTCGGTGAACAGTTTATCTCACGTTTGGGGCCGCCTAGATCGTGTGGTTTAATGCCGTTGGACTATTTCTTGTGGGGCCATGTTAAGGTTAATGTCTACAGGGATAAACCACCAACGATTGACGCACTGGAAGCCAATATTGAAGCATTTATTCGTGAGATACCGGCCGATATGTGTGATAATCACTAACTAGTTATCATAAATTACATCATAATAGTTATTAAGTAAACTATATCTACTATAGAATTATGTGGTGACCCATTCTGCTCTGCCACACGCAACTTTCTTCGAATGTCTCTAATGAGGTCCTGGACGGAATTCAGATCAATTTCTCTCAGTTTTTCGTAAATTCGCCGTCTCAATTGTTCTTCATCTTTGGCCTCCCAGACTGCATGATAAACCTTCCTAGACAGTAAAGCCCAAAAATTTTCTGCCTGCGGCAAGTTTGAAGGATTATCGTTGTGTTGTCGTAGCCGGCTTTGGGTATCGCTTCAGTAATCGCATGATGCTAAGTCTGGCCGAAATACGATATGGTCATTAGCATGATATTGGTGGACAAACTGCAGCAATTTGGACAGACAGATATAAATATAGCTCTGACTATTCAAAGCTTCACCCTCACTCTTCCCACAAAAGGATGGGATACACTCCTGTCAGAAACTGCGTACCAGACAAGGACCTTATCTGTAAATTTCGCTTTATGTTTTTATCAATCAATCAATCAATCAATAACCTTAATTTCCATACAGACAATATAATTCTATTGGAATTGTCAATTTTTTGTTCGCTACAAACCTACAACTAATCTCAAACTGCAATGTTCAAAAATTCATCAACACGATAAAAGCACTTGTTTATCAAAATTGCTTCAACTGGAACTTGAAGTCGTTAATATTTCTAACCGAGGTAATGTGGCATGGTATATTATTAAGAAGAAGCGGACCAATTTTTATTAGGTGATCGAAATGCCGCTTTTGGTTTGCTGAAGCTTACATATAAATTATTACAAGTACCTGTCATAATTATGCATATCACAATTCCGCTTGAATTTTCAATATTTTTAAAAACATGTAAGCACAATTAATATATATATAATATACAACGAAGGGACAGTTAAAATGTTGAAATTATAAAATATTTATGCAACTTTCTGTTGGTGAGATGCCAGCTGATGATCGGATGCATCTTGTTTGAGACACAAATACATCTTCAGAGCGCATTGACCAACCCAGAAACATACTCCATATCTTAATCTCGAATCCACATTAGCAAAATAAACTTGTATCAATTGTTCAGCTATTAAGGTGGTTTTTAATTGCCTCAACACATAGCTTTGAGAGTACATTTTTGATGTGAGAAATTCGCAATGGGCCTTCCAATTTAAGTTCGAATCAAAATGAACTCCAAGAAATTTCACTTCTCCTCTAAAATCGAGTTGATCGTCACCCAATCTAACTTAAAACTCTTCTACAGTTTTTTGAGCAAGATGAAAACAAATAAGCGTTGTTTTGGAAGGATTCAAGTAAAGTGAGTACTGGTTAAACCATGTATTGATATCCTAATTAAGTTGTTACATTTATTTTCCAAATTATATTTGAATTACTTGATATTATGGCAGAAAAGTCATCAGCATATGCTGTAAAATGGGTATCTGGATGAACATTATCAAACTGATTAATGTATAAGAGGAAAAGATTGGTCCAAGAAAAAAGCCCTGGGGGACTCCAATCGAGATGTCTAACGTACTTGATACTAAGTTTTTCATATTGTTCCCTGCATCAAGATATTGTACTGAAACATATCGTTTTCTTTGGACTAAAAACGATCCGCCGTTTCCCTTCATTTCAGAATTACTCAAACTTAACTACTTTTCGTCATCTAAGATAATGAATACAACGGAGTGCGCCTTCGTATTTCGGGCTCTTAAGTCTCTTTCGATATTTGAGACATTTCCTCCTTAATTCCAACGATATCGTACTCTTAGAAGATCTGCATGGACGAGCCAGTCTCCTTGTTGACATTCTACGCTGATTTTTTGCTCTTTTCACCCATCTCTCTCTGACCTGTAGATACTTTTTCGTATTTCTAATTTATGCGACATCATAAAGCGAAAACTTCAAAATAAATAAATTTTAACTGACAGTAAATAAACTAAGTAAACAAACTTTTATTTCCAAAGGCAACTTGACATTATTTTGTGTTTGTTAAAATTAAAGCGAATGAATTTTGTGCCAAAAATTTGAGCACATTCGTTAGATCGCAATTGTCTTTTTTTTTTTGTTCTGTTATTGGCACTGGTCGATGAATCGGAAATGTCGAAAGGTATGAAAAGTAGGGCCCAGTAACATTTTGCTGTCGTGATGTGCTTACCGTTTGGCTATTCTGCATTGAGATATGAGAATTGGATGTGCGGTAGACACGGCGGATTGAGTAGTGGAGACACCATTTCATAAGCAGCAGCGATCTACGGCACATCGTGGGTATAGTCCGAATAAAATTTTAGGCGCGTACATGTATGTTGTTATACTGCCAGATTCGGGATGAATAGAAAAGTTAGAAACAAGGTTCTGAGTCAACAAAGTCGTGAAATTATAGCCTCTGTATTAGAATTCATGCAAAAGGAAGCAACAGATGGAGTGACTATTCCTATAGACAAAGTAAGGCCTTCATAATTATGTTCATTCGGTCTGTATAATCCGGTTTTTGCAATACTATTGTAAATTCTAGGTACGAGAACGTGTCTCAGCCGCAACAGGGGTGAGCCTGTCTTCCATAAGACGTGTACAAAAAGAAGCGCGAAATACTTTGAAGTTGAGTCATTAATTTTCAGATAATGATTGTAGAAGGAAGATAGACCGAAATGTGTGTAAAATTAA